>CM019163.1:4672362-4724411 GCA_009733165.1 Naja naja
ATCTGAAGTTAGAACTCTCAGTATAATAAGGCATGTTCTCAATACCCGTAGCCATGTTATCAAAATTTGGCACATGGGATATATTTACTACAATTCCAAGATCGGGATGATCACCAGTTGTGACCTTCCCATCTGGCTTACAACGAAGTCAGTAGGGAAACTGGATTTGCTTAACAACTGTGATGATTTTATTTTATGTATCTATTTGATTTGTCAATTGCTTACAAGATAATAGGTATAAGTATAAACATGAGTATGAATACAGGAAATAGGTATCACGAATAAATGGGGACAATAGGACAGGGGCGGTAGACGCGATTGTGCACTTATGCCCTTAATGATGGGGTGTGCAATAATGATGATGTCTTTAACAACTGTGGCCATAAAAGTCATAAAATCAGGCGTGACTGACTTCAGCCCCATTGTGCTTAGCAACAAAATTCTGGCCCGGTTGTGTCCTTAAGTCGAGGACTAGCCATATGCAAAAGCAAACCCACTTGAAGCTTAAGATAAATGTATTAATGGCACTGGCAGTTCATGGTAGAAACAATGATCAAAATGTTAGTAGGGGCATCTTCACTGAATGGTGTAAACAATGGGTTGGATAGGCGTTGTTTACGGATGCCTGGAAGATGATCATCGCATGGAGCAGAAGGTTGCATGCAACAGTGGTACCAATTTCCAGGGTTCAGAAACATATGGATTCAGAAATTACAGTTCCAGCTTTCCAGGTTTTGGAGACTGAATCTGGTAACTTCCTCCATGCATAACAGGTGGTCAAAGCTTGGACCAAAATACAATGTGCCTTGCTGCTAAAATACTCAGGAGTCACTCATGGTAATGTAAAATCCATTTCACTGCACATAAAACAGTTTATTGTCACTTAAAGCAAGAGCTTATTTTAGGAGGCTCCAGAGAGTTTTTCTACTCCTCTAAAATGGAAATTACTCCCAAACTCTGCCTGAAATTTGGAAGACTTACCTGTAGCAGAATAGCATCCAAGGGAGATGGGCTGTGAAAAGAGACATAGCTTCTTCTCTTCTTTTTTTTTTGCACACCTTCAAAGTAAATCTGATGTGAAATTTAATTCAAAGGGGAAACCGTCTCTAGATTATATTTTAGCACATCGATTTATACCTCATCCGCAATTTGAGGTGGTCCCCCCCCATGTATTGGAGTCCATCCTTCAGTCTCATAAGACCTTGAAAGCAGACCAGATTTTGAGTTTTGATTCAATCTATGGAAAGTCTAGAGAGTGATGTGGTGATTTATACTGTGTTGATCGTTGTTCTTGATGTTTATCTTTGCTTAAAGCTCAAGAGTGGGGTTTTTTTTTCTCATTTAAAGTACCACATTCAGTCATTCATGGTTTACTAATGATATATCCGGATGTCCTTGATGGTATTTTTTTTTCAGATCGCTTGTTTACTCATTTCTGCTTTATTCTTTTAGTTCCTTGATTTGTTTTTTGTTTGTTTGTTTTCTATTTGTGTTTGTACAGTTTCTCGTCAAAAATTAAATTAAAGAAAAGGGAGAGTAGTGACATGAGAGCAGTGTTCCAATATTTGAGGAGCTGCCATGAAGAAGAAAGGGTCAACCTATCCAAAGCACCTGAAGGCAGGACACATTTCACACATTTGAACCTGTATCCATGCAAACACCAATGGGTCAACTATCCTCAGAAGCTCTGATTCCTCTTTGGTGGTTTCAGTACACATCTGTTTTGTCAATCTTGTCACTCAAACTCTTCACATATACATCAGCTCAACAATAAATAGGATTAGTTGAAAAGAAGGGCTAAGGGTGACATGATAGCAGTCTTCCAATATCTCAGGGCAGTGGTGGGACTCAATTTTTTTACTATCCGTTCTGTGGCAATGGGTGTGGCTTGGTGGGCATGGCAGGGAAAGATACTGCAAGATCCCATTCCCTCCCACCCCACTAACCTGCTTTCCAGCTCCGTTCTCTTGTGCAGGGCAACCAAAGACCCAGCCAATCAGCTGGGACTCAATGGGAGGCAGAGAATAGATGAGGTTGGTGGGACCAGTCAGAGGTGGGATTTGCTGATTCTCTGAACTACTCAAAATTTCTGCTACTGGTTCTCCAGAACTGGTCAGAACCGGCTGAATACCACCTCTATCTCAGGGGTTTCCATAAAGAAAAGGGAGTTCAGCTATTCTCCAAAGCACCTGAAGGCAGGACAAGCAATGGGTGGAAACTAATCAAGGACAGATGCAACCTAGAACTAAGGAGAAAGGTTCCTAACAACAAGGACAATTAACCAGTGGAACAACTTGCCTTCAGAAATTGTGAATGCTCCAACACTGGAAGTTTTTAAGAAGAGGATTGGACAACCATTTGTCTGAAATGGTATATTGAAATGGTATGTTGGTCTAGAAGACCTCCAATGTTCTTTCCAAGTCTGTTATTCTGATTTGATCCTCAGTTGACTTCTGCTTTGTCTACATCCTGTGATAATCCTTATGATAATCCAAGCAACCTGCTGTTTATCAAATAGCAAATACCCAAAGCTCATCAGGGTCCTTCTGCCCTGTGAATATTCAGCTCTGCTCACATGAATTAATAAAATTCCACCGACAAAGCATCTCTTGTCTAGCCAGAAAATACTCATCCATCTGACTGTAGTATTTATAGCTTCTCGGGCATTACAGTGTGATTCCAAAATAAAATTATAAAATTAGAGGAGGAGGAGGAGGAGGAGGAGGAGGAAGAGAGGAAGGAAGGAAAGATTTCAATAGTAGGAGGAGATCACCATCTACCCAGAATATGATTTCATCTTCTCCTACAACATGTTTTGGTTTCAAATATAACCCGAAGTCTCATCTAGGTGGGCTCTTGTTATGAGTCACATACCTGCAGGCTGCTCTCCACTGAATTCAGATGCCTTCTAGCCTTATTTCTCTCCTTGCTAAAAATGGTAAGAAAGCAAAATACTTGGAAGAGCCCAGGTTGATCTTTCTCTAGGCAACCTGTTAGAGTACAAGAATCATTCCTGGGTGAAAAAGTAAAGCCACCATGGAGTTTTCCAGAGTCACACAGTTGTCTTCTAAGATGGCAAGAAGCAGAATGGGACAATTCACCATGGTTGATTCACCCTGGCTGATGCTCCTCAGCCATCTCGTCATGGTTGGCTCACCCCAGCCAACTTGCCTGGCCAACTCACCACAGAAACACCTCACCACAGCCAACTCACCATGGGATGGGGAATAACTCAGGAGAGGGCAAGTAGAATGCAACTCACCCCATCCTGGAGAACTTCTAACTTGAGAAGGTTCAAACTTTGAGGTAAAGGTAAAGGTTGCCCTCTCACATATGTGCTAGTCGTTTCTGGCTCTAGGTGCTCATCTCCATTACAAAACCACAGAGCCAGCTGTCGAAGACGTCTCCATGGTCATGTGCGGCAGGACTAAACACCAAAGGTGCACAGAATGCTGTTATGTTCCCACCAAAGGGGTACCTATTTTCGCACTTTTTTATGTGCTTTCTAATTGCTAGGTTGGCAGAAGCTGGGACAAGGAACGGGAGCTCACTCCATTCGCGGCACTAGGGATTGAACTGTCAAACTGCTGACCTTTCTGATCGACAAGCTCAGCGTCTTAGCCACTGAGCCATTGTGTCCCTTAAACTTTTATGGTTCAAACCTCAAAGCAAGACAAATTCACTTGTCCCTCTCTTGGATTATCCTGTGTTGAATTCTCCTTGCGAGTTGGTTGGGTGAAGTAAGATCGTGAGTTGTCCTAGACCTGCAAGGCGATAGGAAGAGATGGGGAGAGAAATAATTCAAACTAGTTATTGCTCATTGTTACCTAATTTAGCATGTATTGATCGGAATGGGACTTCTGCCAGGTAATCAACACCTCAATTTAGCAGAGATATTTCAATAGAAATAACCTTAGCAATTAAACCGATTCTCTGCTGAAGTCCAGAGACAGTGCAAGGATTGGTTGCTTGTCGTTTCTTTTAGTGCTGCTACAACTTCAGAATTACAGTAGTCCTCGACTTGCAACAGTTCACTTAGTGACCATGCAAAGTTACAATGGCCCTGAAAAGGACCGTTTTTCACTTATGACCTTTGCAGTATCCCCGTGGTCACATGATCAAAATTCAGATTTTGGCAAGTGGCTCATACTAACAACAGCTGCAGTGTCCCAGGGTCATGCTTTGGTGACCTTCTGTCCAGCAAACTTAACTTGAACGGGACGCGGTGGCTCAGTGGCTAAGACCCTGAGCTTGTCTATCAGAAAGGTCGGCAGATCGGTGGTCGAATCCCCAGCACCCGCATCATGGAGTGAACTCCTGTTCCTTGTCCCAGCTTCTGCCAACCTAGCAGTTTGAAAGCACATAAAAAAATGCAGGTAGAAAAATAGGGATCACTTTGGTGGGAAGGTAACAGCATTCCGTGCACCTTCGGCGTTTAGTCCTGCCGCCCGCGTACCGACTTTGGACAGCGATGGCTCTTTGGCTTTGGAACGAGATGAGCATTGCCCCTAGAACCAGAAACAACTAGTACACATGTGTGGGGGAACCTTTACCTATAACTTAACAACCTCAGTGATTCAGTGAACGACAAGTAAAGTTGTAAAAGGGAGAAGACTTGCTTAACCATTTTTCACCTAGCAAGATAAATTTTGGTTGGTGCTACCTGCAGTTCCCAAATGGCAGAAATAAAGGCTCTGGGTCTTTACAGATCGAGCTGAGCATGTTTTCAGAGCGCCAATATGTATTCCAAGACAATGTTCTTTTGTTTCTTTCCTGCTGTAATCTCTTAAAATTGATAGAGAGATTGGCACTTCCTTCAGGACTAGGAATGATATCATCTACTTGAGAGCCGGGTGATTGATTGACCCGTTTTGTTCAGCCAAGGGAATGAGATGATAATGATGCTTTCACTTTGCTACTGATGTAGAGGATCAATGGGGAGAACGGGAGGAATAATCAAAGCAGTCTCTTTCTCATTTTCTTCGGGATGGCATCCATTTCACGCTAGCCATTTGAAAATGAAAGCTCCTAGTAGCAAGGATGGGGGCCTTTATAAACTGGAAGGAAAGCATTGTAACACTTGTGGATGAAGAAGATCCTGACGCTCATCCAAGAATTGCGGAGTTCCACGTTCAAAGTTACTCCAGATAATCACGGATTGATCCAAAAGCTTGGATAGATCTCAAGAATTGGTGTAGACATCAACCTGTCCTTCTGAAGTCTCACCAGGGAACAGAAGTATGGATTCCTTTTGATGGCATGGTGGTAGGGTAGATCGTAGTGGGTTACTCCCAGACAATCATGGATAGATTTTGAAGCTGTGCTGTTCTCAAGAAGTGCAGTCAGTCTGCCCTTCTGCACTCTCATTGGGGAGCAGAAATACGGACTTCCGTTGGTGGCATGGTGGTAGGATAGATAGCAATAGCAGACTTATATACCGCTTCACAGTGCTTTAGAGCCCTCTCTAAGCAGTTTGCAGAGTCAGCCTGTTGCCCCAACAATCTGGGTCCTCATTTTATTGACCTTGGAAGGATGGAAGGATGAGTCAACCTTGAGCGGTGAGAATCGAACTGCTGAAGTGGAGCCGGCAGTCAGCAGAAGTAGCTTGCAGTACTAACCACTGCACCACCACGGCTCATAGATCATAGTTAGTTACTCCCCAGATGATCATGCATAGATCTTGAAGCTCTGCTGATCTCAAGAAGTGGAATCAGTCATTGGATAAACATCAACCTTCTGAACTCTCCTTGGGAGCAGAATATGGACATCCTTAGGGTGGCACGGTGGTAAGGAAGATCATAGTGAGTTGATGTCCTTCAAACCTTACCAGTAAATTCCCAGAAAGAGAAAAACGGGAGCAGCTCACTCTGAGTAGAAAGGGCCCCAAAGCTGGGCTTTTCATTGCATGCAGGAACTTGCGTTCCTTACCAAAATGTCTTTGTCTCCCAGAAAGTTTGCTTGCTCAGAGTTTAAAATATATATGCCAAGAGTTGATGCCGGTAGAGTCTTTTGTGAATCAGCAGTGGTGCTTTCCATCTGCTTTGTGTGTGTTTGTGTGTGTGTGTGTCAAAGTTTCCTCTTCTTCTCTCCTTGCCTTCTGAATTGAAAGTCTGGCTTGGTGAATCTCTGCAGGATGTTTAAGGATGCACAATCTGGCATGAATGCAGACTGAGTTACTTGGGGTTGTGGTGGGGAGAGCAGCATTGGTGCCAAGGAGGTTTCTCCGTAAGAACATGGAGGACTTAATGGGGCCTGGAAGATCAGTAATGCATCTTGCAATCTTTCCCTCCCTTGGCTCAGATGGGCATCGGAGGGAGTATCGATCCGATCCAGGGATGTGGATGATCTTGGCAATGATCTTCTGGCAAAGTCAGACAGGGTGGCTATCTTGCATTACAAGGGAGATGGTACAGTGCGAGAAGTTGGTCCCAGTGAAGCAGCCAGGAAGGAACACAATGCGGCAAATTTGGCTGATGTTGAGCAGGACTCCAAGGACAGGTAGCCCTTGACGTACAACCATAATGAGCTCAATTAATCTGTCGCTGAGTGAGACCTTGGTTAAGCGAGCTTTGGCCCAGTGTACAACCTTTCTCGGCCCTGTCTTTAAGTGATTCGTTGCGGCTGTTGTGTTAGTAACACGGTGGCTAAATGGCTTCCCTGTTCCTGGTCATCAATACAGGCTGGTTGCCTAGCAGCCAAATTTTGACCACGTGAACGTGAGGACGCCGCAGCCATTGTTAAGCGTGAGGACCAGTCGTAAGTAATCTGTTTCAATCACTTTGCCCATTAAGCCATCCTTTAAAGGAGAATATCTGTAGCTCAGGGTTGACATGAGGGGTCCTTGGTGCTCTCTGAGCTTGGTGGTTTTCTTGCAGGCGTTTGACCCAGCTAGGTAAGATAATCAGTCCTAGAAGGTGGGTTTTGGAGGGAAGAGGAGGAGGAGGAGGAGGAGGAGGAAGAAATGGAATAGGAAGAGGAGGAGGAAGAATAGGAGAACAATGGGATCCTTGCGGCTCTCTGAGCTTGGTTGTTGTCTTGCAGATGATTCATGACCCAACTAAGTAACATCATCAGTGCTAATGACTATGCTAAATTAGAATGAGGACTAGCACTGATGAGGTTACCTAGTAAGGTAATGAAATGTCTCCAACACAACAACCAAGCTCAGAGAGCACCCAGGACCCTCTCAAATCATCCTTTCCAATTTTAAAAAAGCTAAAATATTTGCAATCCGGGCTAAACCCTGATCAACATTAATTTCCCCCCCCTCTCCCTCCAACTCTTTTACTAGACCTGGGAAGGCGATTCTGTCATTTCACAAACCATTTTCTAAACCCGCTTTTGGTGCAATCATGGTCTCTCGCTCTCATGCCGCTTTCAAATTCCTCTCACCCTCCTCACAACCCACACAGCATTTCTACTTTTCATGTTTTTACACTCTTTGAACCACAGCCTGGAGCAGAAAAACAGGCTTGCCAGCAAGAAACTCCCAAAGCCCAATATATTGTGATTTAAACTTATCATAGAGAAGGTTAAACGATGCAATAATTACGGATATGCAGCACTCATCAAATGTAAATGGCTTGGAATATTCCCAGCTTTGGGGGGGGGGGGCGTGATGTGGAGAAATAGAGTAAAGCTAAAGAAATGCTCAAATGGTAAGGAGAATGTAAATGTTCCTATTTCCTTTTTGTAGAAGTCGTTGAAGTGGGGTAAGAACCAATCTATTAACATTTAGCTGGACTTAATTCACGTGTCATATTTCGAAGCGCTGCCTGAGTAGGTAATCTTCCTGGCGTCCCTCCAGCTGAAAGTAGACAGAATCTCCCTTTGTCTTGGTTGGGAGAAGAAGAGGAGCTGCGTTCTGGTGGTGGACATGGCCAAATTAAAAAGGGAAGAGAGCAACCAACAAAGGAGAACTTTTGGGGTTCCTTCAGGAACCATATGGACATCCATGGAAGGGCTACGCAGTAGCAGAAGTTCTAGAGTGGAAAATACTAAAGAAAAAATTAGAACTGCAGAAGAAACAATTACTACCAACCTGCCGTCCATCGAGGGCCTGTATCCTGCACGAGTCAAAAAGAGGGCTGGGAAAATATCTACAGACCCCTCACATCCGGACATAAACTGTTTCAACTCCTTCCCTCAAAACGCTATAGAGCACTGCACACCAGAACAACTAGACACAAGGGCAGTTTTTTTCCAAACGCCATCACTCTGCTAAACAAATAATTCCTTCAACACTGTCCAACTATTTACAAAGTCTGCACTACTATTACTATTACTCTTCTCATCCCTCCTTATCACTCATCTCTCCCACTTGTGACTGTATGACTGTAACTTTGTCGTTTGTATCCTTACGATTTATATTGACTGTTTCCTAGTATGATTTGATTGCTTATTGTACCCTATGACTATTATTAAGTGTTGTACCTGATGATTCTTGACTCTTGACAATGTATCTTTTCTCTTATGTACACTGAGAGCATTTGCACCAAGACAAATTTGTCCAATCACACTTGGCCAATAAAGACTATTCATTCTTAACCCTATGACTATCTTGTGTTGTCCACTGAGTATTTGCACCAAGACAAATTCCTTGTGTGTCCAATCACACCTGGCCAATAAATAATTCTATTCTATTCTAAAAGGTGAAGGTTTTCCCTGTCCAGTTGTGTCCGACCCCAAGGAGCAGTGCTCAGCTCTGCTTTTTAGCCAAGGGATCCAGCATTGTCCGAAGACACTTCCATGGTCATGTGGCCAGCATGACTATTTGCCAAGGTGCATGGAACGCTTTGCCTTCCCTCCAAAGTGGTACCTATTTATTTACTTGCATTTGCATGTCTTTGTGGTTTCTTCCCTGAACCCCAAACACTTTAACCTTAGACTCTCTACTGTTGACCTCACCCTATTCTTAAGAGGTCTGTAAGGGGCATGCATAAGTGCACCAACATGCCTACCATCCCTGTCTTAATGTTCCCTTTTATTTGTATCTATTTCATGTATTAATAATCATGTTTATACTTATATATATTATCAAATGCATGCTTGACAAAATAAATAAATAAAATAAAATGTTTTCAGATTGCTAGGTTGGCAAGAGCTGGAGCAAGAATGGGAGCTCACCCCATGACTTGGCACTTGGGTCACAAACCTGGGCTGTCAGCTTTCCCTTTGATAAGCTCAGCATCTTTAAGCCATTGTGCCCCCTAGAAAATACTAAATAAGCTTAATAGAGTCATAAAACATAAAGAAGAGGGGAAAGCCCATTGTTTTCCCCAGAAAACCTCAGTCTTGCTGCCTGTAGGATATGTGACTTCATCCATTTTGCATCGTTGACCCATCTTCAGAGGCCTTTGCCCCTCCCAACCACATCCCCAAAGCTTTCCAAAGATTTCTTCTGCTATGTGAATGATACATTTATTCCTGCTATCAATCCCTTTCCAGAGAAGCAGATAAAAACAAATTGGACGAGGGGCATTTTGCGAAGCCCTTTCCTTGACCCAAAAAAAAAATCCATGTTTTGTGCTCTGGATGATTCTGAGTGGAGGTTTCATTCCAAGGGGTTGGAAGTGGGGAGGAACGAAAGATTTTGAAAAAGGGTAGCATTCCTGCTTGAGCAAAGAATCCCACCCTGTGCCACAAGAAGGAGGAAGTTTAGCTAGGATTCTGCATCTGTCAAAGAACTCGATTCATTTCAGTTCACCTGGCTTTCCAAAATCCAGGGCTATTTTTAGATCCATTTCGACAAGTCCCCAGAAGCAATTTCTGTATTTTTGCCTATGCTGGCATAATTTTCCCAAGGGATCTTTCATGCCCTTTTGGTTTTGTTTGGATCAGAATCCAGCTCTGGAAGGGTCAAAAATTCATCAGGGTTCTTTAAAGGAATCACTTAAAAACAAACAAACAAACATAGATAATGAGGACTAAAGAAGGGCCAAAAGGTCGAAGCTACAATCAAGAAACCCCGTTGCTCTCAAAGATGTCTATTTTTCAGGAAGCTGGCATGGGGGCAATCTGCATGTCACTTTAAAAAAAATTGGCATCCTCACTGAGTCCCTGGAACAAAAATTGTTCTGGCTGCCAGACAACAAGACAATTCATATCTCCTGACTTTGCACTCTTTGACAGCTGATAACAAAGCTTCCTCACACCCCAGTTGGCATGGGCACTAAGGGGAAAGACACGGAGGATCATCAGTGAAGATCCAGACAGAGCTTGCAGCCAGAAGAGAACCCACATACACTTAGGGTTATCCCAGGTCTCCCTTCGAATTGGATCTGAAGTTACAGAGTCCCAAAAGATGTTGAGACTCTAGAAAGAGTGCAGAGAAGAGCAACAAGGATGATTAGGGGACTGGAGGCTAAAACATGTGAAGAACGGTTGCTAGAATTGGGTATGTCTAGTTTGATGAAAAGAAGACTGGGGTGACAGGACAGCAGTGTTCCAGTATCTCAGGCAGGGGTGGGATTCTACCGGTTCACACCTATTCGCTAGAACCGGTTGTTAACATTCTAAGCAGTTCGGAGAACCGGTTGTTAGAAGAAATTACTGGCCTAATCCTGTAAGGAAGGCAGGAAGGAAACATTCTGGTGTTGCTTACAGAAACTGCCTCTCCGTTAACCCTTATTACATTCTTGGCAGGACTAGACTTCCTGTCTCTGGAATGTCTCTGGAGTTTTTTTCCCCTCCTTTGCTGGTACTTTGCTTGTGTGGAGTTACAGTGGCACTGAAAAAAGTGACTTATGACCATTTTTCACACTTATGACTGTTGCAAGCATCCCCACAGTCATGAGAGGCCAGGCGAGGAGATGCGTGCCTTGACGTGAGTGATATTGAGTTGGCCACACCCAGACAATAACATGACCACCAAGCCACACCCACAACCTAAGCCACACCCACAGAACCGGTTGTGGAAAATTTTGAATCCCACCCCTGATCTCAGGGGCTGCCACAAAGAAGTGGAAGTCAAGCTATTCTCCAAAATCAGGACAAGAAGCAATGGGTGGAAACTAATCAAGGAGGGAAGCTGTAAAGCACTAGCGGGGTGGTATATGTGTCTAAATGCAATTGCTATTGCTATTCCACCTTTATCAGGAAATCAAAAGGGAGCCATTGTTCACTGGCACAAAGAAGGTTTTTTTTAAAGACCATCCTTCTAGATACACAAACACACACACAAGGGAACCAAGTTGAGAACTACAAAAGAAAGCTCTGACTTAGAAATACCTTCTCAACTTCTTCTAGCCCGTGGGTCTCTGGCTTCAAAGGGCCATGCAGAGTTTGGAATCTATCCTTAATTTCATCGGCTGTGAAAAAACCCATTAGCAGCCTACTCAAGCCCGTCTAAAATATTCATCTGCAAAATATTTTATGCAAACCTGCCTCTATCTCCAAAAGGCAACTACTAAATTTTACATCGGCGTTTAAATTCCTTTTCCCCCTACCTTCAACCTTGATACGTAGAAAATGAAAGATTTGCGGGGCAGAAAGAAAGAAAGAAAGAAATTTTTAAAAAACCCTCAGACAACCTATATTCTACATTTAGAAAGATGATTATTCTGGATTTGATATCCAGGGACTTAAATCATCGTGGAAGTGGATGCTCATGTTCAACAAGAGGACGATTACAGGCCGTGCCAGGTTTACAGTCTGTGTGAGACATTTTCCTAACTAAGTAACTGTGAAATCTTCCCATTAGAGAGAGGAATAGCCCTTTTCAAAAAGTCAAGCTGAGTCACTAGACTAAAACACAGGTGATATAGATTCCAATCACCAACTAGAGGTGACTTGGGGTCTATGACCTTGTGCCCACCTCTTTTTAACAGCTCATGGCTGTAATCCCAAAAGTGCTTTCTTCCCAAAGGCAACTGGACTTTGTTTTTTTGGTTTTTTTTTAAGACATTTCGCTTCTCATCCAAGAAGCCTCTTCAGTTCTGTGGAGAGCCAGTTCTTCAGAACTGAAGAAGCTTCTTGGATGAGAAGTGAAATCTCTTCAAGGAAAAAAAAACGAAGTCCAGTTGCCTTTGGAAAAAAGCACTTTTGGGATTACAGCCATGACATGAATGACTGAGAATCTCCACAGATATTCATGGCTTTAAGTGTGAAATGTTGTGTAGTAGGTCTCTGTATGCACACAAAATGGGTGGTCTCATGCTTTTTAGAGAAAGGCAGACCAGAAAAAGTAACCAGTAGGGAGGAAATCCATTAGATTCAATCAAGATTTGATCATTTTAAATGGGGATCTTGCTTACTTCTTCATGCCACTAACCTTGGTGTAGTAGTGGAGCAACCTAGTATCATCTCTGCATCTGGTAGTTCCAGCTGGGCTTCGTTCAATTAACAGAATAACAGAGTTGGAAGGGACCTTTGAGGTCTTCTAGTCCAACCCTGCTCAGGCAGGCAATTCTATGCCATTCTGGACAGGGGTGGGATTCAAAATTTTTAACAACCGGTTCTGTGAGCGTGGCTTAGTTGGTAGGCCTGGCTTGGTGGTCATGTGACTGGGTGGACGTGGCTTGGTGGTCATGTTATTGGTTGGGCATGGCCAACTCAATATCACTCACATCGAGCCACTCATCTCCTCGCCTGGCCTGTCATGACTGTGAGGGTGCTGCAACAGTCGTAAGTGTGAAAAATGGTCATAAGTCACTTTTTTCAGTGCCATTGTAACTTTGAATGGTCACTCCACACAAGCAAAGTACCAGCAAAGGAGGGGAAAAAACTCCAGAGACGTTTCTGAGACAGGAAGTCTAGTCCTGCCAAGAATGTAATAAGGGTTAACAGAGAGGCAGTTTCTGTAAGCAACACCAGAATGTTTCCTTCCTGCCTTCCTTACAGGATTAGCCCAGTAATTTCTTCTAACAACCAGTTCTCCGAACTGCTTAGAATGTTAACAACCGGTTCTAGAAAATAGGTGCGAACTGGTAGAATCCCACCCCTGATTCTGGACCAATGCCTGTCCAATCTCTTCTTGAAAACGTCCAGTGATGGAGCAGTCAGAGCTTCTGAAGGCAAGTTATTCCACTGGTTAATTGTCCTCACTGTCATAATTCCTAGGTCCCAGATGCAGTCATGACTTTGAAAGCCCACTAGGTTTAGCTTGATGCTGCCTAGAAAATATTTTTCAACATTTGCAAGGGGAAGGAAAAGAAGAATAGTCTTGGGCAACCTTGATTCACTTGCCATTTCTATAATTTTTCATGGCTCCTGCGATCCAAAAATCTGCTTCCACCATGGCAGCTAATGCATACTCCTGGGATAATCTGTAAAAAGGCCTGCAGCTGAAATGTAATTAAATTTAAATTAAATTTAACTTTCTTTTGCTGGGATATTATTTGTACAGTGTGTCCATGTACTATAGCAAGCATTGTGCAGAGAATATAAAGTCTCCAGCTCTGACTGAACAGCTGAAAGATATCAGAGGTATCAAAAGCATCAAGCATGATTAACAGAGACCCTTTCCTCCTGCAGAAGAGAATCACGGTATTACAGAGTTGGAAGAAAGATGCAGCAGGAGGAGAGAACATCTCCAATGCACCTGAAGACAAGAAGAAACTTATTAAGGAGAGAACTTAGAACTAAGGAGAAATTTCCTGATAGTGAAAACAATTAACCTAATTCCAAAAATGCAACCAAAAGACAGAAATCTAGAAACACAGCTATCTTCAGTTGTATTAAGGAACAACTGTTGGAGAGCAATTGTCCCAATCAGGAGGAGGGGGGGGATCAAACAGGGAATTAGCATGGACTCGTTATGTTAGCACAAGTGGGTAAGGCCTGACTCCCTCTGAATTCTTTTGAATCTTATCTAGTCTTTCTCAAGCAGAATCTGGGAAGATTCCTGTGAAATTGGCATGGAACAATGAAGTAGCTAGTCTAAACTCTACACATGTGGGTGTCAAATTTGAAGCATGCTTGGGCTATTGCAACCATCATCACTTCTCAGTTTGCCAACGAACCGGGGGGGGAGGGAAGGGGGAGATGGAATGTAGGCTCCAGACATCAAGAAGACAGCCATGAGAGCCAAGGACACTTGAGCAGGTGTTTGCCAAAGCCAACGACTTTTTCTCATAACAATACAATGAGGCTCAATTAAACAATGTGACCTGCTCTAATAGGCGGAGGGAGAACCCTATGCTTTAATTATGTGGGTTTTTGTGGGAATTAGCTAGATCTGGTTTTGCCCTCATCAGTGCTGAAGTGAAGTACTCAAAAAAGTTTGGCATTCAGAGATTGGATCATCTCGGACGTGCTTGCTTTGGTTGGGTTCATCTGTCAGAACGTTGACGGAGGGTTCAGTTGTTTGTGTCTGACAACAACAGTCCTGCCCTGCCACGATGACATTCTGTTGAATGGCATAGAGTTGATCAGGTTGTCTTCTCGTGCCTTCAAAAACTGGCCAATGTAGGGATGCTGCCCCAAAGCCAACGCTCTGCTGCCCTTCCCCATCCCTGTGCTGCATAACGCACAAATGCACAAATGCTAGGCTGCATCCCTCTTGCTTTGCACCAACTCTCTCTGCCTTCCAACTGTGACAAAACAGCTCCCACACTAGCAAAGGCTGTGATTAGCAAGCATGAGCTGGAGTTTATTGATGTGTTCCAGCTAATGAGGGAATGATGATGATAAATATGTTTGGCACCAGCGGACAGAGGTAGTGGGAGTGGAAAAGATCATACCAGACACTTGTTTTAAAAAAAGAACCAGCAAAATCTGTGGGAAACTACTGAGGGGGAGGCTGATGTGAGTTAGGACAGACTCCCTTTGCAGAACTTCTAAAGCAGTTATGAGACTGAAGGCAAAGCCAGAAAGCAAGGACTTCACTTCCATGGATGTTCTCGGTCCAAAAGCTGTTTCCCAAAGAGATGGATTTTATTTTATTTTTTTAATTTTTTTTTTAAAAAAACTTTATTAGCAATTAAAAAAGAAAAACACTACATACAATACATCGAATACAACTTAATGTTGTAGACAAAATCATTATATACAAGTACAATATAAATAAACATATAAAACCTAGGCTTCTAATCAACTAAGACGGTGTGCTTTTTTCTTCGTAATGATTTTACTACTATTCATTTCTTATTTGGTAAACATTCTTAATTCAACTACTCCATTCATCAAATACATATCTTTTAAATTCCTGGTTTCTCTTCAGATCATATAAATCTTTCGCCTTTTACTAAAGCAATGGATTTTAATTACTCAATTGTTAACAATTTTGTCTAGAAGTCCAATTTGGCATACATAAAGCTCCTTTCTCCATTCCCACCCCCACCAAAAAACATTGCTACCCAAACAAGTAAAGCAGTGGTGAGATTCCATTTTTTTTTACTACCGGTTCTGTGGGCGTGGCTTGGTGGGCGTGGCAGAGGAAAGATACTATAAAATCTCCAGTCAGAGGTGGGATTTGCCGGTTCTCTGAACTACTCAAAATTTCTGCTACCGGTTCTCCAGAACTGGTCAGAACCTGCTGAACACCACTCTGCTCCCCACTCCCCGGGGAAGATTACTGCAAAAACTCCATTCTCTCCCCATCCCACTACCCTGATTTCCAGCTCCATTCTCCTGTGCAGGGCAACCAAAGAAGACCCAGCCAATCAGCTGTGGGCATGGCTTGGTGGGTGTGGTGTTCTGTGGGCGTGGCTTGGTGGCTATGGCATGGCTTGGTGGGCGTGGCTTGGTGGGCGTGGCAGGGGAAGGTTGCTGCAAAATCCCATTCCCTTCCCACCTCACTAACCTGCTTTTCAGCTCCGTTCTCCTGTGCAGGGCAACAAAAAAAGACCCAGCCAATCAGGGTCAGAGGCGGGATTTGCCGGTTCTCTGAGCTACTCAAAATTTCTTGAGAACCGGTCAGAACCGTCTGAATACCCGCTCTGCAAAGGACACAACCCAACTTCAGACTTCCCACATTGTCCACCGTTCATTTTAATTACAGTTGGAAATATATATATCCAAACTGCCTGTGGTAGGATTACTCCTAGCCTTGCCCAACTGCTGTAGGAAGGGCAGGCCCCTCCACGGCCACCAGCTCTCTGTTGAACAGCGGCTGGCGAGGAAATTGGTTTCATCTGCCGCCGATCTAGCTTTTACATGCTATTAAAAAGCTCCTGTCTGTTTGTCACCTTTAATTAGCTGAAACGGAGCATCACAGGACAACAACTATGGAATCAAGCTGCTTCAAACGGTCTCATTTAAAGAACATGTACCAGCTCCGGCACCCATTGCTCCCATGGAATTGAAATTTCAAGGATTTTCAGGCCCGTTTTATAGGGAGAGTTACGGCTGCTGCAGTGCCACCAAACCACTCTGGCCAACCATGGTCACACTGCCATGATTTCCAAGTCTCCCTTCCAGCTTCCCACAAGCAAAGTCAATAGAGAAGCCAACAGGAAGTTGGAAATCCGGTCCCTCTGCTTTCCCCCCCAATTCATGGTCATTCTGTTTACCCCTTTGTTGTTGGTCACCTAGTGTAATAAGATTGGGACTGGGTTAGGGACTTCTATCCTCACTGTGAGTTGTGTTAGGGGGTGCGTGCATGAAGGGAGGCTCAGCCAATCTCATTGTACACATGTTGTACTCTGACAATAAGGGTAATAATAATTAACCATTTAGTTGTGTCTCTCTCTTGGTGACTTTACAGGCAAGTGCTCTCCATGCTACCCTGTCAACCACATTGTCTTTCACCGCTGTTCAGTGGCGGGTTAAGGATCACTGGTGCCCTAAGCACTGACAAATCTTGGTGCCCCCCTCCTTTGTACAAACAAATCCAAGCTTGGCTTTGTACAAACAAATCCAAGCTACGTAAACGTTTTTGTGGTGCCCCCTTTGGGCCTGGTGCTCTAATCACAGGCTTAGTCTGCTTAATGGTCAATACACCACTGCCTCTGTTCAACATTGCACCAGCTCTGATGTCATCAAACCGAGCGAGCTCTTTGTTTGCCCCTTCTTCTTGTTCTTCTAACCATTCCTACTATGCCAAAGATGCTTTTTCAAAAGGCAGCTGGACTTTGTTTTCCCTTTCAGACATTGCGCTCCTCATCCGAGAAGCTGAACTGAAGAAGGGAGAACTAAAAAAAAAAAGGTTCTTGGATGAGAAGCAAAACATCTTCAAGGAAAAACAAAGGAAGTCCAGCTGCATCTTGAAAAAAGGAATTTTGGGACAATCCTGACCTGGATGACTGAGAATCTCCATAGACATTCCTAGTTCCCGTTGCCTTCTGCAATGAATTTGCACGCAGGACACGGCCAAAGTAAATCAGACGTAGCCTTATGATTTTAGCTTCTAGTGGTGTGTCCGGTTTTTCCAGTTTCTCTCTTTAGGTAAGTAAATATTGACAAGGGATGACCCAATGGGTCATAGGCTGTCTGGTTTCACTTAACAATGAAGACATTCCCATGAAGAAGCTGAGGAATGAAGCTGTGAAGCTGGTCTGGCCAAGAAGTTGAAAGAGTTATGTACATTGGATTTAATTTATTTATTTTAATCCAAATTGCCTTCCGGCTAGGAACTAGCTAGTGTTGGCCCAGATATCCCTGTTATTGTTTCCCTCCATGCCCAGAGTTTGCACGGACCAAAACTCTATTGAACAAGATTTCTGGCAACAATTTGAGCTTCACGCAGCGGGGTGATTAATGGAGCTTCTTGCTAAAACAAAAGGCCATTAAGAGCTTTTAATATTTGCTCTCTTTCCTCCCTGAATACTTCATTTCATAGTTCAATGCAAATTCTATGTGTTTTTCCCTCGGTGAAGAATTAATAAGTGAGGGAAAGGGGTGTTGATTTTGGATATCTTCCCTTTTGTATTTCGTAATATTAGCATTCCCAGAATTTGGGTTGAGAGTCACGCAGCTGTAGGAGATGGCAAGAAGTCTTGCCTGCTTCTCCTGAACTGTCACAGGTGAGACCTCACTGTCACCCTACCGAGAGCGTTTTGCTTTGCCAGGTAAAATATCTTCTTTTCTCCTTTTATCTCTGGATTAGAGAAGCAACCTGGAACGAAGGAGAAATTTCCTGACAGTTAGAACAATTAATTGGAGGAACGATTTGCCTCCAGAAGTTGTGGGTGCTCCGTCACTGGAGGTTTTAAAGAAGAGACAATCATTTGTCTCAAATGATATGGGGGTTTCCTGCCTGAGCAGCGGGTTGGACTAGAAGACCTCCAAGGTCCCTTCCAACTTTGTTATTCTGTTATTCAGTATTGCCCCAATTGGGAACATTATGTCCTGAAGTCAGAAACAGAATTTATCTCCCCTACTTCCACTTTCCAAGACCGTTGGAAGCCATCTTGGTGTCAGGACTCCAACAGGCACTCCCATTCAAATCATAAGTCTCTAGCCGCATCTTTCAGAGTGAAAAACTAAAAAAATATACTTCTTTTTAGTTGTCACTTGGTCCAGACTAGACAACTGACCTACTTAGCAAAAGAGATGGCAGACTATGGGACCTACAGAGTTTCTGACCATTTGATGGCTATGTTCTGACCCACGTCCTTTTCCGACAAATCAAACACAATCCAAAAGGAACAAAAACCTTGTAATGCTTCTGCAAAATAATTAGCTGTGATAAGCACAAGCCTTGCCAAACTGTGCGAGACTTGCCAAAGGATAACGGACAAGAAATAATTTGTAATACAAGAATCTTCAAATACAAACTTAGGATACTGGAATGTCCACGAGGCTGGAGTTTCAAAATGTCTTTGCTTTCTGCAAAGAACGTTCGTTTCACAGCTGTCTTTCATCATCTTGAAGGAGGGGCCATTACCTTGCAGCCTTACTCCCGAGTCGCCTGTGCTGCTGCAGCTGCGCACTTGGCACAGGCTCCTCGGGAACCTCTTCATTGCTGCTGCCAACCCCCACAATCTCTGAAGGCAGCAGTCCACTCCCTAATGGTCCTGGCCCCTCATCCGAGTCCTCGCTCTCCTCAGCCATCTGCACCTGCTGCCGGCTAACCACAACAGGCTACCACCAAAGGCTCACGAGATTGAGAGAGGGATGCAGTTCTGATCAGCCTCGATCAACCCTCATCCATAGTTACTCTTCTTCTCAAAGTCAAGGTGCTGGATTCAACATACTTTTGTGTTCAGATGGCTTATGTTAGCATCCTTAGCATCCACAGGGAAAGGGCTCTTTAGCCTTGGGAGCTAGTCCAGACAAAAAGCACTCCTAGAAGTAGTATCTCTATTGCGAGATTACATTAATAGAATCTTGCAAGCTGAAAGCACATCTCCTCCTCGGTTTTACAAACCAAGGGAAGGTCTTTTCTAAGTTGTCTGCCATGCCTACACTCCTTCCATGGACTCAGCTGCCCTTTATCTGTTGTCTAGTCTGCAGTTCTTCCAGCTGTCTCCAAAGGTCATTGCAAATACCTTTACAGGACCCCAGAAAACAGCAAACTATAATGCCACAGATAACAGATAATCGGAGTTGGAAGGGACCTTGTAGGTCATCTAGTCCAACGCCCTGCCCAAGCAACACCATTACTGACAAATGGCAGTCAAATCTCTTCTTGAAGATCTCAACTGATGACACTCCTACAACCCGAGGGCAACTTCTGTTCCATTAGTTGGTTGTCATCTAGTCCAACGCCCTCAACACCATTACTGACAAATGGCAGTCAAATCTCTTCTTGAAGATCTCAACTGATGACACTCCTACAACTTCCGAGGGCAACTTCTGTTCCATTAGTTGGTTGTTCTCACTGTCAGAAAGTTTCTCCTTATTTCCAGGTTAAATCCTTCATTGTTCAGTTTCCATCCATTATTCCTTGTCTGGCCTTCAGGTGCTTTGGAAAATAGCTTGACCCCCACCTCCTCTCTGTGGCAGCCCCTCAAATATTGGAAGATTGCTCTCCTGTCTCCCCTGGTCCTTCTCTTCCCTAGACTAGCAACACAGCAACACACATTCCATCTCTTTGACATGTTCCCTTTGATGTTTCCTAATCCATTGATTTTTCAGGAATCCCTTCTTTCCTTCCTTCCTTCTCCCTCCCATCTTCCTCCCACCCTCCTCCCATATGGAATTTGAAAAGCATTTTTGCCAAAATGAACTTTAATAAATTCTAGGATAGGAGAACTGCAACAGAGAATCCAGCAAATGGGAAAAGACAAGACAGGAACTAACATGACAATCTTTTTAGTCCCATAAAGCTCAATAGAATTTCTTTCTGATCTGGCATCCTAAAGACACCACTAAGTTTGGGATTGTCACATAAATTTAGGAACAAGCCCATTCGTATCAGGATTCACGTGGAATTAAGATGCTCAGAGCACAGCTGCAGGAAACTGTTGTGCTCCCGAAGCTGAAATTGAAGTAGGTATGTCTACGCTGCCACATTTTTCAAAGATCATCTTCTGGGACTGAAGACTTGACAAATTCATGATAGAGTGACTGGTGTTGAAATATAAAATACGAAAGGGAGAGAGAAAGAGAGCAAAGAAATATATCACTCAACAAATAATTGTGTTTAATTGGAAATTATGCCTACCCTAGTGACAGGTGGCAAAAGAATATGTGCAAGATTACACAGTGATGTATCAAGCACCATGAAAAGGGAATGACAGCTGTGAAGGAAAAAGTACATCAGTATCCACCTTAGAGATACTGCTAGTTTCAAGCGTCTATCTATTTTTACTCTTCGTTGTGAATTAGTGTCCTCTGATGGCTGGAGATCTAAGGTCTAAATCAGGGATCTACGAACCTGTGCGCTTCAACTCCCAGAATTCCTCAGCCAGCTATTTTTGTAATGTAGGGATCAAAAACAGGACGCAGTATTAGTGCTCTTATTAAGGTTTATAAGTCAACAAAGCACAACTGCCTTGCTTTGTGTCATAAGGCAACGGTGCCCAACTTTTATGGCTTGGCAGCCCACTTGGGGATTGGGAGAGGGGCAATGAGGCTGTGGGAGCCTTGGAAAATTCATGATCTTTAGTAGGCTTAGACAGGACAAATTTGGAACAGTATTAGTTGAGTTCTATATATGCACACAGATACACACTCAGGCAGGCAGGCAAGCATTAATGCTATTGACAGGCATACAAATTGTTCGGTATTTTTGAAGCAAAGTCATTTGCTAATAGTATCCCAGTTCTAAGTCATCAAAAATAATCAGGACTCCATAAATAGCAACAGAATAAGGACACTAACTGAAGTTTCAGGAGGGCTAATTGCCAACTTCTATTTTTTTAACCGACGAAACCCAAGAACAGCTCTCCAGCACAATGCATTTGAAATATGAGTGGCGTAAGAGTCCTCCCCTTTTGCTAACAACAATGCAATATTAAGCAAACAGCTTTGATCAGAAACCCCTAGAGATGATTTATGTTCCATTTTGGAAATTCTGCTGCTCAAAACTTTGTCATGGAAATTGAACTAAAGGCAGCTTACAGTCAAAACAGCAGCCGAAAAAGCCAATGGAGTCTTAGGCGGCATTAACAGAGGATAGGATCAATATTAATACCGCTTTACAAAGCCTTAGTAAGTCCAGACCTGGAAGACTGCACCCAGTTTTGGTTACCGCAATATAAATAAGATGTTGAGACTCTAGAAAAAGTGCAGAGAAGAGCAACCAAGATAATTGGGGGCTGGAGATTAAAACATATGAAGAATGGTTGCAGGAATTGGGTAGGCCTCGTTTAATGAAAAGAAGGACTGGGGTGACATGATAGCAGTCTTCCAATATCTCAGGGGCTTCCACAAAGAAGAGGGAGTCAAGCTATTATTCTATGTTCTAATGGCCTTGCCTTCCATTGGCTTAGTTTTTGATAAAATGAGTTGGATCTGTTCATATTATCCCAGAAAATTTGAATAATCAAACTATCAAGATGATCAACCAGGAAATGTTCACCAGAGGGTCCTTCCTTCCTTCCTTCCTTCCTCCTCCCTCCCTCCCTCCTTCCCTCTTCCCCTCCCTCCTCCCTCCCTTCTTTTCTTCCTTCCTTCCTTCCTTCCTTCCTTCCTTCCTTCCTTCCTTCCTTCCTTCCTTCCTTCCTTCCTTCCTTCCTTCCTTCCCCCATCTAAGTCTCTTGCAAACTATCAAATTTGGTAACTAAGCACAGAAACTGACATTTAAAAACATCCCCGCTCTGCCATGGATGTTTATTTATTAGGCAAAATATAAAGATCACAGCCATTTAGAAACAAAAGGGCATTGAAGAGTCGGTGAACCGATCACACAAAGCCATCTAATCTACCACTCTGTTTAGCATAGACGTGGCGTGAGGATTCCGAAAAAGTCCTCTAACTCACAAGGTCTCCATAAAGTACTCTGAGTCTCTGAACATGAAATAGTCATGCTGACACCGAATAGAAGAGTGCTACAGATATTGCTACACCCCTATAAGCATTAAACATGCATTTCTGAAATGTGCTCTTATATCTTACACTCTCTGAAGCGCCAAGGTTGTAAGAGCTCGATTCGAGCTAAGTTGTGGACAACTAGGTAGATAGACAACCAACGGTGCTTCCATGCTAGATCTAGAGCAGAGGTCTCCAAACTTGGCCACTTTAAGACTTGTGGACTTCAACTCCCAGAATTCTCCAGCCAGCTATGTCGACGTTGAAGTCTACAAGGAGATCTCTGATCTAGAGAAAAGCTCAGAGCTAGGGATTGATCCTTCTGAAGTGACATTTATCAAAACACTGTGATGGAGCTGGGTTCAAGAGAGGCCTTCCACATTTCCTACTTCACTGAGTGACATCACCAGGTGATGATTCCCCCTCCCTCCATGTCACCAGTCACTCCAAGCAGAATGCAGAAGCCAAGGTTGAACTTCATCAGCAGGATTGTAGGCAGGGGTGGGCTATCGGGGGTTCGCAGGGGTTCGGAGAGCCCCTTAAACTAAGATTCTGTGCAGTTCAAAGAACCCCCAAATCCCACTCCTGGTTGTCCCTGCCCACCCCTCCCCTTCCAGGAGTCCCCACATGGCCTGTTTGGGATGCAGGTAAGTGCAGGATGCGCACGGAGGTTCAGGGAGGGTGAAAAACAGGGCCCCTGGAAGTTCGGGAAGGCCAGAAATGGGCCCGTTTCCAGCTTCCAGAGAGTCTCCGGAGCCCGGGAAGGCCGTTTTCGCCCTCCCGGAGGCTTGAGGAAAGCCTCCGGAGTCCGGGAAGGGCAAAAACACCCCCCTGCAGGAGGCCGACTAGGCCACACCCACCATGACCATGCCTACCCAGCTACCAGGCAGAGAACCCTTTGCTGAAATTTTTGAAGCACAGCCCTGATCGTAGGTCTCAGAAGGAAAGGAACTCTGGAAGGACAGCGAAGTTTTCATTTCCAGCAGCTCTGCTCAGAATGGACAGAGTTATTCTCCCACAATATCTGCAGAGCCATTGCGTCAGACAACAATCCTGTGTTGCAAAAGCTGGCCGAACCCAATCCTCTGCCTCACACCTTGTTTATACCTGCACCTATATTCAGCAAAGTGGCTTCACCTTTATCCATCTGTTACCCCTTTAATGGTTTATATGCACAATTAACTATATATATATATATATATATATATATATATATATATATATATATATATATATATATATTTTATAGATTTTCACGGGTAAAGGTATGTAGGTCTTGGTGTATTCGGTCTTGTCCGTGTAAGATTGAGAATACCTTGGCAACGTTTCGACGAAATCTCATCCGTCATCTTCAGGCTGGTGTCTTCAGCTTTGTTCTCCTGGGAGAAGTGTGTGATTGTGGCTGTTTTCCCCTTTTAAACTCTAGAGTTGGCTGTGTTGTTACTTCTTGATTGGTTTGTGGAGTTGATGTATGCAGATTGGATGGCTTTTCCTGAGACCCTGTGTGGCTGAGGTGCTGGCTGTGTGTCTCTCAGCCTTTTGTGTTGTAACGACCTGGGTAATGGGCTGTGTGATGACCTTCTGAGTTCTATTGTTGTGATGTCCTGGGTGTGGTGCTGTAATCTCCTGGGTCGTTGTCTGTGCTGCAACCTCCTGCTGTTTTGTGTTGTGATCTCCTGAGTTCTGTGATGTAGTATCCTGGGTGGAAGGCTGTGATGTGGCATTCTGGGCCTTGGTTTGGCTCTGAGTTTGAGGTCTGGCTATGTGTTTATAGCGTGCTCCTTGTTTTGCACCAGCTGTCATCAGCTAAGAACCCGTTCGGTAGGGAAGAAGCTTTGCTGAATCAAGACAGATGTAATTCCATAATACATTTTTTTTCCAAATGTCTCTCTACCCCTCCCCCCTCTTACCATAACAGGTTCAATATTGTGGGTTTTATTGCTCTCTTTTTTTTCTAGAAGGAAAGGAAAGCCAAAAATAGCAAACTAACAACCAGCTCGCTGCCTTGTCTGAACTCACCTGTAGCTTAGCCTGGCTGAGCAATTAATAGGTCTGATCATTTCATCCTGACAAAGCGATCTTCTACTATAGGACTCCGTTTCTTATCTAAAAACATCCACACCTGTCTTTTCTTCTCCTTCTCTTTCTCCTTCTCCTTCTCCTCTGCCTCCTTCTTTTTTATTACATGCCTAAATACGCTGCATTTCTTATTCATTTCTTATTTATTTAAATCAATTGCCGGTTCTCATTTTCATTTGTTTCTCATCTGTCAGAATGCTTCCTGTTCAGCTCCGTTATTTGAAACTAATCTTGCACTCAGCAGATTATTGATTAATTTGCTGTGTGGGTGTTCAGCTATGAAACCTTCAGAGGAAGCCATGCTACTGAATTAAAATAATTAACCATGTTCACAGGTCCCTCAAATTGGTCTGCCTGCCTGCCTGCCTGCCCGCCCGCCCATCCATCCATCCATCCATCCATCCATCCATCCATCCATCCATCTACCGTGTTTCCCCGAAAATAAGACCTACCCCAAAAATAAGACCTACCCCGAAAATAAGACCTAGTGTGTTTTTGGGAGCCAAAAAATATATAAGACAGTGTCTTATTTTCGGGGAAACACGGTATCTATCTATCCATCCATCCATCCATCCATTTATTATCAATCAATATCTATCCATCTATTTATCTATTAGTATTCTGACATCTGTCCATCCATCCATCCATCCATCCATCCACCCACCCATGCATCCATCTATCTATCTATCTATCTATCTATCTATCTATCTATCTATCTATCTATCTATCTATTATCAATCAATATCTATCTATCTATTTGTCTATCTATTAGTATGTCTGTCTGTCTGTCTGTCTGTCTGTCCATCTATCATCTATCTATCATTGATATCTATCAATCTGTCTATTTGTATCTATTAGTATGTCTGTCTGTCTGTTTGTCTGCCTATCCATCTATCTATTATGATCATCAATCTATAACTTTCTATCCATTCATTCATCCATCCATCATCTCAAATTGATCAAGTAGAATAAACAAACGGTTGTAAGTCAATGGACCACCTGGAACATCGTGCTTCTTGGTCCAAAAAGGTTAGCTTGATGTTTCTTCAGCAGCTCAAATGTAGGAAGCAACATCCTGATAGCTGAAGACTTCTTCAAAGGACTTGGATTGGATGCCACCCCACAGTTTTGGGATTAGGATTGATAGGTATATGTGAAATTAGGGGATTTTGCAGCAGTCTGGAGGGGTCAAATGAATTCTTGAGATTCTGTGGCAGGGAAGCTAGGAAAAGACAGAAAGGAGAGCCAGAACCTGTCTCTGCTAACTCTACATTCTTCCTTCAAGAGCAGAGTGCCCAATGAATCATGTTCTAACAAAAAAAAATCATAAACAAACATGGAAAGAAGATAGAGAGGGGGAGAGGAAGGGAGAGTGTGGTGAGAGGACATAAAATGCAACTCCCAAAACAATTTTGGGTGATTAATCCTTCCATGGTTCCTAGTCATCAGTTCTAAAAGTACAGCCTACACTACAGAATAATAAAGACTCAAATCTACTTTTCAGTACCACACATTGATGTGATCCTTCTCTTAGGAATACAGATTGGATGAACACAAATATCAGATTACCTGTCCTGGTTTTCAGAGCATCTTTCCAGGCCGTACCTAAGCCTGGTTTTTCATAACCTCCAGGATAGATGAAAACCCAGGGGAGGCATTTGAACATCACATCCCAAATCCCACTTCCCATAAATTAGTTTTGGACGGCTGCGACTCTCTTTGTTTTCCAAATTGATTAATATGGAAACAGCCTTTCTTCAGCTGGTCAGGGAGGTGTTCATTTGAAAATTCATAAACACACAAACACAGACACGCACACCAGAGGTGGCAATTCAGCAGGTTCTGACCGGTTCTGGAAAACCGGTAGCGGAAATTTTGAGTAGCTTGGAGAACCAGCCGGTACCACCTCTGACTGGCCCTGCCCCCATCTATTCTCTGCCTCCCATTGAGTCCCAGCTGATTGGCTGGGTCTCCTTTGGTTGCCCTGCACAGGAAAACGGAGCTGGAAAGCAGGTTAGTGGGGTGGAAAGGGAATTGGGATTCTGCAGTATCCTTCCCTTGCCATGCCCGCCACACCACGCCCACCAAGCCACACCCACAGAACCTGTAGTAAAAACATTTGAATCCCACCACTGATCCACACACATATACTGTCCCCGGGGGAGAAGAGGAGGAAGAAGAGATCACCCAGTAAAAGGAAGGGGATGAGTGAAAGGTCTGGATAATCAATGTCTAAGTGGACATCCCAGAATTTCTTGACAGGCTGTTATTCCGAGTTCTCCCATCTCTGAAACAACATGACAAGGAACTGCAATGGTGATAATTACGGGAAATTGGAGTCAAATTTACAGACAGATAGAATCATATTATGAAAGACAGACACCTTAATCTTTACTGAACATAAGGCCAAATATATCTGGATATTCCAGCAGATGTATTTGTTAAATTTGCATGAAGAGTCAGACGCGGAGTGCTTCAGTGAAGAGTTTGTTAGTGACTACAGCTCTTAACAGACCCGATTTGGCTGGACTGCGCTGCTACTTATAGCCAGCAGCCTCAGTTGCCAGCCAATCAGAGTGCAGGGTTTTCCCGCACTATTTAAACCAATCATTTCTGACATTTTACAAGAACAGTTCAAACTTAACCAATGACATTCAAACCTGCATACATAACACCCCTCCCCACTAGGTTCAGTCCATACTCAAACCCCAACCTATCTAATGTATTCTTTTAAATAGGTGGGGCTCTTAGGTGTACGTTGAGACCTTCGTGGTTCAGAAGTTTTCACGTTCTCACCCAGTCAGAGGGGAAATGTGTCTGTTGACATTTCCCTAGTTGGGCTTCCTGTGAAAGAAGACCCTGTTTGATTGTTAGAATCTGGTCTCTCCTCCCAACCCATCTCCAGCCCAATGTCAGCACCCAAGTCAGGTAGTGATGTGCAATCTTCCACTTGTAAGGATGGATTTTGGCATTGTGACAGGTTTTGGGATGGTTCCTGTCATAATGGCTCGTTACACATGGGGTTGATTCTTGTTTGCTGATTATCCTCATGTTCCTCCCCTCCCCCTAGAAAAGCATTAGGTATGGGAACTAGAGAGGAACAATTGCGATGTTCCTGAGGTAACCTGGATCTAAGCTGATCAATGTGCCTGCTCCAAAGGACTCCATCCTCTGTTTGTACCCTGTAAGAACGAGGGCCTGTGATTTGAGTTATTTCAGCAGGAATCCATGAAGGCTCACCCATAAGGTTCTTAGCATAAACAGAATCACCCACACTAAACATGCGAACTTTGCTAGTGGAATCTAGTGGTGCGTTGGGTGCGTAAGTGGGATGAAGGCGGTCAAGGGGAGACCTAAGTTTCCTACCCATCAACAACTCTGCTGGGGATAAGTTAGTTGACGGGTTAGGAGTGATGTGTTGAACACTAAGAAGTTTTTCAACTTTCTCAGTGATGTCCCCAGGACCCATTGCTGAAGCTTTTCCTTGGTAAAACGTACCATTCGTTCAGCCCGGCCGTTAGCGAAGGGTGCCCAGGGGCTGTCAGGGCATGTCTGAAACCCAGTTGTGCTAAATAGGATTCAAAAGGGTTGGATGTAAATTGAGGGCCATTGTCAGAGACAAGAACATCAGGTAACCCGTGGGTTACAAAAGCTTTTAAGCTGCTTGATGACAGCATCAGTTGTGGTGGATGCCATAGGGATTACCTCTAGCCATTTGGAATATGCATCTACTATAATAAGGAAGGTGTGCCCTCTGGTAGGGCCAGCGAAATCAATGTGAATCCTAGACCATGGGCCCCTAGGACATTCCCATTCCTGTTTGGGGCGAGAGGTGGGGCAGGCCTGACTACCTGACAGTTGGGACAAGATGCAACCCAGTTTTCAACCATTTTGTCAATACCTGGCCACCATACATAACTCCTGGCCAATCCCTTCATCCTTACAATACCAGGATGACCCTCATGTAGCATTTCCAAAACCTCCCTTTGCAGTTTTGCAGGAATAACCACCCTGTTACCCCACAAAATACATCCTCTTAATACAGATAATTCAGTTTGCCTGGATTTAAAAGGTTGGGCAAGGTGAGGTAGATCTTGAAGAGGCCAACCTTTCTTAATCCAGCCTATAATAGGAGCCAATAAAGTGTCTTTGGCAGTCTCTCTGGCAATTTCAGCAGCGTGTACTGGAAGCTTGGCAACAGTTTCTAGGAAAAAGGTGTGAGTTTCAAGTTCAAAGTCCTCCTTGTGATAAGGAAGTGGGCAACGACTCAAGCCATCAGCATGTCCAATGTCCTTGCCAGGCTTGTGAATAAGGTTGTATGAATAAGCAGCAAGAAATTCAGTCCACCTCAGCATTCTTGGTGACAGGATAGTGGGTGTAGGTTTGTCTCCTGCCACAATGCCTAACAAAGGTTTGTGATCTGTGACAATGGTAAATGTTCTCCCATATAAATACTCATGAAATTTCTTGATAGCTGCAACAATTGCCAATGCTTCCTTGTCCAATTGGCTGTAATTCCTCTCTGCTTTGGTCAAGGTGCAAGAGTAAAATGCAATAGGGGCTTCCCTCCCGCTGGGAAAGCTGTGGCTCAAACCCCTCCCCCACTCCAAAAGGGGATGCATCACAAGTCAGTACAACAGGTAAATTCTCAGAGAACTGTATGAGTACAGCATCAGACGTGATTAGTCTTTTAATACTGTTAAATGCTGATTGTTCCTTCCTGCCCCAGACCCAAACAGACTTTTTGTCAAGTAATCTGTGTAATGGTTCTGCAATGGTTGCCTTCTGAGGTAGGAACATGTGATAAAAGTTAATGAGTCCCAGGAAAGCTTGCAAGTCTGTTTTGCATTTTGGTCTAGGGGCTTCTTTGATTGCTTGAACCTTGGCATCTGTAGGATGGATGCCATGCTTGTCAATCATGTAGCCCAAGAACTCAACCTTGTCAGTTCTAAGAGTGCATTTTTCTTCCTTGACTTTTAACCCCGCTTTCTGGAATCTGGTAAGGACTTCTCTGAGTCTCTCTTGTAATTGAGTGTCATTTTCAGCAGAGATTAACACATCATCAAAGTAAGGCACTACCCCTGGCAGTCCTTGGAGCATCCTTTCCATAAGGCTTTGGAAAATGCCTGGTGCCACGCTTACTCCAAACTGTAACCTTTTACATTTGAAGGCACCTCTATGAGTCACAATGGTTTGAGCCTCTGCAGTGGCATCATCAACTGTTAGTTGTTGATATGCCTGGGCCAGATCCAATTTGGCAAAGACTGTACCCCTGCCAAGTGAATGTAATAAATGATGCACCACTGGAACTGGATATGCGCTCTGTTGAAGTGCATGGTTCAATGTCCCCTTATAGTCCCCACAGATTCTCACTGACCCATCAGTCTTGACTGGTGTGACTATGGGTGTCTCCCATCTGGAGTGGTCAGTGGGCTCTAAAACTCCTTGAGCTATTAGTTTATCTAATTGTGCATCAATTTTTTCCTTTAAGGCAAATGGGACCCTTCTGGGCTTTAAGCAAATTGGGGGCACCTTGGGATCTAGGTTGAAAGTGATAGGGGTCCCCATATACTTGCCCAATCCATCACTGAAGACCTCTGGAAACTCAGACTTCAGGGCCTCCTCCCATTCAGTGTTGCTCACGTGATTGATGCCAGTCACCTCGATGCCTAGTGGATTGAACCACTCAAGTCCCAGCAAGCTTGGGCAATCTTTGGCCACGATGGTCAGGGGCAAACGTTTGGTGTGGCCTTTGAACTTCACGATGAATTCTCTTGTTCCAACTACTGGGATCTTGTTCCCTTGGTAGTCTTTAAGAGTCAGTGCTTGCTTCTGGAAATGCTTCTTCTGAATGTTGGGAAGTAGCCTGTGAATGGTGTCCCATGACACCATAGATAAATAGGAGCCTGAGTCCACTTCCATTTGGCAAGGCCTTCCTTCAATTAGTACCTTCACATGTACTTTTCTGCTTCTTAAGGGTGAAGAATGACCAATAGTGACTGTTTGATGAGTTTCATTCTTCCCATTTGCTTCTGTGTTGCGCCCCATTTTTCACTGAAGTTGTTAGGCTTGAAATCTTTGTGAGGAAACTTCTTTCTGCTTGGTGGAGTTCTGGATGATTTGCAGACTCTTGCTAGGTGACCTCTTTTTTCACAACGGAGGCAGATGGTATCAAGAAACTTGCATTCAGTGCGGGGGTGCCCCCCCCCACAACCTCTGCAGTAAAAGTCTTGCCTCTTTCTTCCAAGGTCCTTTCTTTTCTTCTCCATTCTGAGTCTATAAATTCCTTCCTCCACCTCACTACAGTCTGAATCAGAATCTATTTGCTCGCAATGAGTTGTTGTGCAACCAACAATAACATTGCAACCAACATAAATATGAACCAGTTGCCAATTATGTCTGGATTTTGATCATGTGATCATGGAGAGGCTACAAAGGTCCTATGTCATGCCCCTGGTGGAGATTGACTCCGAGGAAGAGGAGGAACAGCCAACAGGGAGTGGGAGTGTGGCTCCAAAGGTGGTGGAGGAGGCTGGGGAAGGGCAGAGGCCGGCTGAGCAATCAGAGAAGGATCCAGGCCCATCTCCTATCCATCCCAGGGCACGCAGGGAGGAGAGGATCAGGGAAAAGCGTGGTCTACTTGGGAGGAGAGGGCCATGATCCTCCTCAGGGCTTACAGCTGGGAGCTCTGTATATAAGATCGTAAATGCGTAGTTAGAATTGCTGGAGTCAAAGTTAGTGTTTTAGTTCTAAAGAATGTTTATCTTGGTTGGTGTTCTTCCAACGGATTGTCCCTGGTTATCTTCCTGAAGCTGGCAATTATCTATCCTGGTCTGTCGAGGAACTTTATTCAATGCGGTTTGTTTTTGGCTTTTGCTTCATTATCAGCTCTTTGAATGTGAACTGTGTTTCTTGCCTTTGAAATGTTATTTTGACTCCTCCACTGTGAACAATTAATCAGTGAAGCCAAGCTGAAGGCATTAAAGGACTTTTAGTTACGTTTTGGATTTTGTTATATTTCTGAGATACTCTGGGTCATCACATTCTAACTGTAGAAAACGGTCATAGGTCACTTTTTTTTAACACTGCCATTGTAACTTTGAATGGTCACTGTTGTATCTACTTGAAGGAACATCATATAGAAAACAGAAGACCAGACCACTTGCAAGGAAGTCAATGTTGGCTGAAGATCAGGAACGATCTACGAAGGGTAGGAGCAAGGACAGTGGCATGAGGGGCTCAGTCCTGCTGGAGATGTTTAAAGGGATGGTCCTCTAAGGAAGAAGCTACCAAAGTGGACTCCAGCCCCCTCTCCAGGGGGGCTGGACTAGGTGCTCTCCAAGGATCTCCTCTCACCCCTGCATTCTGCAGTTCTATAATTCTATTATAGCATACATACCGGTGGCCAGAGATCTATTCCAATTGTACCTTTCTTAACTACATTTGTAATTGGCTTTAAAAAATAACACGGGGAAGGTTTGGGGGGAGGGGGGAGGGGTTTCCCCTGCTTCCAGCTCTCAGCTGGGATGCAGGAGGTTCTGGCCCTTTAAATCCCCCTATACCACCAAGGCCCTGCCTCCTTTTCTGACACAGCAGCAGCTTAGCATCTCGGAGCTGAGCAATCGCCTTCAAGCTGGCAGACTGTGAGGATGTCAGAAGGGAGGGAGAAGCCTCCAGTGCAGTTTTTTCCACCGCTCGCTAGCAAGAGAGGAGGAGGAGGAGGAGGAGGAGGAAGAGGAGGAGGAGGAGGAGGAGGAGGAGGGGTGTCGGGCAGCTGCGGCCGATGCAAGATGTTCAAGCATACCTCAGGAGACCTGAGTGGGAAGAGGACCAGGACAAAAGTGGTCAGCAGCTGCTTCCTTGCCTTCTAGCTGGCCCTCCAAGCATCGGAATCCGGACACTGGACTTGCCTCGCTGTCACTCAAAGTCTGGGAGCTTTAAAGAAGACGCGTATTTTTCTCTCTCTCTCTCTTCTCTCTCTCTCTTCTCTCCTCCCTTTCTCTCTCTGTCTCTTGCTCTTTCTAGCTTTTTGCTCAAAGCCCTTCTTCTTCTTCTTACCATGATGCAAGCCATGGTCTCCAAGAGCATCTATTGAGGGCTCCAGCAGCAGCATCTCCCTCTTCCGTTTCTCCATCCTTTGGCTTGGCCCTTCCAAGTTGCTTCCAGTTGCTGTTGGGAGATCCCTGACCCTTGGCATCCAATGCATTAAGGACACCCGTGGGCTCTGAGACCCTCTTGCCCCAAGCTGGGAACCATGGTCACCTGTGGACTCGAGGCCTGGGGGGGCCGCTGAAGTGATGGGATCGCACCCTTCTGCTCTGCAGATGGCCAGGCTGCAAAGCCAGAGCTACTGAACAGAATAGATTACTCCCTCCAGCTGGTTGCAAGAGGTGGGGGTGGAGGGTTTTCTTCACGTCTCCCCCCACCCTGCTTAAAGAAAACCAGTAAGCAATAATTCAAGAGGTATCCTCAAGAGCCAAAGGGTTCACCTGAGAAACTGTGGGTGAGGGTTGCTCTACGTGGTGGTTTTAATTTTTTTTTTTTAACCTTCTATTTTTTTATTGGATGTATCTGATGCCTCACCACCAATGTCCACTGTCGCTTGGTCTCGGAGAACAGGAATGGGACCTGAGAATCTGTTTGGCATTCAAAGGTGCTGCTGGAAGGAAGAGAAAGAGATCCATTTAGTATGAAGTGGGTTCCTGAGCAGCTACTGTGGTTGTAAGTTGCCGCTTTTTAAGTTGTCTTAGTGGATAGAAAGGGAGCTGATCTTTTCTTGACTTCCCCCCCCCCAAAAAAAATCGGTTGGAACCTCTGCTAGATCAGGGGCCCCAGAGGAAGAGAGGAGATCTAAAAGTTTCAGTTGGATGGTGTGTAGAAATCAGCGCACTCGCTCACAGGTTGGGGTGGCTGAGTGTTGCATGTGCAGCTCAGGGTTTCCCATTCCAGGTGGGATCACCTTGGGATGATTCATAGGGAAGAGGACTTCCTGCAAAAGGGAAGACCCAAAGAAGGAGACCTCTACTAGAAGCAGGAATGTTTCTGACTCAGGGTTTCCTTGAAACACAGAGCTGAACCCCATTGGTGGCTCTTCTGGGTGAGCAGAAGGTAGTTCTTCTGGGAAGAAGAACCAGGAGTCACCATGGGAACACCCAGTCAAGTTGAAGTTCAGCGACTTGGAAGGCTGGTGGTGTTCTCCCTAAAGCAGTTTCTGATCATGCTAATCCTTCCTCCCTTCCTCTCTCTCTCTCTCTCTCTCTCTCTCACACTGCAGGAAATGGTGTGCAATACTCCGTGCTTCCAGCAACTCCCCAATGCCCCCTTTGAAGGCTAACCCTCCCCATGTTCCTCATTTTCAAGGAGCTTCCTAAGATCTCAGCGAGACACCTCCAAAGCCTGGCTGGGCTGGAATTGCTGCATGACCCTCTTAGTCTGCCCAAGCTGTACGGATGGCAGTCAAACCAAGCTACCCATGCAGAAGACTCCTGGGCAGCAGAGGTGGAGAAGACCCTGAGAAAGGAATCCAGACCCGAGATCTCCCAGGGATTCTCCCCAAGAGCAGTGATGAACTAGCTGGAGGTGGTGCCCTCTCTGTTGGGAAGGAGAACATGGCATAGAGACTGGCAGGGACCACTGGCTTCTTTCTGCAGAGCAGAGCACAAATAACACACCTTAACCTTTTTAAGCTCACGGTCTGTGGCATTCTCTCTCCCAAACCGGTTTGTGGACCGATGGTGATTCCAAACCTTGGCTACCTAGATGGGTTGGTGGCCAAGTTGGAGGAGATGTATGTGTGTTGGATTCATCATCCCCTCAATCCCATCCCATTCTCTCTGGCTTTGTTGGCCCCTTCCAGTTACCCTAAGGAGAACAAAGAATAGGAAGTGAGTGCGCTGCTGGGACTTTCTGGGCAGGGGGGGAGCGTTAAGATGTGGAGATCTCCCCACCCAAGAGAGGCTCTGTGGAGGCACAATCTGGTTGGGCAACAGCAGAATGTGCAACACAACTCTGCCCCAGCTCCCCGGCACCCTGTGAAGAATGAACAACCGGGACTTGCAGGATAGGAAGCGCACTAACAACACAACAGACGGCCCCAACTTCAGTGAGAAGGAGCGCATCCGAGGGCGCATGAAAATGGTGATTGGGCAGCTAGAAGGCATTCTGCAAGAACTCAAGGAGGTGGCAAAGGAACTTCGAGATGTAAGTGTGGTTCTTGATGTGCGTCCAAACTTAGGATGGGGCCAAACGACCTGGAACAAGGCTCTGATTGTGCTTTTGTCAAATGGTTGTGGGCAAAGAGGATTAGAGAAGTTGCAGGAAGTGGCTTGGGCAGAAATGTGCCAGAAAAAATGCCTATAGTTGTGTTGAGCTCCATCTTGCTCTTAACCCTGATTTGTCTTATTTTAAGGATCTTGGTTGTTTGGGAGCATGTAAGTTCGATGCCTCAAGGGTGCGATCATCCCGAGGTTGCCGAAATGTTTTCTTGATGCACTTCTGACTTTTGGTGGCTCTGGGTAAATAGTCTGTGTGTTCTTCAATTTGTGAAAATGTTTCTTTGCCAAATGTGAAGTTCTGGAGTTCTGCATTGACCATTGTGGACACTATGAGGTGGTTTAGCTTAAAAATAGACCAGACAAAGAATATAACTGTTGGTTCAGTTGGCAATATCTTGTGAATGGATGGGAGTGAGATGATGGTCAAACATGGGCCATCAATGGTGTAGAGTGGTACTCAGAAGTGACCATACCCACCGTGCTTGGAATATAGTCTTTTTGTGAAATTCTTTGTCAGAAAAGTATTGGCTGTTAAATCTTGGCTAGAGGATGGTATGTGAAGCTTCCAAGTTGATTAGGCAGCACCACCAACTTATCTGGATTCTCTTTCTCTTGCGAGATGTTCTCTTGCCTTTCCATCTGGGATCAACATGTTCATTGTCCTAGATAGGTTCTTTCCTTTAGCTTGTTTTCTGGAGATGGAAAGTGTACCATAGCCAGGAAGACACAAACCAAAGTGATCATCCAAAAACTGCTAATGGGTTGATGTGCCTTGCAAATGTCCTACAAGTTCAACTTCTAACCTTGTCTCAATTTGGTAGTCTCCAAACTAAAGCCCTTTCAGTTTCAAACTGCATTGTATCTCTTGAAGAACTTGCTTAAAACAGGATGGGGTTTAATGTGAATTTCATCAATTATGACTCCCAAGTCTTACCCTCTGCCCACCTCCAAAAGCACATCTACCACCCCAAAAGGAACAGGGGACCTTTGCTTGCCATAGCCAACTCTCCATGGTCAATTCGCTATGGCCAACTCACCACAGGACAACTCACCATGGTCAACTCACCATGGGACAACTCACTGCAGATCAATTCAACAACTCAATCTAATTATTTAAAATGATTACAAAATTATAATTCTTGTCATTCTCTTTTCATTTTGCCCCTCCTTTGACATCCTTTTTTTAATGATTCTACTCCACTATTTCTTCAATATTAGTGTAACTATTAGACCCATGTAGAGTTGTCCTGTGTCAAGTTGGCCATGGCGAGTTGGCCCACATGAGTTCCTGGAGCCTTTATCTATCTATGGCAGGGGTCTTCAAACTTAACAGCTTTAAGACTTGTGGACTTAACTCCCAGAATTCCTCCTCCAGTCATGTTAGCTCAGGAATTCTGGGAGTTGAAGTCCACAAGTCTTCAACTTGCCAAGTTTGAAGACCCTTGATCTATGGTATCTATCTAGATCAAGAGCCTTCAAACTTTGCAAGTTTAAGACTTGTGGACTTCAACTCCCAGAATTCCCGAGTTAACATTACTGGAGGAGGAATTCTGGGAGTTGAAGTCCATAAGTCTTAAAGCTGTCAATTTTGAAGACCCCTGATCTAGGTAGACATTTTCCCTTTTCTTTTTGTAATCATGGAGCCTCAAGTTGTAAAATATGTTACTACCCCTTTGCTCATCACTCGTTCAGCCTCAGCCAATATCTACTGGTTAATCTTTTTTTAAGTTTCCATCCTTTTCTCCCACTCACTCCAATAGGAGTTCAGCATTAGAAGGAAATGATGGGCATATTGTGATCTGTTTTGTCATCTTTGGGATTCTCAGTTCAGCCTCTATTCACCAAAAAGCCAGCTGGATGGATGGATGGATGGAGGGAGGGAGGGAGGGAGGGAGAGATAATAATCCAGGGATGTACAGCCTTCAAATTGTCCAAAAGTCACTCTAACCCTTTGAGTTGGTGTCCTGGCATCACAATCTCAAAATAGGAGAGGTCAGGAGGATAAACATCTGGAATGAGCCAAGGCCAACCCAAACAAAAATCGTAATTTGATGGATATCCAGGATTACAATGGCAAGGGTTATGCTAAACTTCGGCTGGGAGATTTGATTGCAAAGTGATTCCGCTGAGCTATGAAATTAATTTTCTGTACTAAATTCAACAGCGGGCTCCCAGCAAATCAGGTGCTCTTAAACCAGTTTGGACACTGATGTCAAATGGTCAAACTGAATTGAATCAAATTGGATCCATGCTTTTTTTAAAAATCCAATCCAGAAGTCAATGGATAGGTGGAGACCTCATGCTTTTCCTCTGGGCATCAAGATTTCTCCTTCTTTCACTTTAAAAATCTCAATTGGAAGCAGCCTTTGGAGAGTCACATACATGTCATTCTTAGGGCCCACATGAGTTCCTGGAACCTTTATCTACTATGATATCTATCTAGGTAGACATTTTCCCTTTTCTTTTTCTAATTTAGGACCCTTGAGTTGTAAAATATGCTACCACTTCCTTACTAAACTTCCTGACCCTCTTTTTTCCTTATCTGTTGTGGTTTATTTATTTATTTTAATAAAAATCAGTACAAGTTAATATTTATTAGTTATCCCTATGAATAGATTTCTGGCCTGCCTTTCAGAGCAAAACCATAGACTTCTTGGAGTCAGGTCTGATCCCTGATGACTCCAAAAAATACGTTGCTTTCCTAGCAACAACCTAAAAGTGGATTCTCAGCTGTTTTTCTTCACGGGGACCTTCTTTTTTCAGCTTCTCAGTTTAGTTTTTAGGCAATGAGAGATGTTTCCTTCAAGTTAGGATAACTTCATTGTCACTCTGAATGTACACTAATCGTCATACATTAAAATGACATTTGGTTGTCTTCAGCTCTCAAAGGTCACCAATTCCACTATATACTACACAAACATGACCCACAAATTATGCATATATCCACATACCCACATATATTATAGGACACAGAGAAACAACACAGTCTAGTTCAGATGTATATATATACATGGCAAGTACTAGTACTAGTAAGTACTAGCAAGGTCCAACTCTTTCTCCTCGCCTTCTCCTCCTCCTCCTCCTCCTCTTCTGTGTCCTCCTTCTGCCAAGGTCCCCCAGTGCCTGCCAATTGGCAGGGTACCTATCACTTTACAACATACTTTTAAAAATCAATAGGAAATCTAACTGTTAAGTGGAATAATATTCACTGGAGGCATCGTCATGATAAGAACTTCCTCCAGACAGAAGACAGAAGAAGCAACTCAAAACTGAAAGACACAGCTACCTAAAATGAATTGCTGTCCTTCAGAGGTCCTCGACTTACCACACTTCGTTTGGTGACCGTTCCAAGTTACAACGGCACTGGAAAAATGTTGCTTAGGAGGACTGTTTTTTTCACAGTTATGATGTTTGCAGCCTCCCCATGGTCAAGTGATTGAAATTCAGATGCACGGCAACTGATTCGTATTTATGACCATCGCCGTGTCCCAAGGTCATGTTTTGTGACCTTCCGACAAGCAAAGCCAATGGGGAAGCCAGATTCACTTAGCAACCGGGTGACTAACTTACCAACTGCGGTGATTCACATAACAACTGTGGCAAGAAAGGTTACAGAGTGAGCATTTCACAACTGTCTCGCTTAGCAACAGAAATGTTGGGTTCAATTGTGGTCATAAGCCGAGGACTACCTGTACTTAAAAGGCTTCCAGTGGCCAGGAGACTGAGGAGCTTAAAGGGGAAAAAAATAACAGAGGAAAGGAAATCTTGACTTCCTTTTCACCATTCCAGGGGTGTTCAGACTTGGCAGCCTTAAGACTTGTGGGCCTCAGCTTCCAGAATTCCTCCTCCAGTCATGTTAGCTCAAGAATTCTGGGAGTTGAAGTCCACAAGTCTTCAACTTGCCAAGTTTGAAGACCCTTGTGATAGATGATAGATACATACATACATACATAGATGATAGATAGGTAGGTAGGTAGGTAGGTAGGTAGGAAGGTAGGTAGGTAGGTACAGGGAGAGAGGGGGGAGGGAGGGAGGGAGGGAAGGAGAGAGATGATAGATTGATAGGTGATAGATTAGGGGTCTTCAAACTTGACAGCTTTAAGACTTGTGGACTTCAACTCCCAGAATTCCTCCTTCAGTCATGTTAGCTCAAGAATTCTGGGGGTTGAAGTCCACAAGTCTTAAAGCTGTCAAGTCTGAAGACCTTGCTCTATTCAATAATACAGGGATTTAATAAAGGCTTTGATGACTTCATGTACACATGAGATCATCCTGCCCATGAAGCAAATTAGGACATCAACATGCAAAGGAGATGGGGTAACTTCGTTGGACACATGACATAGCATGCAATCTCACATAGACTCCAGAGTTTATCTCCTTTGTGGGGTGACATCATGATGCATGGGACACCACACTTCCCTTGCACATGTGGGCATCTAGGAATGGTGATAATTCTACCATTTCTCCAAAGAATTACTTGTTATGGCTGACACATTTCCCAACCCTTCTGAAGCAGAATAACAGAGTTGGAAGGGACCTTGGAGGTCTTCTAGTCCAACCCCCTGCTCAGGCAGGAAGCCCTGTGCCATCCCAGACAAATGGTTGTCCAATCTCTTCTTAAAATTATCCACTGTTGGAGCACCCACAACTTCTGAAGGGAAGTTGTTGCATTGATTAATGGTTCTCACTGTCAGGAAATTTCTCCTTAGTTCTAGGTTGCTTCAATCCTTGATTAGGTTCCATCATCCACTGCTTCTTGTCCTGCCTTCTGGTGCTTTGGAGAATAGGTTGAATGACCCCCCTCTTCTTTGGGGCTGTCATAAAATAGGAAACAGACAGCAACACAAACAAAAATTCTTACTTTAAGATCTGAGGTTTATTGTTTCTAATCATTTGGAACTTAAGAAATGAATAGATATAAAAGGTATAATAGCAGTAATACACTTACCTTAATAAGCCATTGCAATGGGGTCTAATGACATATAGCAGGTCCTGCAAGGACTGCCATAAATCAAAGGGCCCTGAGCTGATCTCCAATCCTATCCTTTATACTTTTCTTCTAACCACATGCAGGCTTCACAACTTCACTAACTGTCATTTTCCTTAAACACCTGTGTACATTACTTTCAGTTCCTCATTTCCAACAGTTTCATTCTTCCTGTTTTAAACTTATCCATCCAAGTGCATACTTTGCAAAAAAAATGTTCTTACAGTTAGCATTGGCTCAGCAGGATTACAAATAGTTCTGGTATATTTTGAAACCATCCTAGCTGAAAACTTTGGCTCGTGTCTCTTTCTTCTGGGGCCTGCTATCATCCATAGGGCTTATTGAATCTAATAGATCAATAAGCTATATCTTTGATTCTCACAGGGCAGCCCCTCAAATATTGGAACACTGCTACCATGAGTGTGGTAATCATCTAGAGCAGTTTCCCTCAACCTGGTCAAGTTGAAGATGCGTGGACTTCAACTCCATGGCTGGTGGGGGAATTCTGGGAGTTGAAGACCGCACATCTTCAAGTTGACCAGGTTGAGGGAAACTGCTCTACATCTTACTGTTTCAATTCCAGCCTGCAGAAGGAACAGCCATCCTCACTTCTCGTGTTTGCTACCAAAAACTGCTTGTGTGACAGGAGGGAAAGCCTCAAGTGAAATAAGCCAAGTTTAGCTTCACCATGATTCAGCAATTAAATTCTTCCAGGATTTCCTGTAGCAACAGGTTAAAAGCAGGTAGACGGAATAGATGTTTGGTTGGTTGGTTGCCTGGTTACACAGAAATCCTTTCCTTGCTGAGAATTCATGTCTGGGTTCTTTTTAAAATGGGCTAGTACAGGTTCAACTTGTCAGCATCTCAGGTGTCATCTTCACAGGGTAGAAAATATGTCCGGTTCCCCCAGAGACAGTTTAATGCAGGGATGTCCAACCTTGGCAACTTAGAAACTTGTGGACCACAATTTTAAGACTGGCGGACTTCAACTCTCAGAATTCCTCAGCCAGCCATACTGGCTGGGGAATTCTGGGAGTTGAAGTCTGTAAGTCTTAAAGTTGCCAAGGTTGGACATCGTGGCTTAATACCTTTTGACCCAGATGTTTAAGACTCCCTCCTCACCTCTTACAAATCTTAAAAATTTCCCAGAAATTTGGCATTAACTCTGCCTACTTTTGGGATGCAGTCTTCAATGAAACTTTCAAAGCCAGGGTTGATCCTGAGGCCAACTGAAATTAGGCTCCTCTGCCAGAAACCATGGTTCACTGGAACCTTGGTGTGCTGGAGACAACCCATCCAGCACTGTGGCTCATGAAGTTAGCTAGTGTCTTCGCAATTTGAGCTTCTGGTCTCTTTGTAGCTGCTGTTCTGGGCTTGCAGGTTCAGGGGGAAAGGGACCAGTCCTATGGTTGACCAACCATGGTTAGTCATGATTGCCAAATGTAGCTGATGCTTTCCAGAAGACTCATACATGAAAACTAAGACTTGTTCTGTGATCGCTTTGCTGATTATGTGCATGTTAATGAAAACATGGCAAGCAGGGGTGTCAAGATAATGGCTTTAACTGTGCAAATGAAACTCGGCCTCTTTTTTTACCTGCAAGGATCATGCAAGTGCAGCCAACATCTGGATATTTATCTCTCCCTCTGCAGATGCTCCTTATTACATGCATTGGCTGCTATCTTTCCTCCACCTGCTGCACATTAAAAGACATTTTAAAATCACTTTTCAAACCCCTTTAAGAATAATTAAAGAAACCAGCTAAACTCCCACCGCATCCGGTTGCTGCTGTTCCATATATTCCCCTTAAATCCACAAATTATTCATTGAAGGCAGAGTTGTGCAACTCGCATGTTGTAAACCTCCCCTCTGGCAAGGATTTAGAGAGTTCCAGGTGCCTTCTCTAAAATTGCTGCTAAATTTGAGCAGCTTGCTGATGTGTTGCTGAGTTCATATCTCCCTTGGAGTCATTCTCTCATTCTCCTGTAGATGGTCAGCTTTTGAGGCCCAACTGAGATCGATGGTTGATTTTTTTTGATCCGAGACTTATTTTATTTATTTATTTTATTTATTTGATTAGTCAATTGCTTACAAGATAATAGGTATAAGTATAAACATAGTTATAAATACATGGATACATATAAGAAAATAAAAGAAACAATAGGACAGGGACGGTAGGCACTTTAGTGAGCTTATGCACACCCACCACAGACCTCTCAGGAAAGGGGTGAGGTCAATAGTAGACAGTCTAAGGTTCAAGTTTTTGGGGTTTGGGGAAGAAACCACAGAGTCAGGTAGAGTATTCCAGACATTGACCACTCTGTTGCTGAAGTCATATTTCCTGCAATTAGGTTTGGTGCAGTTAACCATGAGTTTGTATCTGTTGTGTGCTCTTGTATTGTTATGGTTGAAGCTGAAGTACTCATTTTGTAAGGTCTTCTAAAGAAGTTCTACCACCATGATCTCTCCTTCCTGAATACAGGGTATGGAACAGAGGAGAAGACTCTCTTATCCTCGGTTTTCTTCCCTTCCCTTGTCCAATAAGAGAGTTGGAAGGGACATTGGATGTCTTCTATTCTCCTCCATCCTGCTTCTTGCTTTACCAACCTCCTTCTCTTTCTGTAGGACTCTCTTCATTTTGAAAGCCATCACAGTGGCACAGTGGTTGGAGTGCAGCACTGCAGGCTACTTCTGCTGCCTGCTGGCTGCCTGCAATTTGGCAGTTCAAATCTCACCAGGCTCAAGGTTGACTCAGCCTTCCATCCTTCTGAGGTGGGACAAATGAGGACCCAGATTGTTGGGGGAAAGAGGCTGGCTCTGTAAACTGCTTAGAGAGGGCTGGAAAGCATTGTGAAGTGGTGTATAAATCTAAGTGCTATTGCTAAGTGGGAAAGGGAGAAGGAGGGAGGGAAGGAAGGAAGGAAGGGCCGTGATGGCACAGTGCTTAGAATGCAGTATTGCAGGCAAACTCTGCCCACTGCCAGCAGTTCAATCCTGACCAGTTCAAGGTTGACTCAGCCTTCCATCCTTCCAAGGTTGGTAAAATGAGGACCCAGATTGTTGGAGGTAAGACCCTGGTTCTGTAAACTGCTTAGAGAGGGCTGGAAAGCCCTGTGAAATGGTGTATAAATCTAAGTGCTATTGCTAAGTAGGAAGGGGGGGAAGGAGGGAGGGAGCAAAGGAAGGAAGGAAGGAAGGAAGGAAGGAAGGAAGGAAGGAAGGAAGGAAGGAAGGAAGGAAGGGCCGTGATGGCACAGTGCTTAGAATGCAGTATTGTAGGCAAACTCTGCCCACTGCCAGTAGTTCGATCCTGACCGGTTCAAGGTTGACTCAGCCTTCCATCCTTCCAAGGTTGGTAAAATGGGGACCCAGATTGTTGGGGGGGGGCAATATGCTGACTCTGTAAACCACTTAGAGAGGGCCGTAAAGCACTATGAAGCTGTATATAAGTCTTGTGCTATTGCTATCTGTCAACCACTCCAAAATTTGGTGGCCAATTGGTCCCATTTTGGAGTTATAGTTTGGGTCTGTTTTGAGATCTTGGTGAGGATTTAAACAAGGGCTTGACTGTGACGCACTTCCCAAAGCTATTCTCCATTCACCTCTACTTTTAACATCTCCCAAATGTAGACCTTTTTTTTTAAAGAAAAAAGGCAAATTGAAAAAAAATGTCTTTGTATCACCCAACGGGCTTCTGTGCCTCTCCATAAGATCAGGAAGTCCTGTCAATCAATCTTAAAATAGTCAGGGAGCGGCATAAAACAACATCAGAAGATGACAATTTTACAACCCATCCAATCTGAAGAGCCTAGCCTACATATTGTGAAAAATAGCTAAAACTCAAGAGTTTCCACCATCGCTACGAGATCATGAGGTTGTTAAAATTGATGGTGGACACTGCAGTGTGACATAATGCATTGTTCAAGTGTGTCACCTAAATGCTAAAGATATAAAACGAGGGGAAAACAACCACACACCAGAATTATAAATAGAAGAGTCTTAAATCAGAATGCCATTAAGATCTAATACAAAATTATCGCTTTGATATTAAAACTATGTCAACAGTTTTAATGTGCAGTATAACATGGTGGTATCAGTGATGTTATATATACAAGCCCAATAGCCAGCAACATTTCTTAGGTTAAATTGTTCAATTAGTTCAAAAAGTACAAAATTTAAGATCTGGAGGACTTTGAACTTTGACCCCCCCAAATTACATACATACGTATACGTATACATATACACATCACACACACATACACACACACAACACACACACACACACATACACACATATAATATATATACATATATATATGTTTTCTTACATTTTCACGGGTATCTATATGTATGGTATTCAGCTTTGTTTGGGTATTTTCCCATGTCTTTATAGTGTGCTTTTAAAGTTGTAGCGACGTTTCAGCAGAATCTCATCTGCCATCATCAGGCTTGTGTATTGGGTTCATCTTTGAACTTCACAAAACGAAAATCTGCATATGTCATCATTTACAACTTTCCTCAATGCACATTGTTGTTATTGGAGCTCCTGGCATACGTGTTGTAAAATAACTACTCTTAGTATTCCTCACTTTGTACATAGACATTCCTATTGTCAACTCATAAATCATTCCTATGCCTGTTTCTGAGTTGCCATAAGAAGGAGGGGGAAAAGGCCCAAGGGAGCAGTGCGGCAAATGAAGGCCAGAGGCACATTCCATGCTTATCTTGTGGAGATTATAGCCTAGGTTACTGGATCTTCTGCCCTCGAAAATCATTCATTGGAGAATGTGATTGATCACACCCAGCCCGTGAACATGTTTCGGTTGGAGAATCTGATTTATGACACACCCAGTGGTGTGAGTGGAAACAGGGTCATAGGTGAGAGTAAATTACGTGTCTCAGAGTTGGCTTCATACGGGTTAGTGCCGGACATGTTGCTCCTAATAATTCTTTTGAAGCTTGGCTCGAGGCTCATGATTTAATTAGGGCAATCACTGGAACCCTGGCACCTATAAATTGTGGTTTTGATGCATTTGTTTCAAATACAGGTAGTCCTCAACTTACAACATTTAGTGACCTGTTTGAAGTTACAACAGCTCTAAAAAAAGTGACTTAGGATCATTTTTCACACTTATGACCATTGCAGCATCCCCGTGGTCAGGAGATCAAAACTCAGGCACTTTGCAACTGACTCGTATTTATGATGGATCCACTGTCCAAGAGTTGTGTGAGCCTCTTTTGTGACCTTCTGACAAGTAAGTCAATGGGGAAATCAGATTCACTTAACAACCATGTGACTAACTTAAACAGCTGCAGGGATTCGCTGTGGCAAGAAAGGTTGTAAAACAGAACAAAGCTCACTTAAGAACTGTCTCATTTAGCAACTGAAATTTTGGGTTCAATTGTTGAGGGTTAGCTGTGTGTATATTTCTTGCAAAGGGATGGTAGCCTTGGGGGGGAAAGCATGTATTATTATTTTTTCCCCTTGTAGCTTCTTATGGCTTGTTTTCAACCGTTCCCCAAGGAAATGGGGCAGAAATGTCCACCCAAAGGATATGAAAGGACATTTGCTGTCTCCTTGGGAGGAAACTGAAGGCTGGAGTGAAACATGTCAGCAAGGATGTGGGAATGAGCTGCAATATTTATTCCCAGCAATGCTGCTTTGGGTCCCTGGTGCCTGTAAGGATCAACCCCGGCTCGTAAATTACCTCCCAGGGTTGCTGACAGCTTGTTCATTGGCCTCCAAGTGTAAATGCAAACTTGGGAGGGAGTTTAGAGCATGGAGCAAACTCGCTATCCATTAACAGAGCCATGAATCTTGGCTGCCTTGTAAGGTACGTGATCCACAGTCCAGCATGGGGTGGACAATTTAATTCTCCAAGGTTACAGGTGATAACGCCGAGGTTCCACCCCCATACTGGCCATCCTCAGCAGTAAAAACAGGATTGCCACACCTCTGGCTCACCTCTGCAGAAACTGGGGGACCCATAGCGCATATTACCTGTCCCGGTTTGAAACAGATGTGCCCTTCCCATGACAGGATTGGTTTGTGATGCTTCTGTTGTGATGAGCTGGAAATCTCTCTGAAGCTAGTCTGAAAGGTGCTTTTTTAAGACACAACTGGACTTTCTTGTTGAAGATATTTTGCTTCTCATCCAGAAAGCTTCTGAAGTTCTGGCTGAATGGTGGGGAATGGAAGGACAGCTGGTCATTTGCATTCTTTTAGAGAATCGATGAGGCCACTTGGAGGTTTATCTGTGTCCTGGGGTCACCTGGATAGTGCAAACAAGTGTGTGACCTACTTGGAACTGCTGAAAGGACTGTGTTGTAAGCAGGAGACAGGTGGTGTCACATCACTGCCTCTAATCAAGGAGAGAAGCAACCTAGAATTAAGGAGAAATTTCCTGACTGTGAGAACAATTGATCGGTGGAACAATTTGCCTCCAGAAGTTATAAATGCTCCAACACTGGAGGTTTTTGGAGAAGAGATTGGACAACCATTTGTCTGAAATGGTCTAGGATCTCCTGCCTGAGCAGGGGGTTCGACTAGATGACCTCCAAGGTTACTCCCAACTCTGTCATTCTGTTAAATTTGTCCCACAGACATTCTCCATTTCCCCCAAGTTGAGCTGTCCATGGTACTGAAACATAATATGCCTCTGCAGATTAGATACTTGTGGCTCAAAGCAGCACGTCAAATGCACCCCTACCCAACACCCAGAGAGTAGGAAGGTAAAAGAAAATGTAGTGTGTTGTTTGTTTGTTGTGTGTGTGTGTGTGTGTGTGTGTGTAAAACAAATTTGTAGCTGGATCTGTGAGGTTTGTCAGAAACCTGAATGGAGTCCTCTTGTGTCCATCCATAGGAAAAATAAGTGATTAGAGGAAGATGTCCATAAAAAGAGCCACATTTTCAAACCTGGCATTCAAAAACAGGTCCCTCTGTCGAAAGAAGGCTGAACAGAAGGCTGCTTCTTGAAAAAGCATCTTTGGGGCAACCAGGGCCTGGATGACCGAGCATCTCCATAGACATCTCCAAAACTAGGTTTCCTTTTAGGGTGCTGTTGATCCTCCGAGCGTCTGTGCTTCGGGCCCTCTAAGAAAAGAGCTAACTGGCTGGTTTTGCAGCTGCCTCTCGGTACCCCCAGAGAAAAGGAACAGGTGTAAAACTGAAAAGCTTGTGTTAGTTTCCTCCTTCCCTTCAGCAATAGAACAGGGCTGTGGAAAGCATCTGTCCACTGGGTTTTTTTTGCCCACCCTTGGCTTTTGTTAATATTCCTCTTTTTTTTTTAACGGCGTGAAAGGGGATTTTTTGCTGTTGCAAAACCTGCATTGGCTTAAGGCAGCGATTTTCACGTCTTCTCAGCACTTCACGTCAACAGAAGTGAAGACAACCATCGCTTGCCTTCTACCTGAGGTGCGGGGAAACAACGGTGGCATGGGGAAATAAATGCGGTCTCCAGTTTCATATGCACTGCATTTTGGAATTCAGATCCTGGATGTAGCAGAGGAAAAGGGCAGTTGCCCTCCTATCCTAGATTCAGGAGGGTGGAAGGGAGCTGGTAGCACTTTTTCAAACCAACAGATGTTATGAAAAATGCAAAAATGTTAGATTTTTTGTTAGGTGTTACCACACTCCTTCAGAGTCTGGAATACCAAAGGCTAATGTAGCTCTTCTACAAAAATATGGACTGAGATGGATAGTCGGTCAGTCTTGGGAGCCATTTTTTGCTTGGAAGCTTTGAGGCTGCCCCATTCAGTGCCTGGGAATTTGGGAGGGGGATTTTTTTTAAATTACATTTATATGCTGCCCTTCTCCAAAGACTCAGGGAGGCTTACAATTTTTGGAATACAACCCAGCGTGCTCAGCAATAGCCTTCATTCCATTGTATATGCCTCCTTATTGCTAAGCGGCATTTTTACAAGGTCAGCTAATTGCCCCCAACAATCTTGGGTCCTCAATTTACCTACCCTGAGAGGATGGAAGCTGAGTCAACCTTGAGCCTGGTGGGATTCGAGCCTACAGCAGTTGTAGGCAGCTGGAACTTAAGTGCTAGGCATTTAACAGCCTGCACCACCAAGGCTCTTTTTCATAGAGAGGTGGAAGATTAGACACAACAGCATTCTTTCTCAGAGAGTCAAGGACATGTTGCCCTGCACCTGGAGGGGAGTGTTTAGAGGAACGGCTCCAGTTGGGATGAAGATTTGATTGGGCCATGTGATGGACTGATAGATGCAGGGGATGGATCTTTGAATTTCTCTTTTGGGAAGGGAAAACCCGGAACTCTCAGATTTGGGTTTTCCCAGAAGTGCCAATATGACAACTCTCATAAAATGGAACTTTGAGGAAATGCTTGTCTTGGAATAAATGGATTTAGAGTTGCTTAGTTGGAATGCTGACATAGCCACTTGGTCAGCTTCAACTGATAGATCAAGATACCAGTCCATGGAAACCAAAGACCATGGACCTCTACTTGGAACTCAGAATAATGGAGTTGGAAGGGACCTTGGAGGTCTTCTAGTCCAACCCCCTGCTCAGGCAGGGAACCCCATACCATTTCAATCAAATGGCTATCCAATCTTTTCTTAAAAACCTCCAGTGATGGAGCACCCACAACTTCTGGAGGCAAACTGTCCCACTGGTTAATTGTTCTCACTGTCAGGAAATTTCTCCTTAGTTCTACATTTCTTCTCTCCTTGGTGAGCTTCCATCTGTTGCTTCTTGTCCTGCCTTCAGTTGCTTTGAGGAATAGGTTGACATCCTCTTCTTTGTGTCAACCCCTGAGATATTAGGAGACTGCTATCATGTCAACCCTAGTCCTTCTTTTCATTAGACTAGACGTACCCAATTCCAAATTTCTGCTTAGTTCTTGGTTGCTTCTCTCCTTGATGAGTTTCCATCCGTTGCTTCTTGCCCTGCCTTCAGGGGCTTTGGAGAACAGATTGATGCTCTCTTCTTTGGGGCAGCCCCTTAGAGGAAGGACTGTAGCATCCCTTCAGCTTTTCATCCCTAGCCCGGCCTTTCCTGCATTACAAATGGCTTCTGCTTGCAATCTAATCTCTTATCCCTTGTTCTCCTTCAATTCTCCTCCAGCCCAGGGTCACTTTGAACACTGACATTCAGCTTCAGAACGGAAAGCTCATTAATATTAATCTTGTGTTCCTTCTGGTGATTAATTTATCCTCTTTGCCACCAGGATCCATTTCCTGCCCTTGCCTGTTTTTTCTTTCCCCTGTCCCCATCAATTTCTATTTTAGAAAGCCTCTGTACTTATTAGGATAAAGCTTTGTCTCCATCGCTTAATAACTTCTAAACAACTTCTATCACATCCTCATCACTTTATGGTGGCTGAGATAAAAGCCAGCAGAACAGCACAGCTGGAGATGAATTATTGACCAAGTGGCACACCTAACCAGGGTGTTATTATTCTCCTAAGTACTTGTTATGAGAAAAAAACACAGGCCATCCACCAAAAACATCTCCCCACCCAAGTCATCTTCCCAGCCCATAACATGAATGATAAACCTCCAGTCCACACCATTCAAAGATAGCAAAAACACTTAGGCTTATATACCACTTTACAGTGCTTCCTTAGCCCTCTCTAAGAGGTTTACAGAGAGTCAGCCTATTGCCCCCAACAATCTGGGTCCCCATTTTATCCACCTTGGAAGGATGGAAGGCTGAGTTAACCTTGAGCTTGGTCAGGATCAAACTGCTGGCAGTTGGCAGAATTAGCCTGCAATACTGCATTCTAACCACTGGGAGAGAGTGGGGAAGGGAAGGAAGGAAGGAAGGAATAGCAATAGCACTTATATACCGCTTTACAGTGCTTTACAACCCTCTTTAAGCAATTTATAGAGTCAGCATCTTTGCCCCAACAATCTGGGTCCTCATTTTACCCACCCTAGAAGGATGGAAGGCTGAGTCAACCTTGAGCCTGGTAAGGATCAAACTTCAGGATGTGGACAGAGTTAGCCTGCAATACTGCATTCTAATCACTAGGAGAGAAGGAAGGAAGGAAGGAAGGAAGGAAGGAAGGAAGGAAGGAAGGAAGGAAGGAAGGAAGGAAGGAAGGAAGGAATAGCAACAGCAATAGCACTTAGATTTATATACCGCTTCACAGTGCTTTACAGCCCCTCTCTAAGCGGTTTACAGGGTCAGCCTCTTGCCCCCAACAATCTGGGTCCTCCTTTTACCCACCTCAGAAGGATGGAAGGCTGAGTCAACCTTGAGCCAATGAGATTCAAACTGCCAAATTGCAGGCAGCTGACAATCAGCAGAAGTAGCCTGCAGTGCAGCACTCTATCCACTGTGCCACCGTGGCTCATCAAGATGGTCTAATCAAGCAGGTTTCTAATAATGAATAAAGGTGTACATACCTGTCCCAGGATAATGTTGCAAGATCCAATCTGGGTCGGTCACTGGGACCAGAGGTTTAGTCTTCCGAACTCATTCGGACTTGGGCTGAAGCCCATCCTCAAGGAATTCCTCTCTAGCAGAGTGTATGCTTTGGGTTATTCTGTGTGTGGTATTTATACAGTGCTTGGCTGTGCATAGCTTTTTAGTTGTTGATTGGGGTATTGATGATTGGCTAGTAAGCTGTTGTTTCCTTGTGCTGCCAAGCCCTTTGCCTCCTAAGTAATTGATGTGGTGGTGGTAAATCAGGACTCCTGTTGATTGATGTTTGGCAGGCTTCAATCCCTTCCCTGGCTATTTTTGTACCTGCTCGTCCGACAATCTTAGTAGCTGCAAAACTGAATGCATGCCTTTCTTTGTTGCATCATGAGGCTACCAACGAGTTCAGATTTCTAATTACTTCTTCATTATCAGTAACTGGCTGTAAGTTGAGGTCCAGTTTTTGATATTTTTAAAAATATAAATGATGCTGCGCGTCAATGGATAGATGGCCTAGACATTGGCCTTTGAACTTGGATCTTTTTAACATTTATATTTTGTTGTTAATCTAGGTGAAACGTTAACATATATTGCTAGGCCCTGTCTCTTATGCCACCCGCTAAGTAAATAAATTTTAAATTCAGTAACACATGGTTGGCATCTGAGACAAAATTGTTATTGTACACACCAAGATGGAAGGATAATGAAATACCCACCGCAGAAGATTGGATTATAAAATTGATGGAGCTCGCAGAAATGGCAGAGCTGACCAGTTTGATCAGAGGGGAAAAAACACGATAAATTTTTTTTAAAAAAGATTGGAAACCTTATATGGATTATTCATTGAATGCAGGAAAGATGGAATTGATCTGGTGATTTAAAAGAGTAAAAGAGAAAAGGGAAAGAACAAGATGGCAATCAGGGAATAGAAGAACAAAGAATGAAGATTCTGTGTTTTCTTGGTTTTTTTTCATTTTTCTTCTTAAATTTTCATAATTTTGGTGTATTGAACAATTCTATCAGAACATTAAAAAAGATGGTTACCAGCTGTGTGTGTCTAAAAAAAGACCATATGGCTTAATAGAATAATAGAGTTGGAAGGGACCTTGGAGATCTTCTAGCCCAGCCCCCTGCTTAGGCAGGAAACCTTCTACCATTGCAGACAAATGGCTGTCCAATCTCTTCTTAAAAACTTCCAGTGTTGGAGCATTTACAACTTCTGGAGGCAAGTTGTTCCACCGATTAATTGTTCTCACTGTCAGGAAAGTACTTCTTAGTTCCAGGTTGCTTCGGTCCTTGATTGGTTTCCATCCATTGCTTCGTCTCCTGCTTTCAGATGTTTTGGACAATAGGTTGACCCTCTCTTCTCTGCGGCAGCTTCTCAGATATTGGAGCACTGCTAAATCTATGTCCATAAACAAGTAGCACAATTTAGGAGATCCTTGCTTCTTCAATATCGTTTTCTCCCCCATTTTGGTATCGTTGCGTTTGAGCAAGAGTTCCAGAAAAGACATCCTTTTCTGCTCTTTTCGTGGTCCCAATTATCCAGTCACGAGATCTACAGCGGACACCTCCCATTTTATGACAGCCCAAGCCACCCTTTTCCCGTGTGATGTGTATTTTTCTTTGATACTACTAAGGGAACATCTCTCTCTGTCTTTTGACAAATGTCTTCCTCCAGGAAACCAAAGTACTCCTGGCAAACCCGGGAAGAAATTGTGACAAGCTGATCACAGCAGACATACCTGGGGGAAAAAAAAAAACGAGTTGCAATTTATGCCCCACATTTCAAAAAATATTTGTCAGCTCTTTGGCCTGACGATTCTCCAGCAGCCAACCTGTCAAAGATGTGGGTCATTAAGAGAAGACAGAAGAAGAGGAAGAGGAAGAGGAAGAAGAAGAAGAAGAAGAAGAAGAAGAAGAAGAAGAAGAAGAAGAAGAAGAAGAAGAAGAAGAAGAAGAAGAAGAAGAAGAAGAAGAAGAAGAAGAAGAAGAAGAAGAAGAAGAAGAAGAAGAAGAA
>CM019163.1:4724424-4999640 GCA_009733165.1 Naja naja
TTCCTCTCTGCCCCCTTTCTCTGTAATGAAAGTGAGCTTGCTGCTGGTACCAAGGCAGGAACAGAAGGGAGAAAGGAAAGGCACAGAATATCATCCTTAATAACAAGTTACAATTTGGTGCAAGGATACAGCTAGCATATGTCATCCTCAGCTTTTTTTAAAAAAATCCTTACACAGCCGTGTATTTTTTTAAAGCATTTCCCAAAATAACTATATTGTATATGTAATAATATTTAGGGGACTTTTTAAAAATGGATCTTATAAATAACCATATGCATATAAAAGAGAGTTGAATTTTAAAAAGTGGTTTATTTGGATCACTCGTTTTAAAAGCAGCTTCATGGTGAATTTATTCTGATGAAGCATGCAGATATTCCCTCCTTCCTTCCTTCCCTTTTTTCTTTCCTGTCTTCCTTCCTTCCTTTCTCCCTCATAGGAAATGTGATAGAGTAGAATAACAAATGAATATGTACAAGACGTCTATTGGAGCCAGATTTAATTTGATCTGCACTCTGCTATTTACTATTCCTGCAGAGGCTGTCAGATCAATGCCGTTTAAAAATGCACATTTGGTGAATGAAAACGTTCCACAATATCTATTTGAAACATGAGATTTTGTACAAGCATTTCATAAAGAGAGACACAAGCTAAAACCACGCATCATATTCAGAAAGGAGGGGTATATTCTGTTGAACGGACCAATATGAAACTGACAGAAAGGGCCCAACTGTAATGACATCATCCATGAGCAATGGTATTTTATTTTTATTTATTTTTATTCGTATTTATATCCCGCCCTTCTCCGGAGACTCAGGGCAGCTTACAGTTTTTGGGATACAACCCAATGCGCTCAGCAATAGCCTTCCTTCCATTGTATATGCCTGCTTATTACCAAGCGGCATTTTTTACAAAGTCAGCTTATTGCCCCCAACAATCTTGGGTCCTCAATTTACCTCCCCCGAGAGGATGGAAGGCTGAGTCAACCTTGAGCCTGGTGGGATTCAAGCCTGCAATAATTACAGGCAGCCGGAGCTAAGTGCTAGGCTATTAACAGCCTGCACCACCAAGGCCCTTTTGAACTACTAGATCTCCAAAGTTCCTTTCAGCCTTGATTTTATGCAACAGTTCCTGCTGTGGCTATAGCTCAACATCTGCAGCAACACCCTAAAGCAGTGTGCAATATTCTTTGGCATTCTTTGGCATTTTCAACATATTCAATGATTTGGATGAGAGGATAGATGGGGAAGTCATCAAATTTGCAGATGACACCAAGCTAGCAGGAATAGCCAACACTTCGGAAGATAGGCTTAAGAGACAGAAGGATCTTTTTTTAAAAAAAATTCATATTTATGTAAGAATGACCTCGAGAAACAGGGGAATGAGTTACAGCCAAGGGAAGGGTCAGAGAAGAGGTACTGTAGCTTAGCCCTCAAAAAAAATGTAGGCATGGTAAATATTTCAGGAGAGACCCTTCCTACTTTCTTGGGTTATAGAGGTGATTTTGAGCGTACTTTGAGACTTGCAAAATTGTGGTTGCAGGAATTGGGTATGTCTAGTTTAATGAAAAGAAGGACTAGGGGTTGACATGATAGCAGTCTTCCAATATCTAAGAAGAGGGAGTCAACCTATTCTCCAAAGCACTTGAATGCTAGATAAAGAACAATGGGTGGAAACTGATAAAGGAGAGTCAACCTAGAACTAAGGAGGAATTTCCTGACCGTTAGTACAATTCATCAGCGGAAATACTTGCCTCCAGAAGTCGTGGGTGCTCTAGCACTGGAGGATTTTAAGAAGAGGTTGGACAACCGTTTGTCTGAAATGATATAGGATTTCCTGCTTCAGCAAGGGGTTGGGCTAGAAGATCTCAAAGGTCCCTTCCCACTATATGTGATATGTTATTCTGTTAATGGAACCTTACAATAAGATAGAATTAGTCCGTAGGTTAATGCTTCCTGTCTGGACTGCTTCACTAGGCTGACATCAATCTTGCAAGTAGCAAAATCCCCATTCCCTACCCCGCTTTGTCCTTACAAGAAACTAGGGAAGGTCCCTTCTTAGATGTTTGTTATGTCCACATTTGTCTTTTTGGGAGGGGGGGCTAAGCTGCCTCTTGTCTGACCATTCTCCCAGCTGTGGCTCTTCCCTGCCTCCTAAGGTCATTCCCACATCACAGGATGGCACCATGATACCACAATGACACCAGAGGTGGTATTCAGCCGGTTCTGACCAGTTCTGGAGAACAGGTAATGAAAATTTTGAGTAGTTCGGAGAACTGGTCAATACCACCTCTGACTGTCTCTGCCCCCATCTATTCTCCACCTCCTGAGTCCCAGCTGATCGGCTGGGGCTTCTTTGGTTGCCCTGCACAGGAGAACGGAGCTGGAAAGCAGGTTAGTGGGGTGGGGAGGGAATGGGGATTTTGCAGTATCCTTCCCCTGCCATACCCACCAAGCCATGCCCACCAAGCCACATCACACCCACCAAGCCATGCCCACAGAACTGGTAGTAAAAAAAATTGAATCCCACCACTGAACAGCATCATCATTGTGCAAAGAATGAGAATGCTGTGACTCGAACCATTTGTGCCGCAATGTTACCACACTTCGTTGAGACGTACCTCATTCAGGGCCCAACTCATGAGGGGGGAAACACTCTTGACCTAGTTTTTGTCTCTGAGCAGTGGCGTAGTGACAGAGGGCAAGCCACTTTTATGGCATTGCCCATTCCATGGTCTGATCACTATCTCCTACAGTTGGTCTTCCAACAGGCCGCCCCCCACTGCTGGGATGAGGAGCCACTTAGATGGTTCCACCCCAGGCACCTGATGGACCCTGAGAGGTTCCAGGCGGAACTGGGGTTTCTTCCCTCTTCCCTTGCCCACAGCTCTGTCGAGGATCTGGCGTCTGCTTGGCAACAGGCTGCGTCGGATGCCCTCGACAGGGTTGTCCCCATGCGTCCCCTCACGCGTCGTGGATCCCGGATGGCTCCTTGGTATATGGAGGAGCTCTGGGAGATGAAATGCCGTTGGAGGGGGTTAGAGAGCAAGTGGAGGTCCACCCGCTCCCAGTTCGATCGAGCCCAGCTAAGAGCCCATATTAGGACTTACCTGGTAACTATGAGAGTGGCGAGAAGGTCTTATCTCTCCGCTCTCGTAGCGTCCGCAGATAACCGCCCAGCCGCCCTGTTTTGGGCTACCCGCTCTCTCCTTAGTATGGAGGGGGGACCCATTGGGAAGGGCTGAAGAGTTTGGTCAATATCTGTCGGATAAGATCGCTCGGATTTGGAGTGGGTTGTCTTCTGATTTGCAGTGGTCTAAGGAATGGGATACAAGCAGTCTGGCCAGTGTGATCTGGGATGAGTTCGATCCTGTTTCCAGGATGAAGTGGACAGGATTATCTGGCTGAGTTCCACCACATGTTTGTTGGACCGTGTCCTTCCTGGCTGACTTATGCCGCCAGGGAGGCCACCTGCGGTTGGCTCTGGGCAGTTGTCAATGCTTCACTAAGGGAGGGTGTTTTTCCCTCCGCCTGAAGGAGGCGGTGGTGAGACCCTCCTGAAGAAGCCTGCCCTGGACCCGACCGTGTTAGACAACTTTCGTCCAGTCTCCAACCTTCGCTTTCTGGCGAAGGTTGTTGAGAGTGTGGTGGCTCGGCAGTTTCCACTCTTCCTGGATGAAGCGGACTACCTGGATCCGTATCAATCGGGCTTCGACCTGGTTTCAGCACGGAGACGGCATTGGTCGTGCTGATGGATGATCTCTGGAGGGCTCAGGACAGGGGTTTTTCCTCTGTCCTGGTCCTATTAGACCTCTCAGTGGCTTTTGATACCATCGACCATGGTAGGAGGTGGTTCACGCCGAGGAGGTGTGGGGTTCGGTCGCAATCGGTATTGGTGGGGGCAGAGGTCCACCCCAGGGTGCTCTCTTGTGGGTCCCTCAGGGGTCAGGTTCTCTCCCTCTATTTAACATCTACATGAAGCCGCTGGGTGAGATCATCCGTGGTTTTGGGGTGAGATTCCATCAGTACGCAGATGACACCCAGCTGTACATCTCCACCCCAAACCAGATCAGTGATGCCCTCTCCCTGATGACCCAGTGTTTGGATGCGTACGGATTTGGATGAGCGGAACATGCTTCACTCAACCCGCCAAGACTGAGTGGCTGTGCATACGGCATCTCGCCCAGTCAGGAATATCCATCTTTGGCCATAGGGGAGGTGTTGCCCCCTGTGGATAGGGCGCTGAATCGGGGTCCTCCTGGATGTACGGCTCCAGTTGGAGGAGCAGGTGGGGGCCGCTGCCAGGGGCCTTTGCCCAGCTGCTCTTTGTTCCAACTCACGCCCATTTCTGGACCGAGATGCCCTGCGCAGTCACTCATGCCCTTGTTACCTCTAGACTCGACTACTGCAACGCTCACTTAGGACTGCCCTTGCATACCATCCGAGATTGCAGCTGGTGCAGAATGCGGCGGCTGTGGTGGTGATGGGAGTTTCCGATTCTCCCATGTTACCCCCTCCTGTGCTGCCTGCATTGGTTGCCGGTTGCACTCGGGTGAGATTCAAGGTTTTAGTTTTAACATACAAAGTCCTTCATGACATGGGTCCTCAATATTTAAGGGAGCGACTCCTGCCGACATCGAATACCAACCGCCTCTGTGCGAGCACATAGGCAAGGACTCCTTGGGGTCCGGCGGCGGCCAATGCCGGCTGGCGGTCCCTGATGACGAGCCTACTTTGTCACGCCCCTGACCTCTGGAACCAACTCCCCTGGGACTCCGCCTGGCCCCTGACCTCCGCACCTTCCGCCATGATTTGAAGACCTGGTTGTTTGACCAACCCTGGCTGTGACCCTTCCTGGGGGGGTGGTTTTTATATTTTTAAGGATTGTAAATTTGTCTCTTTGGGCTTGTGAAATAGGTTTAATTTTTTCTTAACTATTTATTGTTGTTGTTTTTAGCTGTGAGCCGAGTCTTCGGAGATGGGGCCGCATACAAGTCCAAATTTTAAAAAAAATCTCCCTCCCACGTTCCTTGATGCCCCCTATGTGGGGCAGCCTGATCTGTCCATCTTTGGGATGAAAGGTATCTAGCGAAGAAGGGAATTTAAAGAAATCCAGTTCACCTCTGAAGCAATGGCCGAATAATTGCTTGCTACCTGCTGGGGTTTTTTCTCTGACAAGCTATAGTTGGGTATAAAGTTACCGCTGGCTCAGCTGCGGGTTCGCTGGGGACATTGGAGAGAGACGTTATTTAGAGTTGGGTTTGTCTTTCTAATTCCTTCCAGACCCGCAGAGCTGGATAGTGCTTGCTTTTCAGGCGCATTCTCCCTCTTAATCAATGCAAGAGAAATTGGATAATGCCTCCATTGAGACCGGGCAGAGAGAGGCACAATAGCTGAAGCAGAATGCAGCCATCTTCCCCTTGGATAGAGTATATGGAATAACAGAGTAACAGAAGGGACCTTGGAGGTCTTCTAGTCCAGCCCCCTGCTCAAGCAGGACACCCAATACTATTCCAAGCAAGTGGCTGTCCAGTCTCTTCTTAAAAGCCTCCAGTGATGGAGCACAGTGGTGGGATTCAAATTTTTTTTACTACTGGTTCTTTGGGCATGGCTTGGTGGGCATGGCTTGGTGGGTGTGGCAGGGGAAGGATACTGCAAAACCCCCATTCCCTCCCCACCCCACTAACCTGCTTTTCAGCTCCGTTCTCCTGTGCAGGGCAACCAAAGAAGACCCAGCCGATCAGCTGTAGGCATGGCTTGATGGGCGTGGTGTTCTGTGGGTGTGGCTTGGTGGGCGTGGCATGTTGCTTGGTGGGCATGGCAGGGGAAGGATACTGCAAAATCTCCAATCCCTCCCCACCCCACTAACCTGATTTCCAGCTCCGTTCTTCTGTGCAGGGCAACCAAAGAAGACCCAGCCAATCAGCTGGGACTCAATGGGAGGCAGAGAAGAGATGGGGTTGGCGGGGCCAGTCAGAGATGGGATTTGCCAGTTCTCTGAACTACTCAAAATTTCCGCTACCGGTTCTCCAGAACTGGTCAGAACCTCTGATGGGGCACCCACAACTTCTGAGGGCAAGCCATTCCAACAACAGCAGTATGAACCTAATGGTGGTTCATGATCTCCACCTGTTCTTTTTAACATAATTTTGCAACACATGCAGATTTTTGCTTGCTTGTTGTTTTCCAAGTGATTGAATTAATTAATTAATTTGTAGGCTGGCCAGCTGCAAACAACTCGAGACCTTTCCCCAAAAATGTAAAGAATTGCACTTCTGCGACAAAGAGAATTACCCCAAAAGAAGAAAAGAATAAACTACACACTAAGCTAACAAAACCTCTGTGAAACCAGAACCATGCAAGGGAACCAATGCAAGGTCTATCCTTTAGCAGGAAATATAAATAAATAAATACGTTGCAGATTGGCTTTGGATCAATTAAAAGAAAAAGGCACACAGCTTTCCTGGAGGCTGCGATGGAAATTAACCAACAGGAGACATAAAATAGGTCAGAGGGAATCACGAGTGCCCAGCTGCTAATGTTTAATGCTTTTTTGGATTTGAGACCAGGGTGAGATGAACATGCAATTCTGCAACACAACCAGGACTTGTATTTTATTGTGACAGTTGGAATGGAAACAGCACAAAGAGAAGGGCTTATATTTCCTCTGCATTCCTTTAATAGATGTCCGCAGGCTTTTTCCAAGGAGTTTTCGCTATGCGCACGATCGCCTTTTTATCTTCAATATTGCTTCTCTGGCCAGGCTACAAGCAACACACAGTTGAAGCCACGATAGGAATGGATTTTACTTCGGTCTGATTGATTGGCCTATCTGAGGTCTACGATCTGTTTGCTGCTTGACTTTTAACCCTAATCCCAACACGTCTTTGCAGGACCTCAGCAAGGATGGGCAGCCCTCGACTTACAACTGTACTTGAGTCTGGCAATTATGGCTGTAAGTCATATAGTCTTCCTAAAGCAAGACCGTATCAGTCCTCTAAATAAATAAATACAATTTTAAAAATGTCCATTTCCAGCAAAAACATTGTATATCAAGTCACAGGCCTGTGGGCTCCTGCAAAATAGCTGTAAATGGATTTGTTGCCATATGCCCAAAATGCAATCATAGGATGCAGAGAAGGTTGGATAATGTTAGAATTTCAAAAGGTAAAATCACCCCTTTATTGCTCCAACTTTACCCTGAACGCTCCACGTTATGGCAAGTCCCAGAGCAAAGTGATCTATCTCTCTCTCTCTCTCTCTCTCTCTCTCTCTCTCTCTCACACACACACACACACACACACACACCCGCTCCACCAGCCTTAGGCTGCAAGTAGTCCAGCAAAATGCTTTAAGCACAACGGCTGCAAAGCCAGAAATCCAGCAGGGCAAGAGAATAATTCAATGAGTCCAGGAAGCAGAGGAACAAGGCAATTAATGCAGGAAGCAAGAAATAAAGCAAGAAGCCCAGGAAACTCCAAACGTTGGCAATGGCACACAAAACTCCAGGAATTCAGTGTTTGTTCCAGACAAACACCACTCCCCACAGTGTCTCCTTAAAGCTCAGTCCCCAGGTGTGCCCTGTGAAGAGGGGCAGGGCGCTCTCCTCCTGAATTGTCGGGTCAGCCTGCGCTTTTCCCGCCTTCTCTCCACTCTCCGTGCTTGGGATCAAGAGGGGGTGGTCCTTGCTCATCACCTGATCTCTGTTCACTGCTTGCCCTCTTTTGGTCATCCTGTCCCGTTTCTCCCTGCCTACAAGCCATCCCAATCCTGAAAGGCCCTGGCCTGATTCGGCCTGCTCCTCCCCACATTCCTTCGAAGCCAATGAAGCCGCCTACTCGATCTCCATGGGCTCCAGCTCCGGCTTGTCTTCCTCCTCAGATTCAGGCTCTGGTGAGGGCATGACACTTACCTTCTCAATCTTTTATAAGTTCTAGCATTATTTATGTCTCTTATAGATATCTTGAGCCAGTTTCGTGTGGTGGTTTTAAGGCATCAGGCTAGAAACAGGGAGACTGTGAATTCTAGTACTGTCTTGAATACAAAGCCAATCGGATGACATTGGGCCAGTCACTTTCTCTCAGTCCTAGGAAGGAGGCAATGACAAGCCATTTCTGGAAAAAAAATCTTGCCAAGAAAACCGCAGGAACGTATCCAGGCACCCTCCAATAATCGGACACAACTGAACAGAAGGAGAGCGGGAAAAAGAGTTACCTCTGCTAGTTATTTATAGCATTACGATTATTCATTATAAAATTCATTTTATAGCATCCTTTTGCAGCTTTAACTCCTGCCCTCTGTAATTTTACCTTAATAATTTAACCTTTACCGTCTTTTTATTCTATCGCGATGACTCTTTTATTTGTATTTCTATTTTAGAGTAATTGCGGCCTTATTAATTCTCGGCTGGTCTGTGGCCAAAATAAAATGGATTGATGGATGATCTACCAAAAAAGACACCGTGTATTTCCTAAGGGAGATCCATATCCTGTCAATCAAAACTTGCACTGCAATGTTGGGCCGAGCTAGAATTAAGTGGCCCAAAAGAGGCCAGTTTTGCAACGCTTGACTGTGATCTCTTTAGGCGTAGCTGATTGGCAGCTGAAGTTCAGGGTGGTGGTATGTAGAAGTCCTATTCTTTTCTTTCACAGACCAACCAATGTCCATCGTGGCCACCCACCCCCCCTTTAGCCTGTCTCCCTATTTTTGAGTGCACACAATTACAATAATGGCATAAATGGCCGGCCTTCTTTTGTGTGGGGACACAATGACCAGAATTACAAGCTGGTACCACAGCTGCAAACTTACTTTGGCTGCCAATTTTTGAACCAGATTTCTCATGTACCCACAGACCCCTAGCAGCTGCAGATGATTTTTTTTTTTACATTGGTCCACAATTATATTTTGTGATCTCTGTAGCACTAACTGGGCCTCTGGATTAGAGCTTGAGAGACCCAAAGTTAACAGAATGACAGAGTTGGAAGCAACCTTGGTGATCTTCTAGTCCAGCGGTTGCCAGCCGGTAGGCCGCAGCCCACTGGTGGGCCATGAGAAAAGTTTGGTGGGCCACAGAGAAATCTCACCCGCAGAGCAACCCCCCAAAGCAATTAATCCAGGCTGTGCAGAAACACAAGGCTGTGCAGGAACACATGGCCCGCGGGAACCCTCCCCACCCACTCACTCCTTACCCGGCAAACTTGCCTGCTAAATTGCTATTTTTCCTTTTTCTGACCGTCAGCTGTTCTGCTGTGCCGGGAGATTTAGATTAGTTAAGAAGCAAGAAATGGTTGGATTTCTTGCTTTCTAGCTAGTCTTTAGATCTTCCAGGTCTGCTTTTAAGCACAGCCAAACCTCCCTTAAGATTGAAGGTGCTATTATTCAGTGCAGACTCACGGCAAGCAAATTTTGTGTGACAGACTGAGCTAGCCAATGGCGGATAGATAGATCACTGAACAATTCTGTGAGCAACTCAATCTGCCTGCCTGCTTGGCCTGATTTGGGGTAAAAGTTGCTCTTTTTTTTAAATAAAAAAATTCAATATTTATATAAATATTTATAATATTTTCATACAAGCCATACCCAGCCAGTCACATGACCACCAAGCCACACTCACAAATTAGGCCACACCCACAGAACCGGTTAGTGGTCCCTGGGATTTAAAATTATGAGTTTGGTGGTCCCTGAGGTCCAAAAGGTTGGCGACCCCTGCTCTAGGCCAAACCCCTGCTCAGGCAGGAAACCTTATACGATTTCAGACAAGACACTGTCCAGTCACTTCTTAAAAACCTCCAGTGATGGAGCACCCACAACATTTGGAGGCAAGCCATTCCACTGATTAATTGTCCATTGATTAATTGTTCTCACTGGCAGGAAATTTCCCCTTAGTTGTACGTTGAATCTCTCCTCGATTAGCTTCCATCCATTGCTTCTTGTTCTGCCTTTAGGTGCTTTGGAGAATAGGTTGACCGCTTCTTCTTTGTGGCAGTTCCTCAAGTATTGGAAGGCTGCTACCATGTTTCCCCGAAAATAAGACCTACCCCGAAAATAAGACCTAGTGTAAATCTCCAGTTCCAGGAAGACTTTTCAGGGAGCAACCTGCACCCCAAAACACCCCCTACACACTCACACCCACTATTTGGCACCATAAATATATAAGACCTACCCCGAAAATAAGACCTAGTGTGTTTTTGGGAGCCAAAAAAAATATAAGACAGTGTCTTATTTTCGGGGAAACACGGTATCATGTCACACTCGTCCTTTTCATTCAACTAGACCTACCCAATTCCCACACCTATTCTTCATACGGTTTAGCCTCCAGCCGCCTAATCATCTTTAAGTCCATCCTTACTCTTGGAAACTCCCTAGATGACTTTGGAGAAGTACTTTGCTCTCAAACTCTACATTGCAGAGTTTTCTTGTTGTGGGGATACAAAAAGAAAGATCCTGGTCCCAAGCTTAAAACTTGGCAGAATGGTGGCACAGTGGTTAGAACAGGGGTGGGCAAACTTTTTGACTCGAGGGCCACAATGGGTTCTTAAACTGGACCGGAGGGCCGGAACAAAAGCATGGATGGAGTGTTTGTGTGAACTAATATAAATTCAAAGTTAGATTACTTCACGTAGCCTTCTGGGAGAGCAAGAGAACCCTCTGCTCTTTCGGCTCCGCGGGCCAGATAGAACAGACAAATGGCCCGGATCCGGCCCCCGGGCCGTAGTTTGCCCACAGCTGGGTTAGAATGTAGTATTTCAGGCTGATTCTGTCAAGTGCCAGCAGTTCGATTCTCACCGGCTCAAGGTTGACTCAGCCTTCCATCCTTCCGAGGTTGATAAAATGAGGACCCAGATTGTATGCTGACTCTGTAAACTGTTTAGAGAGGGCTGGAAAAGCACTGTGAAGTGGCTTATGGCTATCGCTGTTGCCCTTCCTTCCTTCCTTCCCTCCTTCCTTCCTTCCCTCCCAGTGGTTAGAATGCAGTATTAGCAATAGCAATAGCGCATTTAGATTTATATACTGCTTCACAGTGCTTTCCAGCCCTCTCTAAGCAGTTTTACAGGGTCAGCCTATTGCCCCCAACAATCTGGATCCTCATTTTACCCACCTTGGAAGGATCTTGAACCTGGTGGGATTTGAACTGCCAAATTGCAGGCAGCCAATAGTCAACAGAAGTGGTCTGCAGTACAGCACTCTAATCACTGTGCCACCGAGTATTGCAGGCTAACTGTGCCCACAGTCAGGAGTTCAATCCTGACCTGCTCAAGGTTGACTCAACCTCCCATCCTTTCTGAGGTGTGTAAGATAAGGACCCAGATTGTGGGGGGCAACAAGATGACTCTGCAAACTGCTTAGAGAGGTCTGTAAAGCACTGTGAAGTGGTATATAAGTCTAAATGTTATTGCTGTTGCTGTTGGCTCTTGCAGTGCTAGTAGAAATTAAAGTCCATAGCTGATCAGTAAAGATCATGGTAGATGCTACCATTAAAGTTCAGCAAGATTGCAACTGCAGTCTACTCTGAACAGCTTTAGAGGCCCAGGCAGTGAAAGATCTCCATCCGGGTTTCATTGGAGACACCAGAGATGAATCTGGGGATCTCTGGAGAGCCATGCAGGTGCTCTGCTGAGCCATGATCCCTCTCCAAAGGCAACAGCCTAGTGCAGGGTCTTCAAACTTGACAGCTTTAAGATTTGTGGATTTCAACTCCCAGAATCCCTCCTCCAGTCATGTTAGCTTAGGAACTTTGGGAGTTGAAGTCCACAAGTCTTAAACTTGCCAAGTTTGAAGGCTCTTGACCTAGGAGATGCATTCCCATTAGCAGGAACCATTTTTTCAAAGCCCAAAAGGCTTCCAAACTGTCAATGTTGGTTCAATTTTAAATGTGTTAAATGTGTAACATCTGGCACCTACCCAAGGCAGCAATTTTTAGATGCAAACAGACATTCTCTATCCCTCAAGTAAGGAAATGGAAGCCAAAAGGAACTCAACATTCATATATACACATCCCACTTAAACATTTACCGTGCAGGTCAAGCCCTCGACGAAGTACTTTTCTGAATTCAGGAAGGAAAAAAAACACCAAGAATTTTGAAATTGTGTGACTCACTCACCGAGTGGGAGAGCAGACTTAGCAGATCAGATCGTTTGGAATTAAATAAGATAAGAAGGAAGGTGTTGTGTCACAGCCGCCCTTTGGCTTTTTCTTAGGTCTGTGTGGAAAGAGCAGGAAACGCCTCCATCCAAGGCTACGACTCTACCACTATATTCCCAGTTTGTCTCCACCCCTGAAGTCCTGTGTTGTCAGGTGAGAAGAGTCAGGGCCACACCTTAAGCTCCAGTTCATAACTATACACAAGAATCTAGTCAAACATCAGCTGTCAAGGTTCCAAGTAATACATCCCTTTCAATGAGAACTCCAAGGCAGTCATATTCCTCAAAGGACATTTGATTGGGATGTATCATGTCAGAGTGTTTGCAGTGTGGCTACTATTGTGAGACAACCCAGGAGCAAAACACAGGACACAGAGGCTTTGTCTTTTAACAGTGGCTTATATACAAGACTGCTATATACATACACACACTTGTTAGGCACATACCAGGCAAGTAATCAATCTTCAACTCTACACAGAGAATGACAATGGAGATAGAACATGAGAGAGAGAGAGAGATGCCCTCTCATGGCCTTCCTCATATAGACAGCTTCTTAAAGTAGCAATAACCCTGCTGACCCATCCTCAGTCTTAAAGTGGCAATAACCCTGCTGACTCATCCTCATTGCATCAGCATTTACAGCAGCCTTACAGTAGCTGGTCAGCTTTTAAATCTTCATTACCTTAACATATCAAATTGGCATAGACTTGGTGGAAAACTTGTTCTAAATTCCCACCAGTTTTACACCCAATTAAAAGTAAAACTTTGTCACTTGCCCCCAGAGTCTCCAATCACATGGTCCAATCAGCATGTAGTCCAGTTGCTAGGTGACCTTAGTCTCCACCTTTTGAACATCTGCATGAATGTCCTTGATTCCCAGGGGAAAGAACCTTAGTTTGGCTACAACACCCCAGCTATATTCTCCCTGGCCCCTTCGCTCCAGGCTGTGTCAGCCCTGAAGCAATGCAAAGAGAAACTTCTTTAGAGGAAAGCTACAAGGAGAAAATGGCCACAGTTTGGCCAGCTTCAGGGTTGACATCAGTGTCAGGATTCCAGCAATTGCCCTAATTAAATCAGGAGCCTTGAGCCAAACTTCAAAAAACTTCAAAGAATTCATTAGGAGCGATATACTGGCATGACTTGTATGAAGCCGATTCTGGCATACGTAATTACATTCACCTGTCATGCTGCTTCCCCCCTCCCCCCTGGGTATGCCATAAATCAGTTTCTCCAATTAAGCATATACACAGGCTAGGTGTCATCCATCACTTTCTCCAATTAAAGTTTTCATGGGCAAAAGTTCCAGTAGCTTAGCTACAATCTTTTTTAAGATAAGGTTGGAATGTGCTTCTAAGTTCATTTGCCGTATGCTTCTCTAATCAGAGAAAAAAAAACACCTCTTTCTTATGGCAACTTGGAAACAAGTATAGGAAAGATTTGCAAGTTGACATTAGGCTCCCCTCACTTCTTGAAAGTGACCTGTGCAGAGCAAAAACAAGTTGAGTGCAAGAATAGAATTTAGGGTTCCTGACAATCAGCACTAAATTGAGGCTAGATAAGAGTTAATGAAATTCAAGAGGGTTGGACTTGGATCACTTGTGGGAACATGATGATTCCAGGCTAATTCCTCTCTTGACTCCACCCCCAGTCTCTGCCTCTTCTTTTCCTACATGTGTGGAATTGCAGCCTCAGGTTCTGAAATCCCTGTGGCATTATCAAGAGTCAATCCACCGCTGTGCTGTACATCTATAATTACATTGCATTTCCAAAAGTGGTTCCATATCGCTCCTGCTCATCAGCGAGGGCTAAAAATGTGTTGAACATGTGTAATTGTCCTGTGGATGATTTTTCATATTACCGACCACCTGACTGCAACTTTTAACAGCCCCAGGCAGGCGAACATGTTCTGTTTCCCCAAGGAAATCATTCTTTCAGTTCCAAGTTCAACCTGCTCATTTTCATATCCCTAATGAGTTTCATCTTGCCTTTGAGCAGAAATGAATATTCAACACCACCTTTGGATGCGATGAATTTCCTGCAGACACTTGGCAGGGGGGGGCACTGAATGCAAATGCCAGGTCTTTTGGGGGAGCTGGTGAGGGAGCTGCAGAATTGTAGAGGGGGTGCCAAATATTTGAGAATCTGTGTTTGTAGGGGGCTTTGTTTCACACAGGTTAATGGAATTTCCTGGGGCAAGAGTAGAAGGTTAGCCTTGGTCCAGCTTTGTCAATTACCTTTCTCTGTCCAACCTGCTTTGCAGGTTTGGTGTGAAAATAAAATAGGAGGAAGGAAGACTGAATACTGCCTTGAGCTCTTGGAGATAAAAATTAGAATCAGAAGAGAGCTGGAAGGGACCCCAGAGGTCTTCTAGTCCAGGCCCCTGCTCAAGCAGGAGATCCTATACCATTTCAGACAAGTGACTGTCCAGTCTCTTCTTAAAAACCGCCAGTGATGAAACACTCACAACTTCTGAAGGCAACTTCTGTTCCACCGGTTAATTGTCCTCACTGTTAGGAAGTTTCTCCTCAATTCCAGGTTGCTTCTCTCCTTGATTAGTTAGGAATTAATTGATCAGTAAGGAAATAGAAGCAGGTAAAAGTAGGATGTAAACTTCTCCTCCTCCTCCTCTTCCTCCATCATCTTCATCATCATCCAGATTCTAGAAGAAAGCAAAGCCGCTAAACCCATTCATATCAAACTAATCCCCCCATTCACTTTTTCTAACTAAAACATGGATAGCGTGCAGTTGTTTCGGTTCAATCTTAGATGGGAAAAAAATAGATATTTTCCCATCTTTTCTCTGGCCCCTGCCATTGCCAATTCATTGTATTTTATCTCTCTCTCTCTTTGCACATTTCCCCTTTGGAAGCTCCCTTGTTCAAAACAATAGTCCCTGTTAGTCATTTTTCAGGGTTTACCAGCTTTGCTAGCATCTCTCAAAGTGGGATCTTGGAGAGTGGGAAATCCCCATGTCATGCCCTTGTTAGAGTCGGCCTCTGAGGGAGAGGAGGAACAGCCAACAGGGAGTGGAGGTGTGGCTCCGGAGGTTGTGGAGGAGGCTGGGGAAGGGCAGAGGCCGGCTGGGCAGTCAGAGGAAGAACCAGGCCCATCCCTTCTTCATCCTAGAACACACAGAGAGGAACGGAGAAGGAAACAACTTGGCTTACGAGAGAGGAAGTGGCCATGATACTCCTCATTGGTTGCAGCTGGGAGAATAGTATATAAGAGAGACGGTTAAAGCACAGTGTTGCCAGAAGCAAAGCGTGTTTTATTTTGGGCTGAAGTTATCTTGGTTGACGTCCTTCCAACAGACTGTGCCTTGTTATCTCCTTGAAGTTGGTAATTACTTATCCTGGTCCGTTGTGGAAATTTCTGCATTGTAGTTTGTTTTGGTTTTTTTATTTCACCTCTATCTGCTCATTAAGTTCAGACTGTATTGCTTTCTTTTGAAGACTTTTTGAATAAGTGTTATCTCCAACTGAGAATAAACAGTGGGGCCAAGTTGGAGGCATTAAAGGACATTGATTTACATTTTGGATTTTGTTACATTTGTGTTACACTCCAGGTCATCACACTCCGGAAGATCAGCAAAGCCATCTAGATGCTATCACCTAGCCAGATTCCCTATTTTTTTCCCCACATCCTTCTGCCTCCTTGGGGAAGCCCCTATTTTATTTCCAGATCCTGCCGTCAGCTCCATGGTCAAGCCACCATTCCTCTCCTGCTAATGTTCAAGAGTCCCTTCTCTCTATGCTTGTAGTGCTGTGCAGTGAACACATGAATATTTATTAACCCAGCCAAATGTGTAAGGACATAAGTAGGCATTCATTATTCAACATGACAAGGGCAGCTAAATGTGTTTGTATTCAGAGACCTGAGTTGCAAAGCTGGACAACTTTGGAGATACCTAAATGACTCAGAAGAGGTTCGGTGATCAAAGGCTGATTTTGAAAAGCTGCAGAGGTTGGACGCTTTGAGTTTTCTTATAGAAAAAGCTGCGAAGGCCAGCTGTCAGGGAGAAGAGAACCCCACCAGATCCAGGCAGAGCAGAACAGAAAAGCAACTCTTTCTGCTCGGCAAATATTATTCAGTAGTAGTGTGCTCCACAAAATCAGAAATGAGGAGGTGATAAACCGCCTGGAAAAGACAAGGGAAATCATCATAACCGTAAAAAAGCTAGAATATTTTGGAAAGTTAGAATATTTTGGACATGTGATGCAATACCCAGAAAAATACGGTGTCAGGGTTCTGATGATTGCCCTAATTCAGGGGCTGCAACCTGTGGCTCTGGAGCCACATGCGGCTCTTTTGACCCTCCCCTCCCCCTCACTCCTCACCTGGCCTGTGAAGGTAAGGGTGATGGCAGGGGATGGAGACTCGCTCCATATTCCAAAGCAGGAGGTGACTGGGTGGGAGTGAGTGACCTCGAGTTGGCCATGCCCAACCAGTCACACCAGTTGTTAAATTATTGGCTCCTAGTGTTTTCTTTTCTGTGGGAAATGGTCCAAATGGCTCTTTGAGTGTTTAAAGTTGCAGACCCCTGCCCTAATTAAATCATGAGCCTCGAGCCAAGCTTCAAAGGAATCCAAAAGATTTATTAGGAGCAACATGTCTGGCACTAACCCATATGGAGCCAACTCTGAGACACGTAATTTACTGTCACCAGTACTATCATCCAGTAGCCTAGGCTACAATCACCACAAGATAAGTGTGGAATGTGCTTCTGGCCTTCATCTGCCGCACTGCTCCCTCAGGCCTTCCCCCCCTTCTTATGGCAACTCGGAAACAGGCATAGGAATGATTTACGAGTTGACATACGGCATCCTTCACTTCAAGGAAAGATTGAAGGTAAATGAAGGTCCAGGTAGAAGAAGAACATCATGACTTCAAAATCTAAGGGACTGGTTTGGACAACAGCACTTTTTCGTGTGGCTGTTAATAAAAATAGGATCAAATTTGTTCTTACAGAATCCTCAATAGGTGGACATCCATCCTTTATTTGGATACCACCAATGGAAGGAAATCTACCACCTGGGAAGGCAATCAGTTCCATTGCTGAACCACTAGGAAATTCTTTCTGATGTCCAGTCAAAAATCTGTTTTCTTTTAATGTAAACCTATAGATTCTGGTTCTATCTTCTGGAACAGCTCTGAACAATTCCGCCCCATGGCAAGTCTCCAAATACTTGAAGACAGCCATCATGTCTCCTTGCATTTTTTTTTCTTCTCCAAACTAAATGTAGCCAATACTTCCAACATTTGCTCTTAAACTCTTCATTTTCAAATTTCTTATCCTTGTGGTTGTTCTCCACTAGACACACTCTCTGTTATCAATATACTTCCTACAATGTTGCATCCACAACTGGATGCAATACTTCTAATCTGATCTATCCAGTGTACAACCAAGAGTCTGATTAGCTCTACAGAAGCACTTGGCCTGTTCCAGAAGCATGACCACTTCACAGTGACGCAAAGCAGATGATAGCCAAGGGGGGAGGAAGTGATGCTATTGGTTACACAACCCCACTAAACCTACTCAAGGGATCAACTCATTTATATCTTTGCTCAATAGAATCACACAACTGTCAGATTCCCAAAAAGATCCAGAAAGGCCAGCCAACAAAACCCAAGATTAACAGTAATCATGTTCGGCATATTGTTAAGCTGCCAGGTTTCAGCTGATCTGCTCAAGAGCTCTGTGTAAATATGCTCAAAAGGTTGGTGTCCTTCTCATGTCCATAGCCTTTTGTAAAGGTAGCCCAAACTCTCTGTTCACCAACACTGTTTTTAATATTCTTAATGGGCAACCCTCACTTTCAAAACTGACCTCTTGCCTTTGCAGATACTTTCAATTTCCTTGTAGGATTTCGGTCAAGACCTTCCTTTGTTATTCAGACCTTCTCGCAGAATTATTTCATGCTTTGAGCTGATCTATACTTTTAACAGACTGACATTTGGTTAATTTTTATCTGCCATCTGCTGTTTCAGTGCTGCAGAAACAACCAAGATGACTGCGGCACTAAAAAGAGATTTATTCTAGCAAAAGATTGTGTGTCTCCTCCATCCCATGTAGGAAATATCATCCTGCGCTGACATGGAAGTGCGGATGAGATCCCTTCTCTGGTTGTTTGCATCCTGGTTTACGCAGAGGTTCCTTTTAACTTGGGTTTTACAGTCATGAGTTTGACAGGATGAATTCTCCCTGTGATTGTTTTTAAGATTCATTACAATAATCTGTCATTTCTGGCCTTCTTTAAAAGGCAGAGTGGCATATTTGTGTGTGTCTATTGGTAGGTTACCTGCATTCCTGTGAGAACTGTTTTTAAACAGCCTTTTTAATAGGTACTTCTTGCGTTAAATAAATTCTTCTAGTATATGCGTATTAAAATGCAAGGCCCTCCAGAGAGACCTATTTTTGAATGCCAAGTTTGGAAATATGGGTCTTTTTATGGACATCTTCCTTAATCATTTATTTTGGGGTAGATTTTTCTACTGTTGGACACCAGAGGACTCATTTCAGCCCATAGTTAGGTTTTGACAAACCTCACAGATCCAGCCACAAATTATACTTTTTCTTTTTCTTTTATCTTTCTACTCTCTGGGTGTTGGGTAGGGGGACCTTTGACTTGGCATTATGATCCATAAGAATTTCCAGGGGTCTTCAGACTTGACAGCTTTTAAGGCTTGTGGACTTCAATTCCCAGAATTCCTCCTCCAGTCATGTTAGATCAGGAATTCTGGGAGTTGAAGTCCACAAGTCTTAAACTTGCCAAGATTGAAGGCCCTTGCTTAAGAGCTTCAATTCCACTAGACAATCCTTTATGCCAGGGGTCTCCAACCTTGGCAACTTTAAGACTTGTGGACTTCAACTCCCAGAATTCCTCCTCCAGTCATGTTAGCTCACGAATTCTGGGAGTTGAAGTCCACAAGTCTTAAACTTGCCAAGATTGAAGGCCCTTGCTTAAGAGCTTCAATTCCACTAGACAATCCTTTATGCCAGGGGTCTCCAACCTTGGCAACTTTAAGACTTGTAGACTTCAACTCCCAGAATTCCTCCTCCAGTCATGTTAGCTCAGGAATTCTGGGAGTTGAACTTGCCAAGTTTGAAGATCCTAGATTTAAGCTGCTGAGACGTACTATGTTGCAGAACCATGGACAGCTCAACTTGGGAAAAATAGAGAATGTCTGTGGGACATCTTTGTTGCTCTTCTCTGCATTTTTTCCAGAATCTCAACATTTTTACTGTAATATTTGAACCTGAAGATACGACTGAGATTTACCTTAACGTATGAACATAAATATACGAAGAGAATTCTCTTCTGTTGGTATTATGTGATGCTTTCCTTGAATGATGATTAGGTCACCCCCTCCTTTCAAACCCGTTCAGCTCCATCTTAGAGAAGAGCTGCATTCTGTCTCTTCATAGGAGGCCCGTAGCTTGTCTTGACTTGTGTAGCCATCATTTAAATTCTCTCTGATGGTTCGGTGAATTGCATAACTATATTCTCCATGGTGGAGCAGAAAGTGATAAGCTGTGACTTTTCTTTTCATCTCTTTTTTCTTCTTCTCCATTTTGTAGCAACCCACGGCACCTTTAAAAAAAAAAAAACAAATAGAAAGAAGAAAAGGCATCCTTTATTGGAAGCTTGGCATTCTGTGTTGACAAGTATTAACCTCAAGATTGGTTCTCTCCCCGCCCCTCCCTCTCTCATTTAAAAAAAATTCTCTTGATGAAGAGACATTGCTTCTTAAAGCATCACATCCAGTGGTTTGGGCTTGATGGGCATGGTATGACTTGGTGGGTGTGGCATGGCTTGTAGGTGTGGCTTGGTGGGCATGGCAGGGGAAGGATACTGCATAATCTCCATTCCCTCCCCACCCCACTAACCTGCTTTCCAGCTCCTGTGCAGGGCAACCAAAGAAGACCCAGCCAATCAGCTGGGACTTGGGAGGCGGAGAAGAGATGGGATTGGCAGGGCCAGTCAGAGGCGGTATTTGCCGGTTCTCTGAACTACTCCAAATTTCCGCTCCCGTTTCTCCAGAACTGGCCAGAACACGCTGAATACTCACCCCTGATCATGTCCTAATAAACTGGCACCTAAAATATATTGCTTTTATTCCCTTCCTTTCACTGAAAACCTTTGCCATGTCCATTCCTTCATGTCAGCATGGTGCCACCCTTCCCCTTTCATTTTGTTAAACCCTGATGTTGAGGTTGGAGGCATATTTTCTGCTCTCCTCTTGAAAGCGAACAAGATTTTTCCCCAAAAAAGAGATTCTTCACGGCCAAAATGAATTTGGTCTGGGTAGGCTCAAAGCGATTGTCGAAAGCTTAAGTCCTGCTCTAAAAAGCAATCAGCTCTGCGTGACTTCGCATCTCCCGCGGTTGCCAGATGCTGGAGAGCAGAAGAAGGGTGGTGAGAAAGCCGCATGGTTGGTGTGGCTTGAAGTTATCCCTCATAAGCGGGATTCTCGCCCTGTCCCAGAAGGGCATAGGGGAAAGTGACGGAATAGCAACTGTGGATCAAGGCTGGGAAGGTATGTGGTGCGGTGGCCTAGAGGTAGAACACACCTCACAATCAGGAGGCTGTGAGTTTCATCCTAGGTAGAGGCAAATATTTCTCTCTCTCTCTGGGCACGATAAGAATTTATCTGCTGAACAAAACTCTGCATTGGTGACAGGAAGGGTATCTGGGTTAGGGTTAGGGTTAGGGTTGGGGTTGGGGTTAGGGTTAGGGTTGGGGGGGTTGGGGTTGGGGTTGGGGTTAGGGTTAGGGTTAGGGTTAGGGTTAGGGTTAGGTTAGGGTTAGGGTTAGGGTTAGTTAGGGTTAGGGTTAGGGCATCCGGCCAGTAATTGCTCTACTCTGTTCAGTTGTCCGGACTCCATCCTGCAAGGGATTTTGAGGTCATAAAAAGGCGATGATGATCAAGGCTGGGAAGGCCATGCTTTTTGGGATGCACTCTAGAGATGCTAGGACTACAATGCCATGCTGTCTGGTAAAACTGGGCATTGTGATCCCAATGTATTTAAAGGAATTTTGTTGTTTTTATTTAATTTTTATCTGGACTTCATTACTATAAAAGGAACGCAAGGCAGTGGACATATTCCTTCCACCTCCTATTTTTCCTGCGTGATTGGTCGGGCAAAGAGAGAGGGGCTGTTCCTAAGGTCACCTAGCTGGCTTTCATGCCTAAGGTGGGACCAGAACTCTCCATCTCCTGGTGATTGGCCCAAAGTGACTCAGTCAGTACTTATGCCTAAGGCGAGACTAGAACTCTCCATCTCCTGGTTTCCAGGCAGCACCTTAACTCTATACCAAACTAAATAGTTTAAATAGAAAAAAATAGAGAAAGAGTAGGGTGCTTTTTCTTGAGGCCTTCTTAGTGCGTATGTTGCAGACATCATTTGACTTTTAAGCTTGAAGGTGGGTCTTCCTTCATTAAATGAGCTTTCTCCAACCTGATGCCTCTTCCCTTTGAACAAATTGAGCTACAGGTCCTGTGACACCTGGCCAAAAGGACAATTAGCCTGCTGGCTGGCAACGAGAAGAATTTTAGTCCAAAGCTTCCGGCGGTTGTTTGGAATGACGTAGCACCTACATTGAATACGTGACATTAAATTGATTTGAAGTCCCAGCCTTGCAGAAGGTCACTTAGGAGCCTCTCCATTGAGTTGCCCTCTGTGCATTGAAGTTCTGTCCTAGGCCTCCCCCAAAAGCACTAAGTCAATTCTGAGTGCTGGCAAAAACTTCTTTTATTACATTAATGTGAATTTATTTCATTCACAGTCAGCCAATGGCTTGGCAAACAGTCTTGCAAAGGTAGACTAATGAGCCCAGACCTTTATCAATCACTGGAACGCTGCCCGGTAAATAGTTCCACACTCAGTGCTGGCAGGGAAGGGCTGGGTTATACAGACAAATCCTCACAAGGCTGGAATGAATGAACAAACGAACGAGCAGGTTGTTTCCTGCAAAAGCCCCCTCCCCTTTCACTTCTCTTTTAATCCTGATGGGAGGGGCCATTCATCATCCACCTGTGGCCCTACTCTCATGTTGACTCTGAGTTCTTAATTGCGCCTTCCTTTTGGAAGCTCTGTGCATGCACAGGCTAGGAACTGATTCCAGAAGCTCCCCCACCTCACTGCTGTCTGAGCCCAAAGGCAGCTGATGACTGCCAGCCTGCCCTGGCCCCATCTCTGCCTCTGATGCACAGCCCTCATCTGAGCCTTCCTCAGCCTCCAGGACTGGCCTGGGTTCCTCCCCAACCTCCTCACTACTGTCCAACTTTGCTGCTGACTCTGCCAACTGCCTACAACAATTGAAATGGGCTTAGAGCAGGTGAAGATGTTGTTTATGGAGACACCCCGTGATATTCTGTGGGTCTTTAACAACCTCCTCTTTCTTTCTGCCCACTAGGTGGTCAGCCAGATTGACAAGTTGACCGCAGACTTCGAGTTTGAGCTGGAGCCTGACGATTGGACGACCACCACGGTGAGCAGCACCTCCAGCAGCGAGAAAGGTGGAGGCCTATTTGACCTTGGGCACCTGGATTTCATGACCTCAGACATCCTTTCTGACAGCTGGGAATTCTGCTCCTTCCTGGAGGCCTCCACCCCTTCCGATTCGGGCGACGGTTCGGAGCAGCAGCAGCCGCCCCAACCCCAGCTGCCACCGGGTCATCAGCCTGATTATCAGCTGATGAATGGTGGCGTGTTGCTCTACAATGGGCCCCGGATTGAAACCCCAGACTCTTCCAGCGAAGAGGCGTTCAGCTCCATACCAAGTCACAAACCTCCCCATCCGAGGACGCCGGGCACCAGGGAGCGGGTGCGTTTTAGTGACAAAGTCCTCTACCATGCTTTGTGCTGTGATGACGACGAGGAGGCGGACAGCGGGCCCCTTCCGGATGACCCTCCGGAAGAGCCCAATGAGACAACTCCAAAGGGGGGGACGTTAGTGGCCAAGACGGCAATGCGGCGGCCCCCTCATCTTGGTAGCAGCCAGCTGCGGAAGCTGACCAGGAACAGCAGTACCCAGACGGTGTCGGACAAAAGTACTCAGACGATTCTCCCTTATATTTCGAACAAGCAGAAAATCAACCAGAAGAACTGAGGACCAGCAGGGTGAAGGGTGGGCTGGGCTGAAGAAGAAGAAGAAGCTACAGCAGCAAGAGAGAGAGAGAGAGAGAGATCTATAAACAGATAGATAGATAAATTTCTCTCTATATTTAAGTCAATAAATAATCATGATATGATGAAAAAAAATGGAAATGGGATATCATCTAACTACCTAACCGTCATGTCAGGACTCAGGGAATTTAAACTGTTTTGTTTGTCGAATGTTGTGTTTCTCCCAGTTCGTGCATTGCCTATTTATACACAAAAGGAAACACACTTTACCCCATTTCATGTCACAAAGTGGGGGAGGGGTCCTGTTGAAGATGAGGAAGAGTAAAATCCACAAAGTCCCCCGAGTTTTTCAGAATAGCATGTTTTGACAAACTAGCTTATTCCCCTCTCCTGCTCCCTGGCTAATGATTGTGTGATCTTGACTAACATACAGGAGTTGACAAATGAGGGGGGAGAGACAGAGAGACAGAGATGGAGACAGATGGATAGAGATAGATTATGGATGAAGATGCGTGGATGAAGATGGATGGATGGATGGATGGATGGAAACAGAGAGAGAGAGAGAAAGAGAGAAAGGTAGATTATGGATGGAGATGCATGGATGAAGATGGATGGTGGAAATGCATGGATGAAGATGGATAGTGGAGAAAGATGGATGGATGGAGACAGAGAGAGAGAGAGAGATTATGGATGGAGATGCATGGATGAAGATAGATGGTATAGAAGGATGGATGGATGGAGACAGAGAGAGAGAGAGAGGGAGGGAGAGGGAGAGGGAGAGAGAGAAGGTAGATTATGGATGGATATGCATGGATGGAGATGGATGGGTGGAAACGGATGGATGGATGTGTTCTGACCAAGGCTTCCTGAGACAGTAACAATCACACACTGTTCCCAAAAACCTTTTGTTTTATTTCAACAGGTGTGAGTTGTATGCATTCCCAGCCCGTAATGAGTCCCAGACAGGTCTGCCACAATCCTTCAGGATAAGGCTGATAAGCACCCACCTTTATCTCCCTTGAAATACTGCCAACGACTAAATTGCCAATTAGCTGTACAAGGCCAAACGGAGCACAAAGTCAACACAGAGCTTCAGAGTTTAACCGACCAGAATGAATGAAGTTGCTTCCTGCAAAGGCTCCTGTCCCTTTGCTCCTCCTTTATGTCTTATGGGAGGGGCCAACCATCTCCAAGCCTTACTCCTGAGTCGCCCCTTTTGTCTTAACTGTTCTTCCTGCCTTCTGGAAGCTCTGCGCAAGCACACACTGGGAACAGGCTCCCCCTGTTCCTCTGCCTAGCTGATGTCAGAATCTGGAGGCTCCGGAGTCAGCACATAACTCTCAAATGGCCCTGGCCCCATCTCTGTGTTGGACATAGATCCCTCATCCAAGCCCAGGACTGGCCCATGTTCCTCCCCACTGTCCAACTCTGATGCCAGCTCCGCAGGCCACCAGTGAACCACAACAGGATGGATGGATGGAGACTAACAGATAGATGGAGAGTGAGAGAGAGAGAGAGAGAGGGAGAGAGAGAGAGAGAGTCTGTAAGTCAGCTTCCATCTTTGAGGTTGGACCAGAACCTGTATGTCCTCAGCTGTACCCCAACATGTTCACATCATTCCATCACACTGACTCACTAGTAATCCATTAGTCATATATTTAATCCTATCTCCCTTCTGTTACACTAAAAATTATATTTTTGGTGCAACCTGTGAAGATCACTGGGAGGGGAGAATGTGCCTGGTCTGTGAAGCCCATCTAGGACTCCCCCACTTGTCTGTTTATTCTGGAAGAGACATAAGACTCATCTTCTCCATTAGTAGGCTACTATGGTTGGTTATTAGGAGGGGGGCAGGGGAGAGAGAGAGAGTGAAAGAGAGAGAAAGAGAGAAAAAGAGAGAGAGAAAGAGAAAAGAAGAAAAAAAGAGAGAGGAAGGAAAAAGAGAGAGAGAGATAAAAAATAAAGAGAGAAGAGAGAAAAATAGAAAGAGCAAAAAAGTCAAAAGAGAGAGAGAAGAGAAAAAAATCAGGAAAAAAGGAGAAAGAAAAAGAGAAAAGAGGGAAGAAAAGAGAAAGAGAGGGAAAGAGGGAGAGAAAGAGAGAGAGAAAAAGAAAAGAAAAGAGGGGAGAAAAAGAGGAAGAGAGAGAGAAAAGGGGAGAGAGAAAAGCATCACCCATCCACTCCATTTTGATTCACTTCTTCCCTCCTGTGCAGCCCCAGAGTTCACAATCCCAAATCATCGTCCCCCTAAAGTCTTGTTAGGTAGTCCTTTATTTTTAAGGTGGGGTGGCGGGGAGGCGGGTGGAAGGAACGTTTTAAAATTCCTATTTTAAAAGTAAACGAAATCTTAAAAAGCAGACTAGGTTCGCGTACAAATAAAGTTCTCGATGCCGAAAGAATTCTCCTTTTACAGCCTGCTGGGCCAACACGGTTTCCTCTTTCTGAATCCCTACCTCTCACGAAGTGGGGTGGGGGAGATTGGGAGGGGGGGAGGAGAGACTCAAAGGGAGGAGAAATGAAAGGGAAGTCACAAATTGGGGTCTCAGTAAGCGACAAGCTGTCCTCCTTTGAACTCTTTCACCCTAAAGAGAGAGAAAGAGAGAAAAGGAAGAAAGAAAGAAAGAATTCCAGGATGATAAAACTGTCACCACCCCACCCAGACCTCCTGTGCTTATTTGATGCCTTCTGCACTTCAAAGAGCTTTTCTGAGCCGGTGTTTATTTAAAGGCTGGAACCTCAAAGTCATAGAGATGCCTCCTGGCATCTGTTTAGCATGACTTATTTTCCCGATGTCTGCTTTATTCTTCATTTCCTTTCGCTCCGATTCGTCTGCAGCAGCCTCGAAACTCTCCTTCTTTGACTTCTTCGCCCCTTTCTAAGCGTTGTTGACTGGCCAACAATGGCATCCTTCTGCTACCATTTTGACCATTTTCACACATGCGCATGCACACACACACACGCACACACTCGCATGCACACACACCAATATTGCTGGCAGTCCTCGTCACGTGACTGTGGGGACTGCCTCAACGGTCGCAAGCGTGAAAAATGGTCATAAGTCTCTTTTCTCAGTGCCCTAGCAACTATGAATGGTCACTAAATGAACTGTCGTAACTTGAGAGCTAACTGTACTCTTAGTAGACAATCAGAGAGCATTTTTTAAAAAAGAAATCTATAATTAATATCTTGGAAGCTTTTAAAGAAGAAGTTGGACAACCATTTGTCTGAAGTGGGAGAGGGTTTCCTGCCTAGGCAGGGGGTTAGACTAGAAGACCCCCAAGGTCCCTTCCAGCTGTTATTCTATTCTATTCTATTCTATTCTATTCTATTCTATTCTATTCTATTCTATTCTATTCTCTATATTCTTCTATTCTATTTTCTATTCTATTCTGTTTTCTTTTCTATTCTACTATTCTATTCTCTATGTTATCCTATTCTAAATTCTCTATTCTGTTCTAAATTCTCTATTCTTTTCTAAATTCTCTATTCTATTCTGTATTCTCTATTCTAAATTCTTTATTCTATTCCAAATTCTCTATTCTAAATTCTTTGTTCTGTTCTGAAATTCTCTATTCTATTCTATTCTAAATTTGCTATTCTATTCTTTAAAACATTCTATTCTATTCTAAATTCTCTATTCTGTTCTATTCTATTCTTCCAATAACTTTGGTAATTTGTCTCTTTTTTAACTCGAAGTTCCTAACATCCAGCTTTGATTACTTCAGTGGCTATCAATCTGACAGCTTTGACAAGGATAATATTGTAGAATTTGGTAAGTTAGGCGGGGTTCTGGTTACCGAGTATCTCTTGGTTACTATCTCAACCCTGAATCTTGCCTTTCATTTTGATGTCTAAAGCCAAATGCTACCAAATTTTCCCTGGTCCTGACTGTAATCCATATTTAGGGTGAAATCCATGTCAATCATGCTCGTTGGTGGATTTTTAAAGATTTACATTTAATAAGAACCTAACTTCCTGCTGTGCCTATTTTTAAGTTCTTAGCCTTGTTACCCAAGTAGCCATGTTGTGTTCTAAGGTAGAAAAATGCCACACAGGCCTTTTATCACTTACATTTTATACTTTTTATTGACTGGCAAAGTGATTGCTTGCAAAGCCTTGTTTCTTTTTCTTATCCAGCTTATCTAAATGGTCAGAAATCACTTATTTACTGACAACAAAACAATATCTCATCTTCAAGCAGTCACCAGACCCAGTGAAAGAAACACAGAAGAATTGGATCCTTCTTTGCCTGCAGGTTGAAGAAATTTGAAAAGAATCTAATATATAAAAGCCATGTTGACAAGGAGAGGATGATGGAAAAAAAATGGAGCTGCAGCTTTTCAAGAACAAACAAACAACATATCAAACCACAATCTCTAGCAGGCTAGAATGTCAAAAAAACAAAACAAAAATAAACTGGCAGAATTTTCTTTTCCTGGCACTTAGAAAATAAGCTTTGGGAACAGTGTTTGTCTGCTTCGGAAAACAAATTAACTAGGACATCCTTTTTTAAAGAAGAATATTTGTAGCTCAGGGTTGAAATGAGTCCTTGCTGCTCTCTGGGCTCGGTTATTTTATTTTATTTTTATGCAGACATTTCATTACCCAAACTAAGCAACATCAACAGTGCTAGAAGCGAATGGGGCAAGCCGCCTGTATTTAAACAGAGATCAAACCTCATTCCCTTCTAGCACTGATCATATTACCTAGTTGGGTGATGAGGCATCTGCAAGACAACAACCAAGCTCTGAACTTGGTTGTTTTCTTGCAGATGTCATCCAACTAGGTAATATCATCAGATAGCATCAGAGCATCATGGATCCCACAGTCTTCCTCCTCCTCCATTCTGCAAGCCCCACTCCCTTCTAAGCACTGATGATGCTACCTAGTTGGGTGAGGAGACGTCTGCAAGGAAACAACCAAGCTTGGAGAGCATCAAAGACCCCACAGACCTCCACCTCCTCCTCCTGTTCCTCCTCCACTCTGCAAACCCCACCCTCTTCTAACCCTGATGATGTTACCTAGTTAGGCAAGGAAGCATCTGCAAGAAAACAGCCAAAATCAAAGAGCATCACATTCTTCTTTCTTGAACAGGCTAGTCTTCTTCAAATGATGTACTAAACCATCCAGCTGTTGGACTTAGTGCAAAGTCTAAATTAGGTTTGTGGTCAAAAGAGAAATGATATGACAGCCTATTCATGGTTTATCTGTCTGGCTATAGTTCTTAGGGTTATGTAGACCTGGACCAATGGCATGCTTATGACTAATCAGCCAGAGAGCATAGTACCAGTGGCATTTATGAGCTCTTCTTTGGAATTTTGGGCCATTATCCCTATGGGAAGGTGTTCTCATTTTTTAGGGGAAAAAATGAGTTTTCTATTAATGAGCTGTTATTTATTTATCAGACCAATTTATATAGCTGCCCAAATCACAAACAGGTGACTCCAGGCAGCTTACAAAATTTTAAAAATCCTCCCTATATAATAAAACCCTTTTTTTTAAAAAAAAAATCTATTAATCTCTTTTTCTATTAATGAGATCTTAATGAGTGGCTGGGTCTTTTTTTTTTCTTCCATTCACTGGATGTTGTTAACAAAGCATTTCAAATCAGATTTCAAGAATCCTGGAATTGGTCATAAGGTGATATATAGAACATAGAAGAACAGAGTGGGATCCATGATGCTAAGCTGTGGTTTTATTCAGCTGTGCTTTGCTAAATATTGTAAACTGCCATTTTTGAGGGGACCTGTCCTACATCTTCAGCTAGAAAACATGTTCACACGCTACAGTGGCTGCCTTTACCCATGATGTATGAATCCATCCATCTGTGACAAAGACATACTGTCATTTTTTTTATTATTATTATTATTTTGCTTATGGGGATGAATGAAACCATTATCTGGTCTTATAACTCCTGTTCTACCCGGCAATAAACCTGATCTATAGGTCTGGCTTTGCAATTGTTTGCATGGATTTTATCTTGAAAGAGTAAATAAAACATTTGTGCCGGCCAAAAGAACGAGCGCAAAGGAATAATTGGAGAACATCGTCTCCTGGTCCCAAATTTTACAATGAATTAAGCTGTTATGGGTGTTAGATGGGGCCTTCTTTGCAGCTGATAGCAGCTTCACGAACGGAACAATGAATCCAAGTGACATTGTTCAGATCAATATTTTTATCAGCTCCTCCACTGCTTTTTCATCCGAACTAATGTACAATCCTAGATGGCTATCTCTATCTTTTTCTTTTTTAAAAAAAAAATCCTCATAAAATTGACTGCTATCCAACCAAACCTTCCGTGTTTATTTCCTCCAAGTTCTGAAGGACTTTTTTCTAAACTATGTTTATTGAAAGCACAGCCTTGAAATCTAACAGATGTCTCCTAACATCTGGTTAGCTCTTATTTTCTCCTTTATGGCCTATCATCATTCATGTATACACAGACATGCAGACCCGTATTTATTTTATTATTCATTTATTATTTATCCAATTTATGTAAGTCTGCTGGGTCCGTAATGTATAACACTAAAAACAGCAAGGAACAATATAAAAATGAAAAGAACGATGAATATCTAGAGGAGAATAAAACATCTAGACCAGAACTGAAGAAGCTACTTGGATGAGAAGCAAAATATTTGCACAATAACAACAATAACAACCTCCCAAGAAAGTCCAGCTGCCTTTTGGAAGAAAACCAGCATCTTTGGGACAACGGTGGCCTGGATGATTGAGAGTCTCCATAGACATCTAGACAAGTGGTTTTTTTTAAAAAGTTGGCCACTTTAAAATGTGTGGACTTCAACTCCCAGAATTCCCCAGCCAGCATGCTGTTTAGGGAATTCTGGAAGTTGAAGTCCACACATCTTAAAGCAGCCAAGTTTGAAAAAACGCTATCTTGACCAAACATTCAAGATCCTGTAAGAGGTTCATCACCCAACCTAGCTCAAGGCAAGTGAGTTTTTGTGAGAACAAGGTTCATGCAGATCTCTAGAAGATGCTTTTCCAGATTCTACAACTGAGAAGGTTCACCTCCTGGGTCCCATCAGATGATACTTCAATTGATAGGACCTGGTGTATATCAATGGGTTTTTAATGTATTTTTATTGTTGTGTTCTATATTTGGGCTTGTTTGGTTTAATGTCTTTTTAAATATTTATTGTTCTGTGTTTTTAGTTGTGAGCCGCCCCGAGTCTTCGGAGATGGGACGGCATACAAGTTCAAATATAAATAAATAAAATAAATAAATTCCATCAGATTGAAAAAGATGGCAGATGCCAAAGAAGAGCAGATAGATACTCAGATACCCAGGCCACCCAAGATGGTGATGGAGATGAAGATAAAACACAATCATTTTGGGTAAGGATAGCAAGAACATCTGAAGGACTTACAGAATTACAGAAAAACAGAGTTGGAAGGGACTTCGGAGTCTTCTCATTGAACCCCCTGTTCAAGCACCATTCACCATTCTGGACAATTCTCTTGTTGGAAGCCTCCAGTGGTGGAACACCCACAACTTCTAAAACAAGCTCTTCCACCGGTTAATTGTTCTCACTGTCAGAAATTTCTCCTTAATTCTAGGTTGGATCTCTTTTTGATAAACTTGAAGTATTACTTCCTATAAACTCTAGATAACAGCGGTCAGTGATAAGGGATTTAAAGAAAGTTGTATTCCCCAAAATCTAGAGGTTAACCTTTTTTCCAGTTGTCTAGCCTTGTTTTACAGAGAAAAAAAAATCTGGTATTATAACAGCACCTCACCAATCTTGACTGATTTCCAAATGTTGCGCAGAACCAGATCTGGTTAGTACTTGAATGGAAGATTAGTGAGAAATCCCAAGACTCTGAGTTGGAATAGAAATAAAAGTCCCAGAAGAAGACAATCCTAAGTATCTCTGCTTTGTTGGCCAGAAAACTCAAGACCACGTCCATAAAGCCACTCCAACTAAAAAGAGACTTGATCTTTTACCCAAAAATAATGAAAGTAGAATATCGCTGAATGCACTACAAGGTTGCCTATAGGCATCTGGCAAGCAATCATCTTGGAGAGAAGTTATCTATGCAGCTACCGAAAAAAACTCAATGCTGATCTGATGGCAATTAATCATCATCAATCGATCACTGGAGGTGGAACGGTTAGCTACAAGAATTAACAAGTTCTTCCATGTTTCTTTCTGGTATTGTTCAGACTCAGCCGTATCAGAACCAAGAAACAGACCCCTCTTTATTTAGTTGCTGTGAATTCATGGCATTCACACACAGAAAAGACCCAGCAATAATCCACCCAAGGGCTAATTGCAAGAACAGACCTTATCAGTCCTTGGATAATTGCCAGGCGGAGAGCTTCCAATTGCAAAGCTGTAAATTAATTCCTAGCAAGGAGTCTCTGTGAGGCACGAACCACGATAAGCAAATCTTCCAAAAGAAATACGAACTATTGTCTCCTTCAACCACCACTCCCCTTTTGCTTCTATTTATTCCCTGGGGAAGGGCCACTCAGTGTCCATGTGTGCCTTTCTTCCCAATTTGGCCCCTGTTCCTTAGTTGTTCTCCTCTTCTAACAGCTCTGCGCATACGTGCATCTGGAACAGGCTCCAGCTGTTCTTCTTCCCCACTTATCTCCGACTCTGAAGGCAGCTGGGAAATGTCAGACAGCCTTGGCCCTATCTCTGTCCCTATCCCCATCCCACCCATCCCACCCTGGAGGCTTCCCTGAGGCCCAATCAAGGGTGGTATTCAGAGGGTTGGGGAAGGGAGAAGTGGCCTGAGAGCAGAGCTGAACCTTCCTTAGGATTGAAGCTTCTATTTTTCAGTGCAGACTCAGGCAGCAGATTGCAGATAGATAGATCTTTAAGTGAATCTGTGATTCTGTGAGCAACTCAATCTGCCTGCCTGCTTTGCCTGATTTTGGGTAAAAGTTGCTCTTTTTTTAATAAAAAATTAAATATTTACATATATATTTAAAATATTTACACACAAGCCCCACCCAGCCAGTCACATGACCACCAAGCCACACCCACAAATTAGGCCATGCCCACAGAACCTGCTGTTAAGAAATTTGAATCCCACCCCTGGGCAAAATCACTTAACAAATGTGTTGCTTAGCCATGGAAATTTGGGGTTCAATTGTGGTCATAAGCCGAGGATTACCTTGGTTGTTGGAATTCACCCAACAACCAATGCACATATGTACATCATCATATGTCTCATATGTCCAAGACTGTTTCCTTGCACTACAGAGAAGCATCTATGGCGATTCTCAGTCATCCAAGTCATGGTTATCCCAAAGGTGTTTTTTCAAGAAGCAACTGGACTTTCTTTGCTTTTCCTTGAAGAGGTTTTGCTTCTCATGTGAGAAGCTTCTTCAGCTCTGACTGAAGACTGAGTCAGAACTGAAGAAGCATCTCGGAGGGGAAGTTTATGTTTATGTTTATGTTTATGTTTATTTGGATTTATATGCCACCCCATCTCCGGGGGGACTCGGGGCGGCTCACACGCGAATGCAACACATATACAATTATTTAAAAAATTGTTAATCCAATCCAAACAAAACCTAAAATTACATACTAAAATAGCCAATTAAAACCCCAACCACTCTCAAGCCAGGCCGGCCTGTAAAAACAGCCAGGTCTTTAGATCACGGCGGAAGGCGCACAGGTCAGGAGCCAACTGCAGCCCCAGGGGCAGCTGGTTCCACAGGGTGGGCACTCCCACCGAGAAGGCCCTCCTGACATTGTCTGGTCGACAGCACCCCAAGGAGGCCCTGCCAGTGGGAGTGCACTGGGCGATTGGAACTCGATGGTGGCAGGAGGCGCTCCTGCAAGTACCCCGGGCCCAAGCCATGAAGGGTTTTATAGGTTAACACCAGTGAAGTGAAACATCTTTGAGGAAAAACAAAGGAAGTCCAGCTGCATCATGAAAAAGCACCTTTGGGGCTATGAAGAACCATTTTGTCCATCAGACAAGGAACTGCCCTCCCAGCTCAAGGTTTATTTATGTCAACTTTATGGCAGTTTTCCTTGCTCTGTTCATAAAGGTTAATATTGCTCTTTCCACATCGGTTGTTAGGATTTATGGGGAGCATGAAATAAAACATAGAATGTATATCTCTGTCTATAATAAGTTAGTGGGGTGGGGAGGGAATGGGGATTTTGCAGTAACCTTCCCCTGCCATGCCCACCAAGCCATGCCTACAGAACTGTTGGTAAAAAAAAAATTGAATCCCACCACTACTTACTACTACTACGTAGTTCAAATGTCCCCAACTTAGTTATAATAGCAGCCCCAGGCTGACCTTTTCTTTTGGGGAAAAAAACCATTAAAACGAGCTTCGGGAAGAATCATAAAGTACGTCTTTATTAGCTCATAGTCTTGATAAAAATCATTCATACACGGAAGGGATAACCACATCATAAAAGCTCTGCAGGAGCTACAAGAGAGCCCCAATTTGGAGCAGAATTTTCCTCTTTTCCCAGCAGGGTACAAATGAAAATCTCTATGTTGTGGGTTTTTTTCTGAGTTCATCATGGCTTGTTTAGTGGCACAGCCACTGTAGCATACACCCAGCACAGCACTGATCACCGAGGGAAACAAAACAGGCCATCTGTGTGTTTATGTATGTGTGTGTATATGTATACATATATGCACACACACACACATATGCACAGAGTATATCTACATATCATCTATCTATCTATCTATCTATCATCTACAGTATCCATCCATCTATCTATCTATCTATCTATCTATCTATCTATCTATCTATCTATCTATCTATTTATCTATCTAATCTATCATCTACAGTATCTATCCATGCATCCATCCTTTATCTATCTATCCACACACATATGCACAGAGTATATCTATCTATCTATCTATCTATCTATCTATCTATCTATCTTTCTCTATCTATCTATCTATCTATCATCTACAATATCTATCTATCTATCTATCTATCTATCTATCATATATATCCATCCATCCATCCATCTATCCATCCATCCATCCATCCATCCATCCATCTATCTATCTATCTATCTATCTATCATCTACAATATATATCCATCCATCCATCCATCCATCCATCCATCCATCCATCCATCCATCCATCTATCTATCTATCTATCTATCTATCTATCTATCTATCTATCTATCTACAATATATATCCATCTATCTATCTATCTATCTATCTATCTATCTATCTATCTATCCATCCATCCATCCATCTATCCACACACATGCACGCACACAGTCTATATGTGTGTGTGTGTGTGTGTGCATATATTCCCACTTCCTGATTTGTAGGTGGGGATTTGATGCCTGCAGCAAAACTTTTTTCCCCTATTTGCCACTTGTGAAAATTAATATTTAAACTGATTTAAAGCTTTATCCTCATTTAATCTATTTGCCTTTGCCTTCTAATTTCCTGCTTTCCTTTCAGCTTTGCATTCTGTCTGCATTATTATCTTTTTTTAAAAAAAACCAACACCACTGCTTCCCTGTGACTGCCGTTAATAGCAAGAACATGATATTTGAGCAGTCCTGGGCCCTACAAACAGATTCGTTTCAAGTTTTTAATTTCTGGGGAAAGAGAAGTGGGAGCACCAGAAGAATGGAGACTGAATCGTTATTATTTTTCTTCCCAGGGACAAAGCATACAAACAAACCCTCTGAAGCTCTGCAGCAAAAGATACTCAGGTTTTTCCTGAAGTGAACAGAGAGAATTGTAGTACAAGGAGGCTGGGGGACATTGTAACATGTGGTGTTTCTTTTAGCATTAACCTGCATGAAAGGCTGCAGGTTAATCAGCTGGAATCAGCCAGGTTCAAATTAAATATAATGAAGTAATTGCTAAGGGTGTTCATAGGGCAGGAGTAAGCAACTATGGCATCTTTACAAACCTTTGGACTTCCACTCCCAGAATTCCTGAACCATTGGAAACAAATGGTTGTCCAATCTCTTCTTAAAAACTTCCATTGTTGGAGCACCCACAATTTCTGGAGGCAAGTTGTTCTACTGGTTAATTGTTCTCACTGTCAGGAAATTTCTCTTTCCTTCTAGGCTGTCTCCCTCCTTGATTAGTTTCCATTCACTGTTTCTTGCATTGCCATCAAGTGCTTTGAGAAATAAGTTGACGGCCACATGACCACGGAGACATCTTCGGACAGCGCTGGCTCTTCGGCTTTGTAACGGAGATGAGCAGCACCCCCTAGAGCTGGAAATGACTAACACGCAGGTGCAAGGAGAACCTTTACCTATTAGTACCTCATGTGGTCTTGGTTGAATACCTCTGTTAATGCAACTTAGGATTGCCTTGGATAAGAGTCAACGGAATTCAAGGAGGGGATGGACTTAGATCTCTTGTGGACACGAAGAGACTTGAGATTGATGACATCCTTGACCCCTCGCTCACTCTCAGCCTGGTCCTCTCCAATGTGATGACCAAAACTGGATGCTGTATTCCAAGTGTGGCCTTACTAAGGATTTATGAAGCGGATATATTTCCCTGCCTTCCATAACTGAGAACCTGCTCTTCAAAATAAGCATCTTCATATTCCTCTTGCATTGTTATCATCCTCCAGATCCTTCATGGTGATTTCTAGAAATCCCAAGCTTTATGCGGATCAATCACCTGAAAAAAAGAACAACAACAAAAAGACACCAACACAAATCTCTCATCTTACTAAACCGCTGCTGGTAAAGCAGAAACGGGAGTAACTGAGGAGAGTTCCTTGTCCTCTGTTTTTCCATTTCAATTGTAAATTTAAGGTGGGAAGAACAAGAAGATTCTGGAATTAGTTCCGAGGGAGAAAGATTAGGTGATTTTGACCTACAGGTAGTTCTTGACTTTTGGCCACAATGGAGCCCACCATTTCTGTTGCTAAGTGAGACATTTCTTGAGTTTTGCCCTATTTTATGATATTTTTGCCACTGTTGCCAAGTGAACCCTTGCAGTTGTTAAGTTAGTAACACGGTCCTTAAGTGAATCCAGCTTTCCCATCAACTTTGCTGCCCACATCTGAATTTTGGTCACAGGATCATGCAGATGCTGGAAAGGTCTTAACTGTGAAAATCAGTCATAAGAATAGAATAGAATAGAATAGAATAGAATAGAATAGAATAGAATAGAATAGAATTCTTTATTGGCCAAGTGTGGTTGGACACACAAGGAATTTGTCTTGGTGCAAATGCTCTCAGTGTACATAAAAGAAAAGATACATTCACCAAGAGTCAAGAATCATCAGGTACAACACTTAATGATAGTCATAGGGTACAATAAGAATAGAATAGAATAGAATAGAATAGAATAGAATAGAATAGAATAGAATAGAATAGAATTCTTTATTGGCCAAGTGTGATTGGACACACAAGGAATTTATCTTGGTGCAAATGCTCTCAGTGTACATAAAAGAAAAGGTACAATTTGGATAAGGATGAAAACAATAATGTTATGGGAAGATAATTATATTAAAATTCTGAAACAAATCAAAAAAGACTTGGATAATTGGAATAAGATGCAAATATCATTGCTGGGAAGAATAGCAACGATTAAAATGAATATACTACCCAAAGTTCTTTATTTATTCCAGACAATTCCAGTATTGACAAATAAAATTTTTCACGAATTGGATAAAATAGTGATGAAATTTATATGGGCTGGAAAAAAAGCAAGAATACAAAAGAAGTATTTGCAAGATGATAGACGCAGAGGTGGCTTTGGGCTCCCCAACTGGGAGATTTATTACAAAGCGGCGGTATTGGTTTGGATTAAAAAATGGATTAAATTAGTAAATAAAAGAATTTTAATAGTAGAAGGGTACGATCTACAAATAGGGTGGCATGGATTTTTGTGGAATTTGGCTAATAAAAAACAGACATACTTTAATAGACATATAATATGTAAATCTTTGATTAAAAATTGGGCAGACATTAGGAAAAAATTCTATATCAAGATTCCAAGATGGTTTTCAACGATGGAGGCAACATTCCATCCTAACACTATAGATTTGAATAAAAAGCTCAAATATATCAATTATTGAATGATGAGGGGAATTTAAAAACGAGAGAGGAATTAGAAACATCAGGAATAATAATAGATCATTGGACTTACCTACAAATTAAAATGAGATACAATAAAGATATAAAGGAATATGGAATTGAGAAGAAAAATATACAGTTGGATAAATTACTCATAGGACCAGAAGAGAAACAGTTATCTATATAAATTCTTATATAAATTCTTACTAGAGCAAGAGATGACAGGGCAACTAGTGAAGGGGCCAATGCTAGCGTGGGAAAAGAACACGGGGAATGACTTAGACTTGAACGATTGGGAAGAAATCTGGCAGGAAAATTGGACATACACAAAATTGGTGGTGTACAAGGAAAATCAATATAAAATGATATATAGATGGCATTTGGTGCCCGCTAGGTTAGCAAAAATATTTCCAGCCGCAAATCCTAAGTGTTGGAAATGTGAAGATAAAATTGGTACTTACTTCCATACGTGGTGGACGTGCCCAAAAATAAAGAGATACTGGAAAGAAATTAAAAATTGGATTGAGGAAGTGACAGAATGTGAGCTGGAGTGGAGACCAGAATTGTTCCTACTGGGAATGATTAAAGGAAACCTTCCCCCCCAAAGACAAATACCTGATTACACACTTATTAACAGCTGCACAAATTGTTCTCACTCAGAAATGGAAAGAACCCATCATGCCACCTATACACAAAGTCATTAGGAAAACCTTTGAATGTATAGAAATGGAAAAATTAACACTTAAATTACATGGAAAAGAAGATTCTGAAATGTATAGAATATGGGATAGATGGTATGATTGGGTGGAACAAAATACACACATACAAAAAGGGGGAAAAAGAAGGAGAGGCACCGAGGGCGGAACAGCCACAGGAAAGCCAGGGTAATCAATCTGAGTTAATGACGCTGAGGACGACATAAGTTAATAGATGACACCTAGGAGAACTATACAGAACAGGACAACCCAAGTCAAACAAAAGGGAAGAATTGGTAATGAATAAGTTGAGGTATAATTTAATTTTAAAGCTACAATGTATATCCAATCTGACAGTCAAACGGAATGAAGAAAGCGCTCTGCACACTATTTTGTATGTATGTATGTGTATGTTTGTGTGTTTTTAATATTTGTAAATAAAGCTTTTAAAATTAAAAAAAAAAAAAAAAGAAAAGGTACATTCGTCAAGAGGTACAACACTTAATGATAGTCATAGGGTACAATAAGTCACTCTTTCAGTGCCATTGTGATTTCAAATGGTCACTAAATGAACTGTATTAATGTCCATCCTTCGGACTTATGACTCTTGGTATTAAGCAAAGAAAAAATACGGTAGCTTTGGAATGTCATGTCATCACTGAAGCTCGCAACCATCCATGGTACAAGAGGAGGCAACGTCTGGAGATGTAGAAAACTTGAGGAATATCAACCTTCCAGCAACTCTTCAATGGGACCAGGTGGGTATATGGAAGGAGGAAAGGACATCAAAAAACAACTCCTAGAAAGAGTGCAGAGAAGAGTAACAAAGATGATGAATGGCCTGGAGGCTAACATTTACGATGAATGATTGAAGAAACTAGATATGTCTAGTCTAGAAAAAGAGAAGGACTAGGCGGTACATGATAACTGCCTTCCACTGCCTTCAGCTGCCGAGATCAAGGGAGGTACTAATGCAACTCTATAAAGCCTTAGTAGATGTTGAGACTCTAGAAAAAGTACAGAGAAGAGCAACCAGGAGGATTAGGGGACTGGAGACTAAAATATATGAAGAACGGTTGCAGGAAGTAGGCCTGGCTAGTCTAGGGAAGAGAAGGACCAGGGGAATCTTCCAATATTTGAGGGGCTGCCACTGAGAGAAAGAGGGGGTCAAGTTATTTTCTAAAGCACCTGAAGGCCAGACAAGGAATAATGGATGGAAACTGAACAAGGAGAGATTCAACCTGGAAATAAGGAGAAACTTTCTGACAGTGAGAACAATCAACCAATGGAACAGCTTGCCCTTGGAAGTTGTGGGAGCGCCTTGAGACCTTCAAGAAGAGATTGGACCTGTCAGAAATGATGTAGGGTCTCCCGCTTGGGGAGGGGGTTAGACTAGATGACCTATAAGGTCCCTTCCAACTCTGATGATCTGTCATGCACTACTTGAGGGCTGTCACAGAGAAGAGCTGATTTATCCTCTGAAACACCTGAGGGCAGGACAAGAAGCAATGGGTGGAAGCTTGTTGAACTGAGCTCCAACCTAGAAGTCAGGAGAAACTTCCCGACAGTGAGAACAATTAATCCATGCGAAGTCTCGCCCCCCAAGGAATTGTGGGTGCTCCATTGCTGGAGGTTGTCAAGAAAAGATTGGACAACCATTTGGCTGGCATGGTATAAAGGCTCCAGCCTTGGGAAGGGGTTGGACTAGAAGACCTCTGAGGTCCCTTCCAGCCTTATGAGTCTAGGACAGAGAAGGACAGAGAAGAACACCCTGCAGGCCATTCCTTGTCCAATGAGAAGAACACCCTGCAGGCCATTCCTTGTCCAATGACCGCAGTTGATCATCATTTGATACAACCAGAAAGAGAAGGTGGTGGTTTTTTTTTAAAGTTATATCTTCTCTGGAGTGACCTGCCCTTGAAATAAAACAAGAGTTGATTCACCACGCTACAGTGTTTGGGTATGCTGAGAGCATTCCTGGCCTTTGAAAGGCCATTATGGTTCTGCCAGACTAAGTTTGATAGTTGTTATAGCTTGGCTTTTATTATGTCTTCTCGGGTATTTTATGTGTTCTATCATTGTACTGTATTGCATTCAAATGTATTTTTAATTGTACACACAGGAGTTGCACGGCTTGGCAACTGAATTTTAAATACAGGGAAATCAGACTCGAAAACATGCCGATCAGTTTAGGAAAAGCAGGTAGGACTGGGAACATTTTGTACAATCTTAGGGCCCTTATGTGGTGAATTCGGCTGAATGGTTTATCTGAGTGAGCTGTTCCAGAAGAGTCACAGCATACTTACCTGGAATCTCACCCCTCTGTCCATTTGGGTCCCTTAATAGCCTTCAACAAGCCTACTCTCCTTGGCCAGGTGAGTTCCAGACTTCCTGCATGGTAATGTATGATTCAGTCCTTCCAGAATTCTGCATGAAGCTCAACAGAAGTGTCTGAATACCTGGGTTGATTTTTTAAAAGGGTGATGCATTTGAGAGACCTGATGATGGTATCTAGTTTGGGTCATGAAATGTCTTCAAGAAAACCACCAAGCTCAGAGATCACCAAGGACCTCACAGTCTTCTTCTTCTTCTTCTTCTTCTTCTTCTTCTTCTTCTTCTTCTTCTTCTTCTTCTTCTTCTTCTTCTTCTACTACTACTTCATCTTCTTCTACTACTACTTCTTCTTCTTCTACTACTACTTCTTCTTCTACTTCTTCTTCATCTTCTTCTACTACTACTTCTTCTTCTTCTTCTTCTTCTTCTTCTTCTTCTTCTTCTTCTTCTTCTTCTTTTCTTCTTCTTCTTCTTCTTCTTCTTCTTCTTCTTCTTCTTCTTCTTCTTCTACTTCTTCTTCCTCTTCCTCCTCCTCCTCCTCCTCCTCCTCCTCCACAAACCCTTCTCACTTCTGGCACTGATGATGTTACCTAGTTTGGGCAATGAAAGATCTGCAAGAAAACCACCAAGCTCAGAGAGCACCAAGGACCCCTCATTTCAAACAAATATTCTCCTTTAATTAGCTTTTTTGTTTTGTTTTTGAAGTGTGGGAGATGGAACCAGGTATGTGAGTTTTAAAAATGTTGGCCAGGTACATTATTCACTGTACCTCATCTTTGGAATTCTGTTACATTATAGCATCACTAACTGAAGAATGGGGAAAAAATGTGAAGAATGGCTATAGTTACAGATGATAATAGCTCCAAGTCTGCAGGGCTTAGACTTACTTCAATGCTTACATCTCAACGTCATTAACATTAAAGAGAAACTAGCCAGATGAGCTGTGAATTAGACAGGCATGTCTTCTTAGGAGAAGATGGGGAAAAGAGGTGAGGTGGAAAGCAGAACAAGGGAAAGGGGGAAATCCCCATCCTGGATTTTAAACTTATAGCGATAGCAATAACACTTAGACTTATACCTAAGTGTTCACAGTGCTTTACAGCCCCCACTCTAAGCGGTTTACAGAGTCAGCCTCTGGCCCCCAACAATCTGGGTCCTCATTTTACCCACCTTGGAAGGATGGAAGGCTGAGTCAACCTTGAGCTGTGAAAATCGAACTGGTGACAGTTGGCAGAGTTAACCTGCAATACTGCATTCTAACAGGAAGGAAGGAAGGAAGGAAGGAAGGAAGGAAGGAAGGAAGGAAGGAAGGAAGGAAGGAAGGAATAGCAATAGCACTTATATACTGCTTTACAGTGCTTTACAACCCTCTTTAAGCAGTTTACAGAGTCAGCCTCTGGCCCCCAACAATCTGGGCCCTCATTTTACCCACCTTGGAAGGATGGAAGGGTGAGTCAACCTTGAGCTGTGAAAATCGAACTGCTGACAGTCAGCAGAGTTAACTTGCAATACTGCATTCTAACAGGAAGGAAGGAAGGAAGGAAGGAAGGAAGGAAGGAAGGAAGGAAGGAAGGAAGGAAGGAAGGAAGGACACTATCAATAACACTTAGACTTATATACCACTTCACGGTGGTTTACAGCCCCCTCTCTAAGCAGTTTACAGAGTCAGCCTATTTGCCCCCAACAAACTGGGTCCTCATTTTACTGACCTTGGAAGGATGGAAGGCTGAGCCAACCCTGAGCTGTGAAAATCAAACTGCTGACAGTTGGCAGAATTAGCCTGCAATACTGCATTCTAACCAGAAGGAAGGAAGGAAGGAAACTAGCAATAACGCTTAGACATATATACCGCTTCACAGTGCTTTATAGCTTTCTCTAAGCTGTTTGCAGAGTTCAACACATTGTCCCCAATAGGTTGGATCCTCATTTCACCAACCTTGGAAGGATGGAAGGCCAAGTCAACCTTGAGCTGGTCAGGATCGAACTGTTGGCAGTTGGCAGAGTTAGCCTACAATACTGCATTCTAACCACAGCACCACCCCAGTTTTTGTAATAAATTACTGACAATTATTTACATTTTCACCTTGCAAAACACATTGGCAGTTACCTCATATTTGTCCTTGTAATGATGCCATGAAGTAGGTAATGTCATTCCTGTTTGGCCAAAGGCCCTTTTTTCCCCCCTCCTAAGATGATAGACCACATGTTCCTGCAGAGAGACCAATCAGGCTGTCAAATGAATCTTGAGACTACAGGCTGGATCTGTCCCTCAGTGTTCTTCAATCTGTCCTTCAAGAAGGGGCTGCCCCAAAGAAAAGGGAGTCAATCTCTTCTCCAAAGCACCCAAAGGCAGGACAAGAAGCATGGGAAGATGGAAACCAATCAAGCAGAGAAGCAACCTGGAATTAAGGAGGAATTTCCTGACAGTGAGAACAATTAATCAGTGAAAAGACTTGCCTCCAGAAGTTCTAAATGCTCCAACCCTGGAAGTTTTTAAGAAGAGATTGGACAACTCTTTTGTCTGAAATGGTATAAGGGTTTCCTGCAGTGGTGGGATTCAATTTTTTTTACTATTGGTTTTGTGGGCATGGCTTGGTGGGCGTGGCTTGGTGGGCATGGCAGGGGAAGGATACTGTAAAATCTCCATTCCCACCCCGATTCCTGGGGGAAGGTTACCACCGGTTCTCCGAACTACTCCAAATTTCCGCTATTGGTTCTCCAGAACTGGTCAGAACCTGCTGAGTGCCACCTCTGGTTTCCTGCCTGAGCAGGGGGCTGGACTAGAAGACCTCCAAGGTCCCTTCCAACTCTGTTATTCTGTTAAATCATTCGTTAGCTGGCCAGGCTAATCCATAGGATGTTCTTGGAGATGGCTCTTCCTAACGGTGGTTGTTTGTCTTCCTGTAGCTCATTCCTGTGGAGCAGAACCCAAATATTTGATCCTCGCCTGGCTGCAGAGCGCTTGAGAACGAATTGCGCTGGCAGGACCTCTCTTTCCAGCTCATAATCCACCTCCTGGCCTGTCATTGGGCAAGTTCTCCTGGCTGTCAAAATTAACTCCTGTGGAGAAGCAGGTTTCACACAAACCAAATGCGAGGCCTCTCGACACTAATTTGGCTTTGGCGAAGCGCTAGAAAAACGGATTGGCCGTTGAGTTTTTGTGCTTCTCTTTTTTTGCCCTTTGTAAGCTACCCAGAGGCATGCTTTATTGGTGAGATGAGCAGTGTGTAAATTTAATAAATGAATAATGGAATAAATAATCCCCCTGTGATGACCCAGGGTGGGATACAAAACAAACACAGTCACAGAAAACAGGCGAAGCCCCTTTTATTTTTTCCCTTTGCTTCCAAGCTCCAAATATCTTTGATGGAAGACAAAAAAAAAACCTCCCACACAAACAGTTACACAAAGAAGGAAAAAGCAATACAAACCAGGCAAGATAAGGGCTGGAGGATGTCCACAGATAACAGAACACACACTGGGAAGGATGCCAAACTCAGAGAGGAACTATAAACTAGAGACATTTACACGCTTTGTTTCCAGCGTTTGCCAGTATGCAGGTCCATACTCTTATTCAGTTGTCACAGCTGCAGCCCATGAAGAGGATCAAGGCCCTCTCCTCCCCCATAGACCACATCTCTCCCTTATCCTCTCCTCCCTGCCTGCCCTAGGATGGGGGGATGGGCCTGGTTCTTCCTCTGACTGCCCAGCCGGCCTCTGCCCTTCCCCAGCCTCCTCCATAACCTCCGGAGCCACACCTCCAGTCCCTGTCAGCTGTTCCTCCTCTCCCTCAGAGTCAGTCTCCACCAGGGGCATGACACACACACCCCTTAGCAGAACTGACACTTCCCTTCACCCCTTTGCCTTCAGAATAACATATTTGGAAGGGACCTTGGAGGTCTTCTAATCCAACCCCTCTCAAGCAAGAGACCCTATAGGTTGCTTCTCTCCTTGATGAGTTTCCATCCATGTCTTCTTGTCCTGCCTTCAGGTGCTTTGGAGAATAAATTGACACCCCCCCCTTCTCATTTGGGCAGTCCCTCAAATATTGGAAGACTGCTATCATGTCCCCTTGGTCCTTCTCTTCGCTAGACTAGACCTACCCAATTCCCACAACTGTTCTTCCTATGTTTTAGCCTCCAACCCCCTAATAATCGGTCCGATCTAAGTATAGTATATAAAATCATACATTGCAATGTCCTACCTGTCAGTGAATACTTCAGCTTCAACCATAACAATACAAGAGCACACAATAGATACAAACTCAAGGTTAACCGCACCAAACTTGATTGCAGGAAATACGACTTCAGCAACAGAGTGGTCAATGTCTGGAATACTCTACCTGACTCTGTGGTTTCTTCCCCAAACCCCAAAAACTTTAACCTTAGACTGTCTACTATTGACCTCGCCCCTTTCCTAACAGGTCTGTAGGGGGCGTGCATAAGCGCACCAACGTGCCTACCATCCCTGTCCTATTGACTCTTTTATTTTCTTGTATGTATAACTATGTTTATACTGATACCTATTATCTTGTAAGCAATTGACTAATCAAATAAATAAATAAAATAAAAATAAATCATCTTCATTGCTCTTCTCTGCGCTCTAACCTCTTTTCATTTCATCTCCCAGTCCAGAAACAAAAGAGGAACAAGTTGTCCTTGACTGTGCCGGTGTTAAAATAACCCAGCGAAGGATGGTTTTTCAAGAGAGGGTTGGCTCCCAAACTATAGCTTGAATTCCATCTGTTTCCTCTCTTGCCGCTTGAGTTTGGCTGGCAACAACGACAGCCGTGAGATATAAAACCGCACCAAGTGGCCAATAGCAGCTTCTTCAACAGATGTTCCTTTCTTTCTTGCCTGCCTCGGTGGCTGCCGTTGTTTTAAAGGTATTTATAAAATTAAAAGGTAGCTCTTCCCAAGCTCTCGCCGGCTCCCTGTTTTCCGCCCTTGAAAAGCAGTCGGTTGATTAAATATTTATTCCCTTTTTTTTCCCCTCTTTCCTTTTATGCCACGTTTGTCCTTGAATTCCCCAGACTGTGCTGTTATCCATACCTATTTCCAAAAAAAAGTGCCAACATCCAACAAAGAGATGAATTTCATTTTTCCTATTAAAGCAAAAAGCTGGGTTTTTATTTTTTTAAAAAAAAAGAAGAAATGAAAAGAACCAAAATCCTCGGTGTGTGGAAGAGCTACATTAACGGTCCACTTTAAATAATTTTAGCTTTCCGGCTTTATTAGCCCATGTGTTTCATTATCAAACTCTCTGCTTCATCAGCAAAATGCAATTTTCTTTGAAGAGAGAAAAGCCACTAATTTACTCACCTTTTTGCTCTCTCTTCTCTTTCTTGTTACAAGGAAATTCATAGAGGTGGACATAATGCCTTTTTAGAAGAATAACCCCAAATCATAATACGGAGGGCAACTTATTTTCCACATCCAGGCCAAATTACCTGAACCTTTTCTTTTCCTTTTTTTAAGGGTCCTAAGAATACAACCTGGTTCTATTTTGGATTTATGAATGTAATAACAGAGGGCCGTCTTGCAGTTCTGTTTAGCTAGCAATGCTGTTTTGCAAGGTCTCATGTTATCTTTCAAAGTCATCTCTTAATGAAGAAAGTGGGCTAGCACATCTGTCTTAAACCTCAAAGGTGCTTTTTCAAAAGACAGCTGGACTTTCTTTGTTTTTGCTTTGAAGATGTTTCGCTTCTCTTCCCAGAAACTTCTTCAGTTCTTCAGAGATATCCTTGTTCAAGAACTGAAAAAGCTTCTTGCAGGAGAGGTGAAACATCTTCAAGGCAAAAACAAAGAAAGTCCAGTTGCCTTTTTAAAAAAACACTTTTGGGACAACCATGACCTGAGAATCTCCATAGATATCTGTCTTAAATTATAACCCAAGATAAATTTCACACCAGTTTCCCACAGTTTTCCCCATCTGACCACATTTAGATTATAACCAAATTTGCAGCTCATTTTCCCCATACGAGATGTCAAATTCAGCTGTCTTTTTCTCAATTCCAATTATCCTTTTGCCAGTATTAAATCTGCCTTTTACCTGATTGTAAGGAAATCATTGAAAAGAATGTTCTTCTACTGATAATTGTTCCCTGGTCTTCGTCTAAATTTGTTCCTTATATTCTACTACTAAATCTTCATCGTTCCTTATCTGCTCATTGTTGAACTTGTTATTCTTTATCATATTGTTATTCTTTATCTGTTCTCTGTAGGAAAAGGTAAGGCAATGCCTGGAGGTGGAGTGAAGAGAGGAATCAGTTTGGAATCCTTATGTTCCCACAAGTTTGATCTAAGTCCAACTCCTCCAATTCCACTTACTCTTACCTAGCACCAATTTCATGCTACTAATTGACTAGATTCTTGCTATAGGCATCAGCAATAAATCAGCTTAACTGGAATTTAACATATGGCCCTGACATTCTCTTCCATAAAAAGCTTTTTCTGTTATGTCAGTAATGATACTTTTAGGCAAAGTCTGGATTAATATTTATTCCATATTCTTAATAACAGCTGAGCTGCAGAATTCCCAGTGACTACATGATGGCAGCACTTAGTTAGAAAGAGGGGCTTACAACTCTCTGCTGCTCACTAATGATTATTCAACTGTTTTGCAGCCTCAAAGGAAAGGGTTGTTTGACTATCTCTGTTTTTTACTCCCGATCTCTCCTATATACCGTGTTTCCCCGAAAATAAGACCTACCCCGAAAGTAAGACCTAGCACTATTTTCTAAACCTGCCCTAATATAAGACCTACCCCGAAAATAAGACCTAGTGTAAATCTCCAGTTCCAGGAAGACTTTTCAGGGAGCAACCGTGCACCCGCGAAACACCCCACACACACACACTCACACACACTATTTGGCACCATAAATATATAAGACCTACCCCGAAAATAAGACCTAGTGTGTTTTTGGGAGCCAAAAAAAATATAAGACAGTGTCTTATTTTCAGGGAAACACGGTATATAGTGTTCACTTCACTTCTGTTGAGTCAAATCATCTAATGGATTCAAACTGCTTTAGGGGAGATCCAGAGCAAAAAATAGAGGCAGTCAAACAACCTTTCCTTTGGGGCTGCAAAACAATTGAATAATCACTAGTGAGCAGCAGAGAGTTATAGGCCCCTCCTTCTAACTATGTGCTGCCATCATGTGATCATGGGGTATTCTGCAGTTCAGCTGTTATTAAGAATATGGAATAAATATTAACCCCGACTTTGCCTAAGGATATCATTACTGACATAATAGAAAAAGCTTTTTATAGAAGAGAATATCAGGGCCACATGTTACATTCCAGTTAAGCTGATTTATTGCTGATGCCTATAACAAGAATCTAGTCAACTAAGAGCATTAAATTGGTGCTAGATAAAATATATAAAAGAAATCCTTATTTTTGACTTGGTTCAGAAGGAAATAAAATAAGTTGCTTGTCCCCACACAATCCACATTTATAGGACATTATTTGTCTCTAAAAGATTGTTATGATGAGCAGCGAAGACAATTCTCAGGCTGAGTGTTTAAAAAAAATTGTAAAATTGCCTCCAGGATTCCCAGCTGTTTTGCTGCTGTTCTTCAGCTGCATTTTAAAAGTCCTATGAATTATGAAGGGGAAATGTAGCATGCTGGCAATTTTTTTTTTCTCCCTTCCCCGTTCAATAGCTGGGACCAGAGTTGCGTGTTGTTATGATGGCTGGATTGGGAGAAGGGAGAGGCATTTCCAGAACAAGGTGGAAAGGAGGGGATCCTGAAGCTTAGGTGGGTAGGAGACAGAGAAGTAGCAGTGGAGTCCGGAGAGTTTGATGTTCTCATCGTTGGGAAAACACAGGCAGTCCTTCACTTACAACAGTTCATTTAGTGACTGTTGGAAGTTAAAAACGGCACTGAAAAAAGCAACCAATGACTGTTTTTCACACTTGAGACGGTTGCAACATCCCCATGGTCACATGATCAAAATTCAGGTGCTTGGCAATGAGTTCATATTTATGATGGTTGCAGCATCCCAGGAAGGAAGGAAGGAAGGAAGGAAGGAAGGAAGGAAGGAAGGAAGGAAGGAAGGAAGGAAGGACAGAGTTGATGGATGGATGGATGGAAAGAAGAAATAGAGATGAGAAAGGAGGTGAGATGGGATGGAGAAGGAAGGAAAGAGGGAGGCAGAAGGAAGGAAGGAGAGGAAGGGAGGGAGGAAGGACAGAGATGGATGGATGGAAAGAAGAAAGAGACGAGGAAAGGAGGGAGGGAGATGATGGAGAAGGAAGGAAGGAGAGGGAGGCAGAAGGAAGGAAGGAGGGAGAGAGGGAAGAAAGGTGAGAAATGAGGAAGGGAGGGAGGGAGGTAGAAGGGAAGTGATAGAGGGAGGGAGGAAACAGAGAACATGGGAAGGAAGGAAGGAAACAAAAAGGTGAAGTAGGACAGGAGGGAGGGAGGGAGGAAGGAAAGGAGGAAGGAAGGAGAGATGGAAGGAAGGCGAGAAAAGAGGAAAGAAAGGGAGGGAGGGAGGGAAGTGATGGATGGAAGGAGAAAACAGAGAACATGAGAAGGGAGGGAGGAAGGAAAGACAATAGTATCAAAAAGTAACAGCAGCCCTGCTCTGAAGTGTCCCCCCAGTGCATCCACGGCAGAGGGAGGAAACTGAGAATATATGAGTGCAAATAGCTTGTGCCCTAATAGAGATAATATTGTTTGCCACTCTCTTCCTCCACAATAATCCAATTTCCCCTCATTGTGATAAAGTACTTGGCCTCCAGCGATGTAAGTTTACCCACTCCACAATTGCATTCCAGCCTTATAAAGGGGATGGCTAAGGCACCATCCTGCTTAATTAAAAACCTCATCCTTCAAGGCACCAGTTTGTCTTGGTGGGGGGGGAGGGTATGTGGGGAGGGGGAGAGAAATCCAGCAGAAGACCTGGTCTCCGAAATTTCCTCCTGCCTGCAAGGGGGGAACCTTTGTGGAGAGGTCGGAATTAGGGAGATGAGACAACCAAAGGCCATCCATTCTCACCTTTGCCCATAAGACAGTCAAGGGAGGGGATTTATGTGGCTAAAACCCAACCTACTTTGCAGCAAGCCTGAGGCCGGAAGCAGAGAACTGTCTTAAAGCTCATCCATCTAGGATCCCAACCGCCTGATTATAAACCTCAACAAACCGTCTTGTTCTGATCTGGGCTTCACAAAATCACGAAGCAAACTCCCTGTCCCGACAAAAACCCCTTTTGATTAAGCCAATCATTCACATCCAGCTAAGTCCTGGCAAACGGTCTTTCAAGGGTGAATTCCAACCACAGACCTTAACAGGCTTGGAGAGTTGCCAGGCCGATAGCTTCCAAGCGCAGCACTGTACAAGGAAATACTTGGCAAGGAGTCCCTGAGAGTCATGAACAAGTCTTCACCCTAATTAAATGAACTAATTGCCCCCTGCAAAACCCCACTCCCCTTTCGCTCCTCTTTATGGGAGGAGCCATTCATCGTCCACCTGTGCCTTTACTCCTGAGCTGACCCTTGTTCCTTAGCTGTTCCCTTCTCCTGGCAGCTCTGTGCATGCGCACATTGGGAACAGGCTCCAGCTGTTCTTCTGCCCCACTAATCTCTGACTCCAAAGGCAGCTGATAACTGCCTTCTGTCCCATCTCAGAGCCTTCCCCAGATTCCAGGACTGGCCCATGTTCCTCCCCAACCTTCTCACTGTCCGAGTCTGCCAGTTCCGCTGGCCACTGGCGGGCCACAACACTTCTTCTGACGAGCTGTAAATGTGCGATAATAACAAATAATTCAAGCTTTGCACCTGGCTCCTCCCTTTACAGAACTTCAGCTATCCAATAAGCAGAACTACTCTTTTAATTAAGCTATTAACCCCTGGCTTGCAACTCATGTGATTGCATTTGTAGGTACTATTGGAAGTAAAATCCGATCCAGTTCCAAGCCGGGAGAAAGGTGCTGGAAATAAAGTGCAAGGCTGATTGGAAAGAAGGACTCTGTTTATGGATGAGCAGAACCAACCACAGCATGTAGTTCTGGGACAGCTGACAAATAGGTTGAATGAGTGGATGGATCTTATTGTAGGTTTCTGTGACTTTGAAGTTTGCACTTCTCTTGGGAATTGGGCAGCGAAGGGGCTTTTGTGTCTCTTGCCTTTTCAATGGTGGTGGGATTAATCCTATTATGTCCTTAAAGGTCTTGTCCTGTCCTTCTTAATGCCATCACCTGGAGCTGAAGGTGTTTTGTTTGGGAATAGATTGGCCTGGATTTCTTAATGGGCATAAAATCTGCATCTCTAAAGATTTCAGGGATCTGCTGGAGGTTGTTTTCCTATGCAGGATATTGGGGCTGCTTTCTGCCTTTAAGAGCATGTTTCTCTATTTCTCCTTTGGGGAAATATAATATTCTGCCTCTTTTGATATTCCCCAAAATATTTCATTCTCTGGAGATGGCGGTGCATAATTACTTCTTACAGTATCACGCTAAGCCAGGATTGGTTAAACTGATAGCTTATGGAACAAGATTCAATGACCTGGTTCAGACCCAGTACTAAATCACCAGAACGCAGCCTAAGTGATGGGTGAGAGATCTATGCTGTGGAACTCTATTACCCTGGAAATCTCCTTCCAAACATTAAAGGATAAAATTTCCCCTGTCCAGATGTGTTGGACTCCAGGGCATGGTGCTCATCTCCATTTTTTAGCCAAGGGAGCCAGCATGGTCCAAAGACAATGGTCATGTGGCCAGCAGGAGATGCCAGGCAACGTTGTTACCTTCCAACTGAAGTGGTACCTCTTTATCTACTTGCAGGAGGCGCGATGTCTCAGCAGTTAAAGATGCTGAGCTTGCCAGCTGGAACGCTGACAGTCCAGGGTTCGGGACCTGGATGTCATGCGATGGGTTGAGGTCCCATTTCTCGCTCCAGCTCCTCTCTTCCTTCCTGATATACTTCTCCCAGAAAAAAAACCAGATCGAAGAATGTGAATTAAGGAACATAAAGGCCCTTTGCATATCTGTTTGGAAAGGACTAGTTTGAAGGGAACACAAATAATTAGGGCAAGCCAAGAGAAGGGGGCCTCCCCCCCTTCCTAATTCATCATTAAGCAGCTCATTTTTCAAGGAAGCTCAGGGGAGGGAACAAAAGAGAAACATGAGACATAGCCATGGCAGTAGGGATTCAACAAACATCAATGGGACTGCACAATGAAAGGCATAAACCCATGATAGTTGAAGCTTTCTTTTATTGATCGGCCGTGCATCACAGCAGATACAAGGACGTAACTCACCATCCACCAAGGTGGCCTTCTGGGAGCGAGGAACTCAAGAGAGAACATGAGCGGACAACTCTTGCAGAACTGATGAGGGTTTGAAATCGGATCTGCTGTTCTTTTGGCATCCTGCTCTTTTTCATTTCCCTAAACAATTCAATTGTTTCTCTGTGGGATCCCAACTTGCTTTTTCCTTAGGCCTTTCGTTGGTTACCTAAGAATCAAACTCATTGAGGTAAGACTATATACCAATGAGAGGTCCCAGATTCAGACTATTCAGGAGTAAAACTGCGCTTGGCAGGGAAACGATCAGAAGTGAAGTCCATGGCAGTCAGTCGCTCGCTAAGACAGGGGTCTCCAACCCTGGAAACTTACGGCTTGTGGACTTGGACTCCCAGAGTTCTTATGCTGGCTGAGGAATTCTGGGAGTTGAAGTCCACCAGTCATAAAATTGCGAAGGTCAGAGAGACCCCTGCTCTGAGATATAGACACTTGGAGGACAATTGAAGATGGTTTTGCTTTTCTCCAACATGATCTTCCACTTCCTCATTCTGGTGCCTTTCAGATCTACTGGATTACAGTCAGGGGTGGGATTCTACCGGTTCAGACCGGTTTAGGCAAACCGGATGTTAAATTTGCATCTGGTTTGTTGAATCGGTATTTGAACTGACTGGCTAGCTGAGCCCACCCATCCCCTTCCAGGAGTCTCCACATGGCCATTTCTGATGCAGGTAAGTGCAGGGTCCATGCAGCAGCCCTGGGAGGGGAAAAAATGGGCTTTCTGGAAGTCCGGATACATGCCTGTTTCGAGGGTCTCCAGAGCCCTGGGAGGCTGTTTTTGCACTCCCAGAGGCCCAAGGGAAGCCTCTGGACCCTTGGGAAGGCAAAAGATGGTCTTCCCGGAAGTTCCAGTAAGCCACGCCCACCATGTTCATGCCCACCCAGCAACTGGGCAGCAAACCAGTTGTTGGGGTTTTTGAATCCACCCCGATTGCAGGCAGTCCTCAGCTTCCGACCACAAATGAGACCAGTTTCCCTATTAAGCAAGGTGATCTCAGGGAGTTAGACATATATTTACCTCTGCTGCCACCTAGCAGTCAATAGAGGCTTTGCAAACAAATTCTTGATTGTCAATGGCCTCTCTGAACTGTCCACTCATCTGGCATCCTTCATAGAACCTGGTCTCATTGTTTAGCTGGCTCAAAGTCTTCAGTGGAAGCCGTTCTCGATTTAACAGAATAACAGAGTTGGGACCTTGGGGGGTCTTCTAATATCTCCCCTTGCTTAAGCCCTACATTTCAGACAAATCTCTTTCTAAAATCTTTCAGTGATTAAGTATCCACAACCCCTGAAGGCAACTTGTTCCATTGATTAATTGTTCTCACTATCAGGGAATTTCTCCTTAGTTCTAGGTCGTTTTTCTCCTTCTTTAGTTTACTTCTACTGTTTCTTGTTTTGCCTTCTGGTGCTTTGGAAAATAACTTCACCCCCTCTTCTTTGTGGCAACCCCTCAGATATTGGAAGACTGCTATCATGTTTTCCCAAGTCCTTCTTTTCACTAGATTAGACACACCCAATTCCAGCAACCGTTCTTCGTTTGTTTTAAGCCTCTACCCCTTCTAATAATCTTTGTTGCTCTACTCCACACTTTTTTCAAGTCTCAATATCTTTTTTTTAATATTGTGGTGACCAAAACTGGATGTCAACTCATAAAACTTGTCTATGCCCATTTTAGAGTTGCCGTGAACAGAAAGGGGGGGAAGGAATTTGAAAGAGCAGCACAGCAGTTTGGAATCGAAAGTGCATTCCATTCATATCTTGCAAAGATTGTAACTGAGCGACAGGGGTTTCTGCCGCACAAATCTCTAATTGGAGAACATGATTGATAACTCTTGGCTATGGATGTGTTTCGTTGGAGAATATGAATTATGATACACCCAGAGGGGTGGGGGAAAACCAGGGTCAAGGGTGACAGTGAATTATGTGTCTCAGAATCAGCTACACAGGCCATGTTAGCTCCTAATAAATCCTTTTAAGTTTTTGAAGCTTGGCTCGAAGCTCATGATTTCATTAGGGCCACTGCCAGAATCCCGACACTGGATGGAATATTCAAAACGTGGTCTTACTAAGGCCTTACAAAGCATACTAACACTTCAAGTGATCTTGATGTTTGCCCTAGCAAAGGAACAACCGAATCATCCGATGGCAAAGGTTGCCCAATTCCACCACATGCCAAATCCATGCTCGTTTGTAGCGTTGAAGAGTGCATGAACTCAGCCGCTGCAGTTTGTCAATCAAAGTTGAATGCATTATGCAAGCCCTCCCTAACTGCCCTCCTTAGGCTGTTGACACAGGAGCGTTACCCTCGGCTGTTTGCGAAGTGTTTGCTAAGACAACAACGGTGAGCCCTCTTTGAAAAGTTGCAGAGAAGTCAAGGGCTTATCAGAATGCAAACGGCATCTCAGAAGTTTCCCCCCGACTGAGATTATCTTGCAATTTCAAGGTGGCTTGTCGGAACCTTGACCAATTCGATGTTCTTGCAACTCAGGCAGGCGTTAGATGGGTTTGTTTCCAAATCATATTTAATAGGAATGGTGAAGCACAATATGCCAGCATGGAACAGAATCACTGAAAGCACACCTGTGGCACCAGGCAGCAGAAAGTTGTGCCTTCTATTACACAAATCCACCGGAATTAAGCTGGATAAAGATGTTTCTAGCTGTTAGCCACGGAAGATCCCCTATCTGTTAAATGGAACTGATGCATTCATTATGTACCTGAAGCCAGATTTTATCACCTCAGTTGGAGAAAACTTCAATCTGAATTTGCAAAGGACAGTGCAGGTGTGACAAATGTGACACCTGGAAAAGCTTTCTTGGCAGGAGTCATAGGAAGAAGGTGGGTGGAATGGATTTCTCCCTATTCTGTGACCAAAAAGTGATTTTTTCCCCTTCTTTTTAAACCTGTATAATCCCTTGCTTCAGGGTGGGATCGGGGTGACTGAGTGGAGCTGAGCATTTACTGGCTGGATTCCTTTCCTGATGCCTATGTGGAGTTCACAGCAGAAATTTTTTCTTTGCGCCCTGATAACCATCTGCTGCTGCCTAGAATTGAACTCTCAGTCTTCCGAGTGGGAAGTGAGAGTCTAGGCCACCACACCACTCTCTAGTCTAGGCAATCACGCCACTCGTGACACAAAAGTGAACAATCTCACAATATTTTATGGGCATGTATTCGGAGATAAGTTCAAGGGTTTTTTTTAATCCACAATTTGACATTCCTGATTAATGGGTTAAAAGCATGAAAGCTGATGGATATTTTATTCTAGATTTTAAGGACTCCACCTCTCATTTAAAAAGGAACAAATCCAGAACATCTTTTGGCAGTTTCAAGAAAGTTGGAAGTAAAATTTGTTGGACAAACATTCACCTCTAGCCTAAATTAGACCACTGTAGCCTAGGGCTATCCATCTGATTCTAAAAAATGTGGTTTGAAGTGCAAATATAGCCCCAATGTGCAACTTCATAAGCTAGTCTCCTCTTTCCCCAAGAGTAAAAAGTCCTGTTAAGTACTAATAATTGGATTATTTTTAAAAATCATCATGGCTGCTAGATTCATGCTCTACACTCTCATTCTGTTTACAGCAGGGAGTTCCAATTTTTCCATGACTGCCTGAGGAATTCTGGGAAATGAAGTCCACAAGTCTTAAAGTTGCCAAGCTTGTAGATCCCTGGTTTACAGGATGGACCCCAGATTTTTTTCCCATCTTGCTTTCACACTCAACATGTAGCATTTTTCAACATCTTCCTCAACATGTTGTTTATTATGCATTAGATATCTGTCAAAACTGAAATAGGCATAATTGCTCTGCGTTTCTGATATTCCCCACTCCGTGGAAGCTTCGTTAAGATTCTTGTTGCCTTGATGCCTTTTTTGAGGAAGGACTTTGGGATTTCAGGATTTACTCTTCTCCAATATTTGTAAGATGGTCCACCAGGGAGAACCGATCGGCTGCTCTCTCATCTTGACTTGGCCATGTGCGTGGACAAGGAAATAGACAAGAGGGTGCGATCGCTCAGCAGTTAAAGATGCTGAGCTTCTGATAGCCCATGTTCGAGATCCAAGCACCACAGGATGGGGTGAACTCCTGTTCTTGCCCCAGCTCCTGCCATCCTAGCAGTTTGAAAACATGCAAATGTGAGTAGATAAATAGGTACCACTTCGCTTTGGTTGGGTAACAGTGTTCTGTGTGCCTTTGGCATATATAATAGTCATGCTGGCCACATGACCATGGAAAATGGCCAACATTGGCTCCCTTGCCCAAGAATTGGAGATAAGCACCATGCCTTAGAGCTGGACATGGGAAACTTAAGGAGAGGAGAGGAGCTCAGCCAATCAGGGGAAGTGTTGGGGAATTTAATCCTTTTCTCATTCATGCCTCCATCTTGTGGGTGTTAAAGACCCTGTTTCTTGGCTGTATTAACATTCATAGCACTAGTTCTACTAAATTCCTGCACACTGAAAACTTGCATTCTGAAAGCTGTAGCTTTTCTACCTGGCTCTGGTTGATGGTCTTAGGAATTCTAATGCGAAGGAAGTAGAGGGCCTGTAAGATTTTCACTCTCCTTCTATGCATCCTCCCGTAGTCTCCGTTCAAATTTAATTTTATCTTTCCTTGAATTGTTTTCCTGGCAGTTCCAGATTTGCCCCCCTACCATGTCAAACAACTGCTGAACATGATTGGAATTCCCTATTACTATTCCTCCAGATACTCTTTAGAGCCACAGTAGACATAAACAAAGAGCAGAAACTTATACGGCGTCCTCAGCGCTCAGAATCAAAGACTGACATTTTTGAGTGGTGTGATGACCCAGGGTGGGATACAAAATAAACAGTCACAAAAAACAGGTGAAGCCCCTTTTATTCATTCACTTTGCTTCCAAGCTCCAAATATCCTTGACTGGAGACAAAAGACTCCCATATTTAAATGATAAAGAGTAAAAAACAACACAAACCAGGCAAGATAAGAGCTGGAAGATGTCCACAGATAACAGAACACACACTGGGAAGGACGCCAAACTCAGAGACGAACCATAAACCATGCTTTGTTTCCAGCACTTGCCCGTACACATGTCCGTCCTCTTATTCAGTTTTCACAGCTGCAGCCCATGAAGAGGATCAAGGCCCTCTCCTCCTGAGGAGACCACGCTCTCCCTTATCCTCTCCTCCCTGTGTGCCCTAGAATGGATAGGGGATGGGCCTGGGTCCTCCTCTGACTGCTCAGCTAGCCTCTGCCTTTCCCCAGCCTCCTCCACAACCTCCGGAGCCACACTTCCACTCCCAGTCGGCTGTTCCTCCTCTCCCTCAGAGTCAGTCTCCACCAGGAGCATGACACTTGGGGAAAACCAGAGACCTCTGACCAAGTATTTCAGCTTTAATCTTAGGCACATTTAAAAGTAAGCCCCACTCCATTAAGTGGGATTGATTTCAAGGCAAACATGAACATATCTGCAAAGTCTACCGAAGCCAGATTCTTTTCATCCCCGTTGGTTGTTGTTGATGTTTTAATTTTTATTTTGAAAGAAAGCTTGCAGAAAGAAGACATTCCAATTCCCTGTGAGGTTTCTTTGTGCATCACAAGTGTCTCTTGCCGAAAGGCAACATCCAGCACTGCTCAAAGGCACTTTTGTTATTTTTCTTCTAAGTTATTGTGTTTAAAAAAGAACCTTACTCCTAATGTTGACTGCAACAGTGTTTACTGATGGCTATAAAAGAAGATGTGTGCCCTCAGGTCAAGCATCCATTTCCCTTGTGCTATCTTTGATGCCCCCTCCCAGTTTTGGGAAGTTCCCAGCAGAAAAATGTTTTGAGGCATACTGTCAAATCCTTCCATCTTTGGCTTGGCGCCTCACTGGCGTCCTGCCATAAAAAGGGAAGGGAGCAGAAAGGAAGGAGGATCCAATTGGGTAATGAACGCCTGTATACATCAATGGTGGGAATTAGGGAAGGGGGAATGACAGGTGAAGAAGAGCAGAGTAGTTCAGGTTGGTTCTACCTGGGATCTTCAAGGCCATTTGTCCTGGGGGGTGAAATTCCAGGGTCCCAAAACATCCCAGAGCTTCTCAAAACATTGCGGCATTACCGGATTGGTCAACAATGAACTGGACTTGAGGGGAGGGAATGGCGAACTGTAAAAGCCTTTTACTAAAAGTTCTTTTCACTTCAACCAAATGGAGTCGAGGGTTTTACTTTCCTAAAGGATCGCATCGGGGCAGTCTGACACCGGAAATGGACAACTCAAAAAAAAATTCACTGTGGGCAACTTGCCATGGCCAACTTGTTGTAGGACAACTCACTGCAGGACAATTGAACGCTTCGATTTAACTATTTAAAATAAATAAAAAATTACTTTACTTTTTATCATTCGCATTCCATTTTGTGTCTACTTTTGCACCCCTTCTTTAATTATTCTATTCCACCATTTCTTTGATATTAGTGTAACTCTTGTCCTGCAGAGAGTTGTCTTGAGGGGAGTCGGCCATGGCGAGTTGGTCATGATCCGTCTGACATACACTTTGCCAGGATGCCAGAGATACTAAGATAGTCTCTTGGCCAAATCCAAGACTAATTTTGCTTCTTGGGTGAGAAGGTAAAAATCCCTGGAGCGAGAGAAGAAAACTGTTCCCAGAGGCAGTGGCTTAAAATCCAGTGGGCGAATTCCCATGGGGGGAGGGGAAATTGCAGGTAGAAGAAGACAAGAACTACAGTCAAATTAGAAGTTCTCGGCTGGATCATGTTGTCCACCCTGATTGTGGGATCTTCGTGTGGATCCAAATTACGATCCCTGGGAGGATAGAGATCAGGTTTTGCCGTGTAAGGTCAACAGGGAGAAGAATAAGTAGTCTTGGATAGGTTGGATGAAGAAGGACCTTGTCTATCTCAAGCTTGGGGCAAGGGTAGAGCTGGCAAGGACTAAGGAGTTCCAGCCCCTTTCTCAGTCCACGGTGGGAGGGCCAGGTCTGTGGAGAAGGCAAGAATCTGTAAGAAGCTTTGAGTTGTAGGCTTCAAGGAAGAACACTGGGCAATTCACTCTTGCCTCTTCTATGGTCTATGCTGGAGGAAGATCTCAAGAAGTTAGCTTGCCAACTTCAGCCTTGAGAGGTGCCTTAGCAGAACTCCATTATCATCAATCAATTTCTTCGGCCATATCTGGAAAGAAAGGAACAATAACTTTTCAACATTGGGATGCGGTAGTCTTGCAAGTAGATCAAAAGCATTGGGATAGGGGCACCTCAAAGGGTAGGCTATCAAGAGTCCCCTCCTCATTCCATCCCAGTGTTTCTCAGCCTTGGCAACTTCAACATGAATGGACTTCTGGCTGGTTGGGGAGTTCTGGGAGTTGAAGCCCACAGATCATTAAAAAGGAAACCAATTTCTTTTGTGTCACAGAATTGGGAGAAATGAATCTACCCATCCCCTGTAGAAAGGATGGGCTGGAAAAGACAGTGGCCTCCGAAGCATACCGATGAGCTGTGAATCCACTGGCAGTGTCCATTTTGCAATCCAAATTCATGGGGGCCTAACCCTAAGTGGGTTTGCCCCCTATGGGATTTCCCCATGCATTTTACCAGGGAACATAGATAGGACTGGCTGGAAAAGTCAGCACCTTCCTAAGCATAGCAGTGCACTATAAACCAGTTGGTGATGTTCATTTTTTTAAGTAATTTATTGTTCATTGTTGGTTTTAGTTGTGAGCCGCCCCGAGTCTTCGGAGATAGAGCGGCATACAAGTCCAAGCAATAAATAAATAAATAAATAATAAATAAATTTTGTTGTCTGAATTCATGGGGACCTAACCCTAATCTTAAGTGAGTAGGGTTAGGTCCCCATGAAATGGTTTTCAATGATTACTAGACTTACTCCCTCCTTCCCTCCCTCCTCTCTCTCTCTCTCTCACTCATTCAGATTTGGCTTTGAGATGAAGGTCAAAGGATGAAGCCCAGTCTGAGCGAAGCCAAAGCACCTTGTCCTTACTTCTGTTTCAAAAAAAATCAAAGCAGGGAGCAACATGTCACAGAAATGCCAAGTTTGCTGTTGCAAGAGGAGACAAAACTGAGAGCAACAGATTCAATCCAGATCGCTCTGTACCAGTGGTGTGTTTCAAAACTGCCTACCACCAGTTCAGTAGGCATGGCTTGGTGTGCGCGCTTTGTACACGTGCACACACTTTGCGTGCACACGTGCGCCAAACGCGCACTTTGCACAGGCGCAGAGGCGTTCCAACTCACCTCCTGCAAGGCTGCACTCTGCCAGTCGCTTCAGCAGTTGCCGTGCAGCACTGTTCTGTGCCACGCAAAGCAGCTGTGCTTCAAAAGCAGAGGATAAAGGTGAGTTGGGAGCCCAGGTGGGCAGGTGGGCCCAACAGCAGAGCGGCGGAGAGAACCGGTTTGGTCTCTGCTGCTCATCGACGCTACCGGCTCGGCCGAACTGGGCCGAACCGGTAAAACACCACCCACCACTACTCTATATGTAGAAGAAATGCGTCACTGACTTATGGCCCTGTCCCCCTCTTGGTTTGAAAGGACCGGAAGCTATGACACTGCATCTATATTTGCTGCAAAGCGCAACCATCCTTACCTTCTTTGACATCCATGTTTTTCAGCGGTTGCAAGGCTGCCCATGCCATGGAAAAAGAAAGAAGAAGGTATCAGTGGATTGAGCCCCAGTGGAGGGTGCCAAACAGAGTGAAAACGGTATCATGAATCTTACAGAGTCTGAACATCTCTCTACCAGTATTTCAAAGCAAAGAGTTGGCGTTAGGCTTCTGTTAGGCCAACTTTCAACTTTTACACAATGCGCAAAAGGAAGTCCTGCACTGCCCCCTGCTGCACGTTGGAAAACACGCCGCAGCCTACCTTTGGGATACTGGCAGAATGCCAAGGGATGCTCACGCCTTTGTTGAAATCAAAACTCTCGCCACTTTTTTTTGGTTTCCATAAAGGAAAATTATATGCAGCTGAGGGTGGAAATGAGGGGTCCCCTGCTGCTCCCTGAACTTGGTTGTTTTCTTGCAAATGTTTCATTACCAAACAAGGTAACTGTGAGGAGGGGGGGTTGAGGAGGGAGGGGGACAAGTGAGAGGGAGGTTGGGGAGGGGAGGAGGAGGAGGAGGAGGAGGACAACAATGGCTTGGGGGTCCTAGGTGCTCCCTGAACTTGGTTGTTTTCTTGCAAATGTTTCATTACCGAACTAGGTAACAGCAAGGAGGAGGAGGGGGGGGGGGGAGGAGGAAGAGGAGGGTGACCAATTTCCAACGCGTCTTCTTTTTCATTTTTTATTTTTTTTAAATCTATGCAATCGTGAAAGACAGCCACAAATGCACACACCAAAAAGACACAGCTGCTTTCAAGAGCTGCAGATAGGTGCCAGCTTCCCAGCCCCATGAAGCATTGCGCTGCCTTTCAAACTCCAAGCAGTGCATAGCCCTAGAGATATCGGGAGGGGTTTGAACAAGCGTGCAATGCATGCCTCAAGACAGAGCAAGCCTACACGCAAGGAACTCTTACCGGCTTTCGCTTTCTCCTCTTTGCAACTTTGACGGATTTTCTTCTGGCACACGTACGCCAGGACGATCAGAAGGACGACAAGACAAATCGACAACCCCACCGTGACCCAAAGGGCCACCGCTGGAAACAGAAGGTGTTGTCCTGGAAGGAGACAGAGATTGTGGTTGCCAATGCCCTGGACCGGGATGACCCAAGGAAAACTCCACCACGTGGCTCTGATGTCACACCACACACCGCAAAGAGCTGTTGACTGCCAAGAGTTTACTCAGAGCCCAAAGCCCCTAACGATGCAGCTAAATGCTTCAATTGCTGCCGTTTCCCAAGACTTCCCAGGAAACAGCAGGTTGAATTACCCTATAAAACACTTCATTAACCTTTAAATAATTATGCTAATAAATTCAAATAAATGCTGATCTATCACCCTTGGAGAAGGAGGAGAAGCTGAGCAAGGAGGCATTCAGCCTAATGGATTCCCTACGTGGCTTTCTGTCGATGGGAGATTTTGGATGTTGGCAAGGCGACTTCATGTCTGCCGATGTTTTACAGCTGAAAGCAGAACAAATAATCCAGGATACAACCAAACCCATAATCTAACCAAATTCAGGCTTGACAAAGAGTTGCATCCTCACCAGATGGATTGCTGGGTAAATAGCAAATCAACTTTATTGATTTCCAACTATATTACAAGAATCTCCCCACACTGCTTGCCTTCTCTTCGGAACAAGCAAATAAAAGTTTCGTGGATCTCGGGGAGGGAGTGTATCAGGTTTATGTCTCTTGTGGCTGCACAAAAATTCAAGGCTAATTCCCTACTTGACTCCTCCTTCCATTCTGGCTGGCAGTTTTCCAAAGGGGGATTCATAGTCTTATTTGCATGCACTACCCCCCCCCAAATTACTAACTGTCCCAGCATTTCTAAATGACTTCAAGATCATTTGATCACAGGCCCCCTGCCCGGTGCAGAATCTTCAGTTCAGGATGTCCATTAAGATGAAGTAAACACTGAGTAAAATTTTCCTTCAATGGTGAAGTAAAATAATTCCCCTCACTTTTCTTTTTAAATCTCAAAAAAAAAAAAACAGCATTCGAAACAAGATTCAGAAGTCCAGGCTCACTGAAAACCAAAATTTGCAGGGCATAAATGTGACGTACGCGGCTAAAATATCTGATTTACAAGGACGAGACGGATCTAGAAAATCAGCTCAGTTAAAAGTAGCAAGAGATTTAAAAAATAAAAAAGAGGGCATATTGGAAATTGGCTACCTTGTGCTTTTAGAAGCACCAGGAAATTCACTGCTGGGCAGTGGTGGGATTCAAATAATTTAACAACCGGTTCTCTGCCCTAATGACTTCTTCCAACAGCCAGTTCACCAAACTGCTCAGAAAGTTAACAGCCGGTTCTCCCAAACTGGTGCGAACTGGCTGAATCTTACCACAGCTGTTGGGTCTTTGTTGAAATTCCTCAAATGAAAAAGAGCTTGATTATTTCTGATGTGCTGCCAAGCTGCTGCTGCTGCTGCTTTTTAGGAAGCTGAAATCTGTTCAATTTCTCCTCTTTGGTTCCAAGTTTTAAGACAAGGCTTCAAAGATGGATGCGAGGACATTTGAGCACAACGGAGATGCCTGTTTGCCAGGTACATTTTCTTTTCATTAGTGAAGGAAAACAGTTAACATGGCTGATCTGGCCAAAGATTTGCTCCCATTCTAGGAAATTTCAATCCCAGGTGATGGAATGCTGAAGGGGGTTGTTTTTAATGCCAAATTCGGGGAAATTCCTTGTCACAACCACCTACAGGTACCCCTCGACTTAATGTTTTTTTAGTGACCACTTGGAGTTGCCACAGCAAGTGTTTTCTGAAAGTTTTTCACACTTAACGACCATTGCAGTGTCCCTGTGGCCAAAATTCAGATGCTTGGCAACTGACCCATATTGTCATGCCCTTGTTAAGAGTCGGACTCTGAGGGAGAGGAGGAACAGCCTACAGGGAGTGGAGGTGTGGCTCCGGAGGTTGGGAGGAGGCTGGGGAAGGGCAGAGGCTGGCTGGGCAGTTAGAGGAAGAACCAGGCCCATCCCTTCTTCATCCAGAGAGGAATGGAGAAGGAAACAACTTGGCTTATGAGAGAGGAAGCGGCCATGATCCTTCTCATTGGTTGCAGCTGGGGAGAATAGTATATAAGAGAGACGGTTAAAACACAGAGTTGCTAGAAGCAAAGTGTGTTTTATTTTGGGCAGAAGTTATCTTGGTTGACGTCCTTCCAACAGACTGTGCCTTGTTATCTCCTTGAAGTTGGTAATTACTTATCCTGGTCCGTCATGAAAATTTCTTCATTGTAGTTTGTTTTGGTTTTTTTATTTCATCTCTATCTGCTCATTAAGTTTGGACTGTATTGCTTTCTTTTGAAGACTATTGTTTATCTCCAACTGAGAATTATTGAACAGTGGGCCAAGTTGAGGCATTAAAGGACATTTATTTACGTTTTGGATTTTGTTACGTTTGTGTTACACTCCGGATCATCACACATACTTATGACCATTGCAGTGTCATGTGACTCCCTTTTGCGACCTTCTGACCAGCCAAGTCGATGAGGGAAGCCAGATTCGCTTAACCACGGTGTGGCTCACTTAGGAACCGCAGGGATTCACTTAACAACTGTGGGAAGAAAGGTCGTAAAATGGGACAAAACTCACTTCACTACTGTCTCGCTTAGCAAGAGAAATTTGGGGCTCAATTGTGTTTGTAAGCTGAGCATTATATGTATATTCTGGTTGTACCGATGGGTTACAACGGTGATCCCCAATTTTTCCAGCCCTGTGGACCAATGGGGGTGGTGACAGCAACGGAACGGAGAGGAGACAATTCCATTTAAGTGGCAGGTGCCTGCACATGCGTGTGAAACTCCATTTGAACAAATGGAGCTTCGAGCATGAGCGCAAGCACCCACCACTCACGTAAACACAGTTTCGCACTCCCGTGTGAAACTCCATTTGAACAAATGGAGCTTTGCGTATGAATGCAAGCACCCATCACTTGAGTAAATGGAGTTTCACACGTTCGTCTATCAGCCAATCAGATGAGGAGGAGGAGGCGTGGGAGTCAGGGTCAGCATCAAGGTAAGCTGGGAGCTCCGAGAGGGAAGAGGGAATGGCGCTGTCAGAGATCGAGACGGAGGTGGAGCCTGGGCCGTCCATCAGCCCTCAGATAGGGAGCCAACAGCCCCCAGGTCTGGAGGTGGCTGATGAGGAACAGCTGGGCCCAGTGCCTGATGTGCAGGTGCACAGAAGGCAGAGGAGAGGAGAGCAGTGGAAATCTATGGGCCGGTCCTTGAGACGGAAGAGCCACCACTGCTAGCGAAGCCCCACTCTAGCTCTCAAGATAAAAGGCAGGGGGAGGAGATTAATAGATATGACAGACGACTATTCATCTCCCAGCTGGATGGACTTGTTAGCCTGCAGTGAGAGAGAAACTTTTTGTAGGGACTGCTGGCACTCCAAATAAAAGAATCTTTGAGTTAACTTCAGAGGGTTTGTCATGTTTGGGCAGCTGGGTCAGAACACCTGTCACTTACAGAGCCCAGTTCCCAATGGGCCATGGGCCAGTATTGGGTCATGGCTGTGAGGGGTTGGGGACCCCTGGGTTACAAGACAGACATCGGTCCGATTTGCGTTTCCTTTGCCGCCCCCAAGAAGACGCTTCCAGCCAGTGTCCCAGCCTACTGGGCTCCATCGAGTGGCATTGTGTGTTTAACCAAAACGTTTATGCTCCCGAAGGGATCTTCTTTCACAAAGCAGCGATTGCTGTGCCAAGGACAATTAAACCCTAATTAATGTTACCGTCAAAGGAAGAAGGTTAGCGAGAACTTGGGGGAGTCTATAAAAACAGGAATGACTCGAAGACATCTGGAAAGCCGGCAAGGGTAACTTGGCAAGGCAAGCGGCGTCAGAACGCTCGGAGGGAAAAGGTCAGACATCCCTGAAAGCCGATCCTTTTGAAGGCTGCAATCCTACAATGCGCTGACCCGGATTGGATCCTCCAACATTGTCCTGGGACAAATATATTGGCCTCCATTCGTAAAAATGTTTTTTAAAAAACAAACTTCTGTCCAAAGCTAAAGACGTTAAGCCTTTTTAATTTTACAGACGGACCGCAGTGGCTCATGTGATAAGACCAGGGGTGGCTGCTGGGCGTTCGCAGGGGTTCGGGAGATCACCTAGATAAGATTCTGTGCAGTTCAGAGAACCCCCAAATCCCACTCTTGGCTGGCCCCGCCTACCCTGCCCCTTCCAGGAGTCCCCACATGGCCTGTTTTGGATGCAGGTAAGCACAGGGAGTGCACGGAGGCTCAGTGAGGACAAAAAACGGGCCTCCCCTGATTGCCCACCGGCATTACAGCAGCATTGAGTCTTCTCCACAGAGGTCTGCAGTCCCAGCTAAGTCCAGCCTCCATCCCAGAAGAGCCAGTATAGATCCCCTACTCACCGACTACCCAAGATTTCACCCTCTCCCCGAAAGGCACAAACCTGTGATGGAGACGGAAGCGTGGGTCACCTCTTGAAGCAAAGGATTCTTGATCAGGCAACTGTAGGTGCTGTTAGGCTCAAGCACCACCTGCAGGATACTCTGGACGTCGAAGAGGCCCTGCTCGTTGGCCACCTGGGAGGTGGTGATATTGTCGGTGATGTTGTTGCCGTGGCCATCTTGCCAGAGCACAACAGCTTCAGGGTACCCCGAAAAGCTGTGGCATCTCACTTTCACCAGGTCACCTGGCTTCAGGTTCTTGCTGGGTTCCAAATTCACATTCGGCTTGGAGTAGGTAGCTAAAAATGGGAGAAGAACTGATGAGAGATGATTCGGGACCAAACCCATGGCAATAGCAACAGCAATAACACTTAGATGGTCCTAAGGTTGCACAATGGCTGTAAGTCCCTTTTTCCAGTCCCGTTGTAACTTTGAACGGTCACTAAACCAACCATTGTAAGTCAAGCACTCCTGTTGTGGCCTGTCGGCCGCTGGCCCCTCCAGCAGCCAAATCAGAGGAGGGGGAGGCATGGGAGTCAGAGTCAGCATCAGGGCAACCTGGGAGCTCTGAGGGGGAAGAGGGAGTGGAGCTGGCAGAGAGAGAGAGAGACAGAGGCAGAGCCTGGGCCATCCATCAGCCCTCAAATGGAGAGTCAACAGCTCTCAGATCTGGAGGTGGCTGATGAAGAAGAGGAGGAACAGCTGGGCCCAGTGCCTGACACACGAATGCACAGAAGGCAGAGGAGAGGAGAGCAGTGGAAATCTATGGGCAGGTCCTTGGGATGGAAGAGCCAGGTTTGGAGGTGGCTGATGAGGAAGAGGAGGAACAGCTGGGTCCAGTGCCTGACGTGCAGATGCACAGAAGACAGAGGAGAGGAGAGCAGTAGAAATCTATGGGCCGACCCTTGGGACAGAGGAGCCACCGCTGCTAATGAAGCCCCCCCACCCAGCTCTGGGGATAAAAGGTAGGGGGTGGAGATGAATAGATGTGGCAGATCTCCTGGCCAGCTGGAGTTGTTAGCCTGCGGTGAGAGAGAAACATTTTTTCCAGGGCTGTTGGTGCTCCTAATAATGGAATCTTTGAGTTCACTTCAGAGGGTTTATCGCATTTGGGGAGCTGTGTCAGAACATCTCCCTGTGGTTCAGAAACCAATCTTGCCCACCTCCTTCCTTGAAGCTCACCTGCTATTTGAAGAGTAACAGCCGCCCTGCTGAAGTCCCGCACTTTGACAAAGCAGGTGAAGCTCCCTTCGTCGGAAATCTGCACTCGGCGTAGCAGCAGTGACATGTTGCCATGGGCCAGCTGGTCGTAGAAGAGGGCAGTGCGGTTGGCGTAAGTACTGCCCTGGTAGGCCGGCTGGTCCTGGCCTTCCATGAAGCTGTGCACCAGCTGGTTGGTGTCGGTCACCTGCCAGAAGAGGCTGAGCTCATTCAGACTGAAGTTGGCCTCCGGTGAGAAGGAACAGTGGAGAACGGCATCGTGGCCAACAAGGGCCACCATGGGCTCTTCAGAGACCTTGATCTCCACAGCTCCTGATGGATGACACAACACAACACTTAAGACTTCACTGCTCAACCCCTTGCAAAAGCTTTGGGGATGAAGCCTTGTATTCCGGCTGTCCCTCTGCCAACTGCAGTCGCCATTGATGCAAGCTGGCGGGTATCCCATCACCCACAGTGCACCACAAACTAAGAATCCTCCATTGGACTCCTGCTCAGCTCAGGTTGGCTGGTTCACGCCAAATGCCCCTATTTCAGAGGTGGTATTCAGCCGGTTCTCACCAGTTCTGGAGAATCGGTAGAGGAAAGTTTGAGTAGTTTGGAAAACCAGCTAATACTTCCTCTAACTGACCTCGTCCCCATCTATTCTCTGCCTCCCATTGAGTCCCAGCTGATCGGCTTGGTCTTCTTTGGTTGCCCTGCACAGGAGACCAGAGCTAGAAAGCAGGTTAGTGGGGTGGAGAGGGAATGGAGATTCTACAGTGTCCTTCCCCTGCCACGCCCACCAAGCCATGCCACGCCCACCAAGCCACACCCACAGAACAGGTAGTAAAAAAAATTGAATCCCACCACTGCCCTGTTTCATGTCATTTACAGCTCAGGCCAAGCCAGACACTGTGGTTTGTGGATCATTCAGTGTGCTGGAAAAACCCAACCCACTGTGTCTTGCTCAACAAAGCGTGTTTTAAGACACACTTGACTTTCTGCTTTTTTGGAATCCAGCCCTGAAGTGCATAACCCCTTCTGGAAAGACCCTGGTTCTGTTCACACCCAACTTTGGACACCAAAATCCCCAGTGTGGGATAGCCTGAAGTCTAGAAGAAATGTGCCCATATCTGAACAACATCCAGCGGCCAAATAGAAAAGGATGATTTGACAAAATCATATCACACAACAATCCAGAAGCTCACATGTTCACCTCTAGATGTCAGTCTAGCTTCATCACATCGGCTTTATGCCTCTTAGTAGCTCTGGATGCATTTTGGGGGAGGGAGACCAGTTAACTCCAAGTGTCAACACTCCAGAGAACTAAAAGACACTGCAATCTTTCATTCATGCACAGATGTGCTTTGCTGAGAACAAAGAACCAGTCAGATGTTTGATATGGGACTGCCCCTGGGATAGGTGAAGCCTCTAGAAGATTAGAAAAGCTTTTGATGCTGGGAAGGGAGAAGAAATGAGTTCACTACTGCAGGTAGTCCTCAACTTACAACCACAATTGGGGCCAGAATTTCCGTTGCTAAGCAAGGAAGTCATTAAGTGAGTTGCCCCCAATTTTTGCTACAGTTGCCACGGCAGTTGCTATCCGAGTCCTACTACTCTTTAGAAAACTGAGTTGGGGTCCTTTCTGAAACATTTCCCATGCTCTCCCACCTTCTGTGAGTAGAGAGACCTTTAACACACAGCTTGTAAGGTCTCTTCTTCTCTTTTCAGATCATTCCCACAGATCACTGCACTTGAACGAGGTTAAGGATGACATATATCTCCTTATATTTCTGGATTTGTTAGATGATACCAATAAAGGAGAATATTTGCAGCTCAGGGTTGAAATGAGGGGTCCTTGGTGCTCTCTGAGCTTGGTGGTTTTGCAGATGTTTCATGACCCAACTAGGTAACACAATCAGTGCATAAACACTACTGTCATGTCTCTGGTGGAGGCTGACTCTGAGGGAGAGGAGGAACAGCCGACAGGGAGTGGAAGTGGGGCTCCGGAGGTTGTGGAGGAGGCTGGGGAACGGCAGAGGCCGGCTGGGCAGTCAGAGGAAGACCCAGACCCATTCCCTATCCATCCTAGGGCACGCAGGGAGGAGAGGATAAGGGAGAGATGTGGTCTACTCGGGAGGAGAGGGCCTTGATCCTCTTCATGGGCTGCAGGTGTGAGAACTGAATAAGAGTTTGGACCTGCGTACTGGCAAACGCTGGAAACAAAGCGTGTTTTATTTTGGTCTGAAGTTGGTTGGCATCCTTCCAACAGACTGTGCCTTGTTATCTCCTTGAATTTGGTAAATACTTCTCCTGTTCTGTTGTGGAAATTTCATCACTGTAGTTTTTTTTTTTAATTTCACCTCTATCTGCTCATTAAGTTTGGACCGTATTGCTTTCTTTTGAAGACGTATTTTTGAGTACGTTTTATCTCCAACTGAGTATTATTGAACAGTGGGGCCAAGTTGGAGGCATTAAAGGACATTTATTTACGTTTTGGATTTCGTTACGTTTGTGGTACACTCTGGGTCATCACAGCGACTGATGTAACCTAGTTGGGTTATAAAATGTCTTCAAGATAACAACCAAGTTCAGAGAGTCCCAAGGACCCCCCATTTCAACCCTGATCTACAAATATTCTCCTTTATTGGTATTATCTAACAAATCCAGAAATAAAAGGAGCTATAAAGGTAAAGGTTCCCCAATGGTATAGTTGGATAGATCGGAGACAGGGTAAAGATAGGTAATTATTAAATACAGAATATAGATAGAATAAAAATATATTTATGTACAAGTTAATAACTGTTATTATTGTACATATGATTGTTATATAATTATCATCACAAGTAGTGGTCTTTGAGTGATATACTTTTAATGGTTTTTCAATGTTTTTATGTCTTATGCTTTTTTTGTCTGTTTTTTTTTTGTTATTATGTTTTATGTTTTTAATGTAATAAAATTTAATAAAGTTTATTTTTTAAAAAACGGTAAAGGTTCCCCTTGCACATACGTGCTAGTTGTTTCCAGCTCTAGGGGGCGCTGCTCATCTCTGTTTCAAAGCTGAAGAGCCAGTGCTGTCTGAAGACGTCTCGGTGGTCATGTGGCTGGCATGACTAAACTGCCGAAGGCGCATGGAACGCTGTTCCCTTCCCACCAAAGATGGTCCCTATTTTTCTACTTGTATTTTTACATGCTTTCAAACTGCTAGGTTGGCCGAAGCTGGAACAAGGAACGGGAGCTCACTCCATTACGCAGCGCTAGGGATTCAAACCACCGACCTTTCTGATCGACAAGCTCAGCATCTTAGCCACTGAGCCACCGAGTCCCCATACGTCATCCTTAACCAAACCAAACTTGGAACTGGGAAGGCAGAAGTTAAGAAGGCAAATCCATGATGCTCCTCTTACTTACCTAGCCAAGTGGGCAGGAGAAAACCCAGAAGCAGCAGCTGGACATGGAGCTTCCATGCAAAGGAAGAGTTCTGGGAGCCAGGAGGCCCACAAGTGTTGGAGCGCATGGTCAAGAGAAAGCAGTGGTCCTCTTCCTGAAGGAAAACCAAACAGGGTAAGACGTTGCAAAACACCAGGTTTATTCTCCACGTTCGGTAGACAACTCTATGAGTTGTGAACAATCCAAGCACATTGATGGGTTGCCACCAGGATATTCTAGGGCTGTAGGTTAGAAAGGAAAGATCCTGGGGAAGAGAATGGCAAACCACTTCAACAATCTGTCAGTGTTCCAGAAAATCTCAACTCCAAACTTTTAAAGCTGACACAATCCTTCCATAAAACATCCACATAGGAACTAGGAGCCCTCCTTGATTTATAGCAGGATTTTGGGGGTAAGATGCCTTCAATGAAATTCTTAGATATGGCATGAGATGTTCTCTGCCTTGACTTCCCAGTTTGGCCAAATGATGCACATCATCACCATCTATGTAAGCCTCCTTCTTGTCTCTAACCCTCTTGGCTTCCCTTACTTTAGTGTACGGGAAAGACTGGCAGACCCTGTGGTGGAGTCAAAAAGGAATCAGCCTAGAGTCTCTATGTAGTCACAAACATACTAAGGCCAATCTGTTTTGAATTCCGTTGACCCTTATCCAAAGCTAAAATACTGCTAACCTTTAGATGAGTAGATTAACATCAGATACAAAAGATCAGGAGTACATGAAATTCCATTAAATTAATTACATCATACCTCTGCACAAAAGTCTACTCAGCTAATACTTAGCACCATCATGACATTAAGAGTCAACGGAATTCAAGAGAGGTTGGACTTAGTCTGGTTGTGGCTACATAGAGATTCTAGGCTGATTCTAGTTTTGACTCCAACCACAATCCTTCTACATTTGGGAAGAAACTCCTTCCTTGAGGATGCATCCATCTGTGCGATCAGAGAGATGTTGGAAGGCCAGAAGCAGCAGCCACAAAACCAACCATTTCAGTAGTGGTGCCTTCTGCTACCTTCAACATCAAGTCAGCTCAAAAACATCCTCACAACCAATTCCAAATAAATTCTCACCAACCTCGGAAGAATAAGATAGACTAATTAAAGCTTTTTTTTAGAGAAATTACTATCTGGCACAGCACTAAGATGTGTTTTAATCTTCTAACTGAAATTCACTTCTCCCCAAGAAGATCCCTCAGATGTTCTGCAAAATTCAGGGAGTTATATCAGCTTCTTTCTTCTGCTGTCTTTTCCCCACCCATTCTTGGCTCTCTAATTATGATTGTGACAAGCGTATTTATTTAACATCGTCAGGAACTATTTATAAGGTCTTCTGGGTTTATATTTTTAGCCTCCTTCTACCAGGACTCTTCTGCTTTCCCTTTCCCTACCAACAGAACCCTGTAATTGTCAAGGCGATTTTTGTTTTCCTGCCAGCAAAGCGGGCCAGCTGCATTACATGGCAGAAAATTCAAGTGTGCAAGATAACGCACAATGCCAAATTCTCCTAAAAGGCAAGCTTCGAATGACATAATATTCTTCCCCTCTGGAAATTGTACTTGGACAATCATCTTAAAAGTCTAATGCCCCAATTAAACAGATAATACAATTTTGTATCTAAATTGGGACCACTGGATTTTGACATGCTCGCTTCCATCCATCCCTCGATTCATCTTTCCTGTGTGATTGTGCAAACAATCTGTATCTGGACTAGCCTTGGCAAGTCCAGCTGTCTTTGCAGTCCTCAAAACATTCAAAAGAGCCACTGAAAAGGAACAGCCTGGTCTCATGACTATTAGTCAGGCTCTTTCTTTGCAGACGTGAAATTTACAAAGCTCAGTCAATCCAAAGTCAGTTTCCTTGGCTTCAAAAAAAAAAATCAGGGGGATGATTTCAGTTTTAAAAAAGGGGAATTTGTGCACCAAACTTTCTCAATGGAAGTGAGTTGGAATGATGGTCTTCAGGATCATTGGCCAGCAATGAGGGCTGCAAATGTTGGAAGCTAGGCAGTTGAACCTTCAAGGTCCCTCCTGACTCTGTTATTCTGTTATTTTGTCCACACCAATGGGGGTTTTCAAGAAGAGATTGGACAGCCATTTGTCTGAAATGGTATAGGGTCTCCTGCAGGGTTTTGTGTGTGTGTGCTTTGTTTTTAATTCACATTTATATGCCACCCTTCTCCGGAGACTCAGGGCAGCTTACAATGTTTGGAGCACAACCCAATGCGCTCAGCAATAGCCTTCCTTCCATTGTATATGCCTGCTTATTACTAAGCGGCATTTTTACAAAGTCAGCTTATTACCCCCAACAATCTTCGGTCCTCACTTTACCTACCCTGAGAGGATGGAAGGCTGAGTCAACCTTGAGCCTGGTGGGATTCGAGCCTGCACTAATTGCAGGCAGCTGGAGCTAAGTGCTAGGTGTTTAACAGCCTGCACCACCAAGGCTCTTTTTGGTTGGATTGGACTAGAAGACCTCCAAGGTCCCTTCCATCTCTGATATTCTGTTCAATTACACTAACTAACCAGTAGGGCTAAGGAAACCACCCATCCCTATTCAACCTCAGTGACTGCCCTCACCGTGACGTCTCGTTGCCTGGAAGCAGTACGGATCTGGATGGGGAAGAACAGGCTCCAGCTCAACCCGGCCAAGACCGAGTGGCTGTGCGTACCAGCATCTCAGATGATCCAAGATGTTCCATCGTTAAGCATGGGGGGAGAGGTGTTGCCCCCCCATGGACAGGGTGCGCAACTTGGGTGTCCTCCTGGACACATGGCTCAGTTTGGAGGAGGAGGTGGGAGCTGTGACTAGGGGGGCATTTGCCCAGGTTCACCTGGTGCACCAGTTGCGCCCTTATCTGGACCGAGATGCCTTGCGCATGGTTACTCATGCACTCGTTACGTCCCGAGTCAACTACTGCAATGCTCTCCATATGGGGCTGCCCTTGCGGACCACGCGGAGGCTTCAATTGGTGCAGAATGTGGCCGCATGGGTTGTGATGGGGGTATCCCGATGCTCCCATGTTACACCCCTCCTGCACGAACTGCATTGGTTGCCGGTTGCCCTCCGAGTGAGATTCAAGGTGCTGGTACATACCTATAAAGCCCTACATGACTTGGGGCAGGGTACTTGCAGGAACGTCTCTTGCCAGCATCGACTGCCCATCACCCTGTGGGCTCCCAGACAGGGCCTTCCTGGGGTGCCGTCGGCCAGACAGTGTCAGCTGGCAGCCCCCAGGGGTAGGGCCTTCACTGTGGGAGCGCCCACCCTGTGGAATCAGTTGCCCCTGGAGCTGCGGTTGGCCCCTGACCTCCACTCCTTCCGCCGCGGCCTGAAGACGTGGTTATTCGAACTAGCCAGCCTGGACTGGGGGGGTGGTGCTTTTTTAGATGTTTTAAATGTAATGTCTTTTGTGGGTTTTTTATTTATTTATTTATTTATTTATTTATTTATTTATTTATTTATTTGAACTTGTATGGCCATCTCCGAAGACTTGGGGTGGCTCACAACTAAAAACACAGAACAATAAATATTTAAAAAGACATTAAACCAAACAAGCCCAAATATAAACACGATATTGTTTGGCTTGGGTTTAATAACTTTTTAACGAATTTTAAATTTTGTATTGTGGGGTTTTATGATGTGAGCCGCCCTGACTCCTTCGGGAGATAGGGCGGCATATAAGTCCAAGCAATAAGTAAATAATAAATAAACCAGAGAAAAGAATGGTCTCTCTTTGGCCCTGCTCATTCTTTCCCCTGGACTTAATGACTCCGTCTTGGTCTCTGGAGAGAAGATGGTGAAAACAGCCATCTAGCCAAACTTCCACAATGAAGTCATCCCACCAGAGGAAACAGATGGCCAGCTGTGCCACAACAGTGGGGTCCTACCCAAAGGGAGATTTCAGGAAGTGAGGATGTATAGTTTGAATGACACACACAAGGAGACAGACACCCTTTGAAAACTGGCATTCCCACCAGAGGCTGGGAAGTGCTCTCGTCCGCAACATGGCTCTGAGTTAGAGTGGGTTAATTCTCCAATTGAGCCCAAGAAAGTGGTTTTCCATTCTTACACGACCAGACCTGATGGGCAACTGGTTGCGAGCCCACAATCTGCTTTGCTTTGCCAATTTCATCACATCCACTGGATGTGGTCGTTGGTCAGGCTCCAAGCCCAGCTGGCCACATGGAAGTTCCTTGGTGTGGCTACAATTTCAGTTTTCTAAATTAACATTGGACTCTGGAGGTCTGGCTTTCTAAAAGGGTTGGGCAAATGGGAAGGTTAGATAAGTAAGAAGAGGGGGAATAGAACAGAATCAAGGAGAACAGAACAGAAAATAATCAGAACAGAACTGAACTGAAGGGCCTTGGTGGTGCAGGCTGTTAAATGCCTAACACTTAAATTCCAGCTGTCTGCAATTAGTGGAGGCTCGAATCCCACCAAGCTCAAGGTTGACTCAGCCTTCCATCCTCTTGGGGGTAGGTAAACTGAGGACCCAAGATTGTTGGGGGCAATAAGCTGACTTTGTAAAAATGCCGCTTAGTAATAAGCAGGCATATACAATGGAATGAAGGCTATTGCTGAGCGCATTGGATTGCGCTCCAAAAAATTGTAAGCCGCCCTGAGTCTCCGGAGAAGGGCGGCAGATAAATATGGGGGGGAAAAAAACTATAACAGGGGAAGAGAAGGTGAAGGGAGGGCAGGGGAAGGGAAGGGAAGGGAGGGGAGGGGAAGGGAGGGGAGGGGAGAGGAGGAGAAGAGACACACAAACAGACATATACAAACAGAAACTCCAGTCTAAAGTACAGCTTAGCTCCCATTCCCAGTCTCTGAGATGCAAATGATAAGTTTGTGGAACTTTGCCCGTTTTCCAAGGACCCTTCCCGACGCCCTCCCCTCCCCCGCCCGGAGAGGGGCTGGGTGGCGCTCGTAAGGTGAACCCCGCCGGGTGGGTGGGAAGCGGGGAAGCGGAGCTCTCTTCCCTCGCCTGACTGCGAACTTTTCTCGAGACCTACGTGGCCGGCCGCAAAGCGAGTCCGAAGCCAACGAAGCGAAACGCAGCCGCGGGGAGGCTGAGATGCCAAGGAAAAACGCGCGGCCGGAGTTACACGAAAGCGGGAGCCCGGTTCAAGGGCTTTTGTTTTTGGCAAGTAGGCGCGGCGACGGGGAGGGAGGTGGGCCAGGAAAAAAGCCCCTTCCAGCTGCCTTACAGACCCGGAGGGAAGGAGGGAGGCTGGGCAAGACGAGGTCTGTTTCCTTCCCTCCGGATAAGCCACCCCTCCTTTCCCTGCGCCCCTTCCCCAGATCGTCGGACTTACCCTGCCCCGCAACCGAAGTCCGTCCAAGTTGCGCCGGCCAGCCTTGGGGCGCCTGGGCTGCAGCCTTACCCGACCGTCCTCCTCCTCCTCCTCCTCCTCCTCCGCCTCCCACAGCCCTTCCTTTCCAGGGCCGGCAGACAAGGGCGGGTCTCTCCACCCGTTTCTGCGTACCCTCCGGGCGTGCAGATCCCAGCTTGTCCGGCAACCGCGCCGGGAAACCTCCCTGCGCCCTCGAGGGCGAGAGCCGGAGGGAGCCGAGCGGAGTTGAAAAGGAGGCAATCCCCGTCCCCTGGCTTCCGGGGTGGGGAGAGCTGGGATCTGGGCACTGGGAAAAGGGGGGAGGAGGGCGGGAAGGTGGAGGGGGGGGCCAAGAGGGGGGAGGGGAAAAGGGGAGGGGAAGGCTGGAGAGAAGAGAAGGACTGAGAGGTGGCGTGATAGCAGCGTCCCTGTGTTTGAAGGGGCCGCCACAAAGAGGAGGGGGTCCAAAGCAGAAGGCAAGGCAAGGAGCAATGGATGGCGGCTCATCAAGCAGACGAGCAACCTGGAATTAAGGAGAAACTTCCTTGAACTTGTGAGGATAATTGGGCCAGTGGGACGGCTTGCCACCAGAAGTGGTGGGCGCTCCATCACTGGAGGTTTTTCAGAAAAAGAGACTGCCTGAAATGCGATAGGGTTTACTGCTTGTGCAGGGGGCAGGACTAGAACACCTCCAAGGTCCCTTCCAGCTCTATTCCGATCGACGGGAATCGAGTTTGCCAAGTTGGGCGAAGTGATTCCTGCCCCCCCACCCCAAGGCTGTTTGTTTTCGGCTTCGCTTGAGAACGGACAACTAGCCTGTGGCGGGGGGGGCAAAGCCTCGCCTCCCCTCCGACGGCCAAACGGGAACCCTTGCAGCCAGCCCCAACTCTTCCAATGCTTCCCAACCGGGGAATGAAGAGGCTCTTGCAGGCAAAACCCGACCGGGGTCCGCATCCGCACGTTGCACTGAGCTCGCTTGCTTAGCCGGGTTTTGCCGGGCAAAAGCGTGGAGGGCTGGACTCGCCCGAGCTGCGGAACCCACCGTCAGACGGGTCTTCAATCCTTCGGGCGCTTTAAGAGGTGTGGACTTCAACTCCCAGGATTCCCCAGGCAGCATATGGGCATTGCTAAGGATTCTGGGAGCTGAAGTCCAGCCGGCTTGGACTGCAGGCTGGGAAGCCGATCTAGAGACCACCTTGCAAACTGACATATTCTTCTCTGCATCTTTGCAACTGGGACTGCAATACATTGTTTACATGGGAGGAAATTGCATGGCGGATATATATATACATATATATATATAATATATTGCAAGGGTCTTCAAACTTGGCAAGTTTAAGACTTGTGGACTTCAACTCCCAGAATTCCTGAGCTAACATGACTGGAGGAGGAATTCTGGGAGTTGAAGTCCACAAGTCTTCAAGCTTCAAGTTTGAAGACCCCTGATATATTGACATACACATATACATACATACATACATACATACATACACACACATACATACATACATACATACATATATATTGCATGCCCGCCATGCAATTTCCTCCAATGTAAACAATATATTGCAGTCTCACTGTATAGGTAGTTAGATGCCTTTCATCTTCTCTGTACCCTGATGGTTTAGCAGACAAAGAAAGGAGGGACAGCATAAATGGAAAAGTTTGAAGCAACGCTGGCCCCAATCCAATAATCCTTTGTGCCAACCACATGACCATAGGGTGCCTACTGGGTATTATTGCTGTCTGGGACTGAACTACAAACTAAATTTAGCAGCACTGGAGAGAAATTGTATTTCCTGTGGAAGACCTTGTCTGAGTCATTGGCTGGTTGACTTCTGAGCAAAGAGAGGGATGCTGAGGACAACACAGGGTTATGGAACTGGCTGATAAATAATCAACATTTTATCTTGGATTCCAGAGCGTATGTGAGGTTGTGATGGGCTTTGATTCAACATGGAGCTTTTTGTTATTTCCAACAATGCTGTGTGTATTACAGAGAGTCCTAAAACTTACAACCATCCAGAGATCACCAAATTCATTTTTATCCATTTTCAGCAAAAAAGTTCATAGTTTCCAGACTTTTCTAAAATCAGTTATTGCTCCTTCTCCAGTTAATGTATGATGTGGCTTATGTTTTGAAGACCTGGCTCTTTTTACAATCCGGGCTGTGCTGGTTCTCTGGGGTTGGTTCTATTTAACTATGGGTTTTAATTTTAATTCGGCTTCAACTTGTTTAATATGCTTTTAATTAACTTATTTATTGTTGTATTTTTAGCTGTGAGCCTTGAGTCCTTTTGGAGAGGGGGCGGCATATAAGTCGAATTAATAAATAAATAAATAAAATGTTTTGATCATACCAGAGGCAATTGGATGATTCCAATAAACACCCCAATTCCTCTCATTTAACCTCCCAATTTTGTTGTATTTGGGGTTTTTTTTTTAAAAAATTGGCTTTTAATGCACTTCTAATGAGACAATCCATCTTAATAAGCACTGGGAGTTGCAACATTCACTGGCCATTTTAAATACTGTTTATTCCATTAAAAAAAAACTCCCACTTGTCAGTAATGCATTTTTAATTGGATGTTGGCTTTTTAATAGTTGCTGGCTATTTTGGAATGCATTCTGAAGGGGAATGTGTAAATATTTAAAACAAACAAACATTTAATGGTTTAGATTATTCCATGGTGATCCCCCAGTCACAAGTGAGACTGTACGGAAAACCTAATTGGTATTTCTAAACGAGCACCTGTGCTCATTAATTAATACATGCAGATCTGCATGCAAATCTGTCTCCTCTTTTGAGTTGCATTTATTTACTTTCTTTCACAATTCATGAGTGGCTAAATCCCAGTCAAACCAACTAGGCCTGGCACAGAAGGTGTATTTCTCTTCCTCCTAAAGCTGATTTTAGTCTGTTCTTGAGACAAGAGGTTTTTATAATTTCCTTCCCCCCCACTTTTTAATTCTTTTTAACAATGCTTTTTATTGTTTTTCCACCAGTACAAGTCATATTTACATTTTTAACAGCATTTAGCACAGCACTTAAACAAAATGATCCGGTTGAGATCTTCATATGTGGGACTGATTGGGGTGGATTGCAGGGGCGACTCCGAAGTATGATGCCATCATATTTTATCTATATCTTAAATTATTCTACATTATTACAACTTCATTTTAGATTGTATTTTATTATGATTTTATCTAAATTGTATTTTATTTTGTTTCCATTTTAAATTGTATTTTATCTAATTCCATTTTAAATTGTATTTTACTAAATTCCATTTTGAATTGTTTTTATCAAATTTTAACAACAATCTATTGCTGGAACTTTGCACTTCGATATGGCCCATTGGCTAATCATTTATATTCCTTGCAGACAGCTGGTCCTTTGCATCCCCAAAAGAAAAAAAAACAAGGAAGTCCAATTGCCTCTCTGAAAAAGCACTTTTGGGACAACCAGGACCTGGATGACGGAGAATCTCTTACAGACTTAGTTCTCCATGGTTAGATCGCAACTGGCCGCGTTCACAAGACCAGCAAACCACGGTTGAGAAACCCCAGCCCTTCCCAGCACAAGGCTGAGCTCCTCCCTCCCCCCCTCACGTAACCACACAAGGACTGCCTTCCCGCACCTCCTTCCTTATCCACGCAACCCCGGTGCACGCAAGCCGCGCGGCTCCCTGCATTCTCACAACCCATCAAACCTCCCTACGGTCCCTCGCGGAGAAAGCTGCAGGGAGGCGGTCCCTTCGCGGGAACAGCGGGAGGGGGAGGAGATTGAAGCCACGCCCCCCCGTGACGTTGCAGCACGAGAGCCGGGCGCATGGGCGGCGCTTGGTGGCTCCTCCTCCTCGTCGTCGTCGTCGTCCTCGCCTTTCTGCGCTCTCGGCGGCCGCCTCCGGTGGGCTGGCTCTCGCGAGAAGGGAGAGCCGAGTTCTCGCGAGAGTCCGGCGCTGCCGCAGAAGGAACCCGCTCCGCCGCTGAGGGGAAAAAAAAAGGGCAGGCGAAGGCGACGCCGAAGGGCGCCGGAGCCTGTGTCGCCCGCCTCGTCCTCCTCCTCCTTCCTCCTCTTCTTCCTCTTGTCTCCCCTTCCCTTCTCCTCCCTCGCCGACCGCCGCCCCCGCGCCCCCTGCCCTTCTTCCTCCTCCTCCTCCTCCGCTCGCGGACCCGCCGTAGGGACGATGCTGCGGGGCCCAGCCACCCTACCCGCGGCCCTCTCGCTCCTCCTGGCCACGGCGGGGAGCCTCTGGCCGACGCCGGTCGGCGCGCAGAACGGTGAGGAAAGGCGGCCCGGGGGTGGGCAAGGGAGGAAGGGGGGGGGACGAGGAGCCGAACTGAGGCGGTGATTGACAAGGGGGCGGGGCTTCCTCGGGTGGGCGGGGCCGAGGAGGATCTGATGAGTTCTTGCCTGGTCTCTGGAAGGCGAAGCGAGCCGGATCTGGTCGGGGCTGGGATGGGGGACCACCAGGAGATCCCAAGCCTGCAATAGGATAGGTTGGGAAAGGGAAAAGGTGCAGGGAAGGCAGTTTGCCTGTCAGAGTCGCCCCTTTTCCCTCCCTCGGGCATGGCTGAGGGCGGGTCCGTTGCAGCCGAAGGCGAGGAAGGATCTGGAGGAATCCACCCAGGGTTTCGGCAGGGAGCAGCTGCCTTGTATCTTTTGCATAAGACAATTTTGGTGTGTTCTAGTTGTGTTTGGAATTTCAGTTCCTCAAATTCCCAGCATGGCCCCAAATTGGCTGTTTAATTTTGCAGGCCAGGTCCAGATCTCTGCATTGCCATAAAGCTGACTTATTAACCTTAAGATGGCTGATCTAGCTTAGAATGTTCCTAGAAGCTGATAGAAAGCAAGCAATAAAAGATAGATCAAAATCTGTGGCAGTATCAGGAGATGAGTTAGGGCAATAAGGATAAGATTAAATTGGCAAGAGGTTTAATAATGCAGGTAGGTGGCAGCAAGGAAAGGGCAGAGCAGAAGTAGACAGTCAAGAATCTAGAACACACAAAATATATAGTTACCAACTGAACATTTTGGAGGAAATCCTCCTGTTCTTGGAGGACCAGAAGGTTTAAAGAAGGAAAAAACGTATTCTCCTATGTCCCTTTCCAGACAGAAAAATCAATCCTTCTGTCTTCAGTAGTTTAACAAGAAGGAAGTTATTTAGTCCATTTTAATGAACACTTTATAGCTTTTCTGCAGCCTTTCTGTTCATTCCCAAGCTTCCCACACACACACACACAAAAATGCCTAAGAATAGCTTAAGTATAAAGCAATGAAACATGGTAATGGAAATGTTTAGAGACACCTGAGTTGTAAGACAAAAGCATGCTTCGTTACTGGTGTTAGTGGGATTCCTAAAGAAGTCTATGACACTGCTCTTTTGAATAGTGGGTGCATTCTGTGTGATCAGACAGAACATCAGTATGCTTTGTGCTCCTTCACAACACAAGAGAGTTCTTCTGATAAGTCTATTATGGAAAATCTTTTCTGCTCCAGAGAACTGTGAGAAACATGAGTTTGCATCCAAGTGAGTGACGCTTGTCAGTAGAGAGAGTATAAAATGAATACAGGAAAGCTCAGCATGTCCAAAGAAGACTCAGGAAGCATTTTTGAGGTAAAAACCCAAAAGATGAGCCTATAGGAGCAATATTTTAATTGAACGCTGTAGTAGAAAATTGATTTGTTATTTTGATACAAAAATTATACTTTTTTCCCCTTCACTTTCTTCCCAGCATGACCAGTATTTTCAAAAAGACAGTTCTGAAAATTATAGAACATCAATTCCTGAATGCTTAATTTCAAACAAGAAATTGAAGGGAGAGTTGTGTATGGCTTTCGTTTTTTCCTGTGCTCTTAGTAATTTGTAAAATTATATCAGAATTTGAACTGCTTTAGGTCAAATTGACTAGAAAATAAGAAATTACAAATAAGGGAAAACCTGCCGTACTTGCAAAGAACCAGTTTGGACTATTTATATCGTATGCTATCATGCCAAATCCGAATTAAATAAAAGCAGAATTAGTACAGTAACAGAACTGTAGAGTAAATGGTTAAGTCTTAAAATTGTGGTCTAGAAATTAATTGAACAACTTTATGTGACTGATCACTTACAAGCTTTGGATATATTCCAATTTTCTGGCCAATACAAGAAGAGGGCTTGTCTAGTTTGCCTAAATTTGGCAATGTAAACAAGGAATGTTTCAAATCGTATATGGTAGAAATATTCAGACTTTCACTCTTCAGTAACATATGACAATAACTGGCTTTGATAGGACTAAACAGACTGCTTTAGTGCAAAAGCTAATGATAATAAGCAGGTTTCTTCAGAATAATAACTGATTTACACCATAAAAGAAAGACACAGTTGAAGGCCTTTCTTTCCATGCATTCATTTGACCTTGAAAATATTATTAGTGTGGATAGTACTAAATGTTGAAAAGAATAAAGATTTCCGTTTTGGTCATTGTACTACAGGGGGTTGTTATTAAAATTAAGATCTGTATTGTCTTGAGTGTAGTTGCTTTAAGCGTTATAGTGGTCTGGGTCAAAGAAAGATTTAAATTAGGAGATTTGCTAAGTAATGTAAAATTATTATGCATCTTTCACAAAAGTTTATTGATAACAGTGCTTACATATAAATTCTATTTGTTCTATGACTTTTATTTCAGTTGTGCCTGTTCATAAGCACTAAATGTATCTATTGCTCTTGGCTTCCCTGCAAAACCATATTAAAGGATTAGCCTCCAAGCTTGAAAATACGAAGATCACTCCAGCAGAACTCATTTTGAACAGCTCAACTTCCTGCTAACCAGTGCAGGAAGCACAAAGCAAAGGACAGGTTGTGTTTGCATTTTTATTAGGGCTATGTATATTTTAGCAGCACGGTCAGAACAGAGGGTGAGTGGCTCAGCAGGATAGCATAGCTACACACAGGCCTCTATTATAATTCTGCAACATTAACATTATGCAGCATAGCTTTTAGTGAGACGATGCCTTTTGGTCACATTAATAATTTAGTATAAGTGTGGCCCATTTCATGACTTGCTGTATAAAACCTGCAGGCAAAACTACATTAAGATACATAATCTTTGGATTTGTATTTTGGTTAGAGGCTTTTTTTAGAATGCTTTTCTGCCTGTAGAAAGTAGTTGTCACCATCTTGAAGAAACAAATTGAAGCTGATAGTACAAAATATCCAGTGTATTCAAAAGTATTAAATAGGTATAGCGCTAGTCAAGATTATAGCAATAGTCAGAAACATTTACCTTAACTAGATTTGCAGATATTCTGTTCAATTGTATTTGACGGAGTTTCTTTTTATCAAAAGAGAATAAAACTGTATCATATCTAGGTGGGGTTCCAGAACTGTGAAAGCAAAAATGTGGTGGATATTGAATATTACAGCACAATACACATATGTGTATAGATGTACTGATTGAGTTTTCACCAAATTAGGATTGAAAATATAGTTCTAAAGTTTTACTGTAATTTTTAAAGACTGTAGTGTCTCATCCGTCCTTCACTAGTTAGAAGGCCAGAAATTTTCCAGCAGCTACATTATTAAGAAACAATCAGCAGTGTGGAGTTAAATCAGCAAATACTTTATACCTTTCTTAGCACCAAATTTGAAACTGGAAAGTGTGACAGGAATGATTCCTGATCTCATAGGGTGGTGCGTTGTGAAATTGAGTTCTTTCTTGGCTGATACATACTATGTCAATTTCCAACAATGATTGGTTTACTTTATGATTGAATGCATATCGGTATATGAGGAAAATGACTGTCTGTAATTTTCCAGGGTGACTCAGAGTATAAACAAGCAGGTAACCTACGTTATTTTGAAATATTTTGCAATCTAGTTTAGGTGTTGTTTGATTAACAGAAAAGTAATCTTATAACTTTAAGTAATTGGTAATCTAGGTGTAATCTAGCTAATTAGATGAAGTGGCACCTAGTTGAGTGTAGCGGTTAAGGCATTAGGCTAGAAACCAGTAATCCGTGAGTTCTGATCCTGCCTTGGGCACAAAGCTAGTTCACCAGTACTTGGACATGGGGTTTGAGAACAAATGAATTCTTAGTCATTACCAAAAACCACATTACCAAAAACCACATATCCCACTTGTACTATTTTGACTCCAGAGCTTGAAAGATACCAATTTAAAGGGATTGAAAATGCTGATTCAGTTCTGAGGATTTGCTTGGGGGAAGGGGGAATAAGAGTTCTACATGGCATGGGATAGTTATTTGGTGTATGACTATAACAATAGCATGATTGCTTGCCTAACTTTTACATCTTTGTGGTCCATTTGTTTTTAATCAGCGTAAGTTTATGGTAATACAGTAATTATTGCAACACAAGAGTTCTTTAACTGTTGGCTGCTATAAGATGTTTAGGGACAATTTATCTGACTATCATACATCCCTCTGGGCTGGAAATAAGAAGAGATCAAAGCACAAACATGGTGGAGCACTGGTTATAATAGAGAGCTTTTTTCTAATCCCAGTGTTAAATCCAAAGGAGATAATAAAGGAGAATTATTGAAGTTTAAACAAAGGGAATTCCTGATAAGACTTAAGATGTCAACCCAGTTTTTAACCTCCTCCCTTGGATCTATTATTATTAGATGAAAGGAAGAGGAAAAAAATAGACGCATTCTCTTTCTGTCGCAGACTATGAATCTGTAAAATCTGATGGCTTGTCTCCCTTAAACCTGGCTTTTTTTTGCTGATCTCACTTTTCTTCTTTTGAACTCACACTATAACCACTGTTGTAGATGGGCATGTCTCTCTTTTTTGTTTTTGTTTTGTTTTTTTGTGTTTTCTGCTATTTCATTTGCTTTCTTTATAAGATCTGTTTTTTCCCCCCCCCTCCCCTCCTGTTCATCCGTCATGGCATTTCTGCTGCCCCTTTTCCTCTCTAGCTGGGTTTGTCAAGTCGCCTATGTCAGAGACTAAGCTCACAGGGGACGCCTTTGAACTGTATTGTGACGTGGTTGGGAACCCCACCCCAGAGATCCAGTGGTGGTACGCTGAAGTCAACCGGGCTGAATCTTTCAAACAGCTGTGGCACGGTGCTCGAAAGCGCCGTGTCACCATTAACACTGCCTACGGGGTGAATGGCGTGAGCGTGCTGAGAATCACTCGTCTTACCTTGGAAGACTCTGGGACATATGAGTGCAGGGCGAGCAACGACCCCAGGAGGAATGACTTGAGGCAAAATCCTGCCATAACGTGGATACGAGCCCAGGCTACTATAAGCGTCCTTCAGAGTGAGTCCAGTTCCTCAGAGGAGTAGTGCTGTAGTCTCTAGAGGCACTCCCAGAGATCCTCATCCCACCCACCTCTCTTGTGACCCTTAGTATCACCCACCAATTGTCTTCGTTGCGTGCGTGTGTGCGTGTGTGTTGGTGGTGGTGGGGAAGGTGTGTTGATTTCTTCATTTGTGGTCGTGTCAAGTGTGTCTTTGCCGCCTTCTTAATGTGTCTCCTCCTTCCTAGGATCAGAAGTGTTGAGGAGAACCTTTGAAACTGTCTTCTAGTTCCTCTGAAAAAAAAAAAGCTGGTATTGGAACGTTTGTTTCCTTTTATTCCTTTTTATTTACTTTTTTATATAGTAGGCTTTGTGCTCTCCTAATTTCTCCATGAGTGCCTTTTCTATTTTGTGTTAATTCTTAACCTAACCATTTCTTTTTTATTATTATTATTATTATTATTATTTCGTTTATTGGGATATCGTGGAATTGCCTTCCTTCTCCCCACGGTTTTAAGTCCATAGACCCTGGCCTACAACCTTTATTGCCTGACAAATGTTGGGTTTTCCCTTTAAGGCTAGTCAGAAGTTGCTTTTTATAAATCACATACATACCGGAACTTCCCAGATGTTTAGTCTCTGCTTATAGTACTTTTCTTGGGGTATCTGAAGCCTACTGGTTATTTAGAAATACAAAAGAGGCGGTCAAAAGCCTTTTCTTTCTCATCTCCTCCCTGTTAGCACTCGAGTTATGTGTCCTCACATACAAAGCTAAATTGCATGGGGTGATCTTGTAACCGACTTGTTTATTATTGAAAGGCTCAGAAATCATGATTACATCCTAAAATGTTGCCTGGGGTGGTTCCTGAACAGCCCCATCACACAGAGAAACAGGCCAGTGAATTGTACTGCATTGTGAAGCAAGCAGCAATAAAGAGTTAATATGTACCATCACAGGAGGATTTTTATTTTGAAAGGTGGCATATAAATTCCTAAAATAAAAATGAATATTCGGCACACATTAAGTTTCACTTCTGATTCATAGGAAATTTATCCTAAATATTAGATCCTGGGAAACCAGCAATGGAAGGAGAACTATTTACTCTAGTTGAAGCCTGTAAACTTCCCAAATACCTTTGGTGCATTGCAGATTTATTTTGTGTCCCTTGTATAAATGATTTCTAACCTCATTTTGTTCCCTAGAGCTGCTGTTAGAAACCCTTCGGTCCTACCATTTATTGCTGGTAAATCTGGCAGTTTCTAGTTCTGAGGCATACATAATGAATCTGCATCTGCCTTTTTGAGATTTTTAAAAGTTCTTTTTAGAGTCCAGGATCTGCAAGACATCAGAACTCATTAAGGAATGAGGCTTGTAGGACATTTTACGACATGGTTTTTAATACAGAAATGGGTCTTCCTTCCTTCCTTCCTTCCTTCCTTCCTTCCTTCCTTCCTTCCTTCCTTCCTTCCTTCCTTTCTTTTTCCTTTCTCTCTCTCTCTCTTTCTCCCCTCTTTCATCCCAGGCCAATCTCAATTGAAGACAAAACTTGCAAGAGAAATTCTACATTGATCTTAAAAAGCAGGCAAGAATATATGGGAAGTAACTTTTTTTTAACCTCTCAGTGGTATGAATTCTCTGCTTTCTTTTAATATAATATTATTAATTGGTTTAAAAGATTGGGAGGAGTCTTGCAGCACCTTTTCCAGCAAGCAGATTTTATTCAAAAACATATGTTTTTCTAAACTGTAGCTCCATCAGATCCACACCTTGGCTAAACCAATCTAATCATAAACTCTGGTCTGTAATGTCAGCACTCATATCAAAAGCATAATCTCAGAAGGGAGGCATTACTTAACTTTTAGAAGCTTTTAGAGATTTCTTTCTGCAATTTACCTTCTACAGTGGTATGCGCATAAAGAAATAGTTACCTTGAGCAGAATATATGTGTATCAAAAGGGAGTGTTAAGAGTGTATCAGAATGAGAAAAAATTGCCCACAAGTATATGAGGAATCATGTAAATGTGAAATATTCAGTAATAAGTTGGAAATCAATTTTTTTCCTTATTTGTTGTGGCTTATAGCCTTTTCCTGGGCCATGCAGTGAAAATGAATCTGATAACTTAATCTGGACTTCTGATCATAAAGCTGCACCGTAAATGTTTTTGTGTAAACAGAACAGTTCATTTATTAGGATATAGAAATCAAGCCTATCAAATGCTTTGTTTGCACAACATACAAACTCCTATTATGGAAGACTTAAAGAATTCCTGTACTATATGACTACAACTGACAGGGAAAGCATTCAAATCTTTTTTTTTAATGAGACAAATGCTTCTCAAGTTAGAAATTGGCAGTAAGAACAGCTAACAGTAGAGGATTATTTTATGAAAAACCAAGAGTCAGTTATGTGTAATGCTGACATATACATTATACACAAGCATTATGATACAGTTTTAACAACTAAGAGAAATCCTGGATGGTCAATGTGATTTTCCAGTAGTAATTGCATGCTTGTCTCACTATCGGTTTTATATTACCATTTTGCTAAAATGCAACAAATGGGATGCAATCTAAAAACTAGTATTTTGAAAGCAGTTTTTTATAATACAGCAGAATAAATTTTTGAAACCCAGAATTCTCGAAAATACAACTGCTTGTATTGCCCATTTCTAGGCGATAAATATTCTCTGCTCCCAAAGTCTTGGGTTGTATTCTCCCGTTTACTTCCTTTTGCCTTGTTTCTAATTCTTAGTTTAACAACTAGTAGGAAAATATAATACCAGTCTTGCCTAGTCTGATGTCCTTCAAATATATTTGGACTATAATCCTCAGAATTTCTAGCCAACATGGCTCTTGGCATCAGATTAGGGATTGCAAGGCTGATTTATAAATTTCTATGTTGGGTGGAGTTGTTTGTGTTCTTGACAAATATTGTTAGTGCAGCATTTCATTTTGCACGTAGATGTTGTTCATCAGGTGCATCTGTCTACCTTGTGTACTTATTTAATTTTGTTTAATCTGTATGGTGAGTTTATGAGGAAATGTTTAACTCATTAATGGTAAAGTCGTGGAACTTTCCAAATAAATTTGAGAGGAACTCTAGATAGTAATTTTTTTCCACTGAGCATAAATTTGCTGATTTTTCAGTCTAGAATAAAGCCATGTTAAACCTGAATATAACTTACATCTGTGGAGGATAATTCTCATTTGAGAGTATTAATAGGTAAAGATTTTCATGGATTTGGTCATATAGGTACAATCATACGCTACTAACAAACACGTGTCTAAATCTTTCCTGTTCTCTATTACAGTCACCAGCATGTTTATCCTGCCACTATTTTCTCTTCCTGAACATAATATGTATATGTCAAGACCACCCATAAAATGAAATGTATTTGCAAAACATTCCGTGCCAGAAGTAAATCATGACAAGTCTTTCAAATTCTTATGCTATTCCTTTACACAATTATTTTTAAATAGAGTGGTATGGCTTTGTACTACGTCTTTTGAGATGCTGGCATGAAATAAATGCTTAGCAATGAGTCTTTAAAAAAAAAGAATGTTCATATAGTTTTGCTCTACCAGTACTTGGTTTAATCCTACAGCCTGTGCCTGAACACATGTAATTGCAGAACAAAGATTATACTGTTGGATTGGATGGATTCCAAGGGTCTAAAGTATAAAACCCAGCATAAATATAAAGGAAGGATGAAAGGCTGCATAGCCTGATATTCATGAAGTGCATTTTGACCTTCACGGTGAAATGTTCTTGCTTCAGAGGGATTTGTCTGGGACTCTGTGTCAAGATAACACACGTTCCCTAGTTGAAAGAAATGGGAGTTCAGGTTGGGATAGCAATACGTTAAGAATGTGACCACTTTCTACCCAGTAAGGCAAAGTGGCTGTGTAGATTTTCCAAAGCACCCAAAGGCCAGACAAGGAGTAATGATGGAAACTGATCAAGGGGAGATTCAACCTAGAAATAAAGAGAAATTTGCTCACAGTTAGAACAGTCAACCAGTGGAACAGCTTCAGAAATTTTGGGTGTTTCATCACTGAAAGATTTCAAGAAGAGACTGGACAGTCTCCTGTCAGAAATGCTGCAGAGTTTCCTGCTTGGGTGGGGGGTGGGGGTTGGACTAGATGACCTACAAGGTCCCTTCCAACTCTGTTAATCTATTATTATCATTATTATTCTATTATTATTATTATTATTATTATTATTATTATTATTATTATTATTATAACCCCATGTAAAAAGCCAGGAATCTCTGTCCAAGCCTTACAAAAGACCTTGCTGCTTTAAGGACTTGGAACATGTAAATTTGGTTTGCTTCCCTGTGCACTTCCTCTTTCAAATACTTTACGTAATCTTGAATATAGATCACAGGGAAATCCAACATGTTAATTGGGGGAAGGGTTTCAATTTCTTCTCTTTTTTCTTAGGTAAAGGGATTGGTAGAAAAGGGATCCCAAGGAACACAGCAAGTGTCTTAAGAAGTTAAGAAAGGGGAGGGGGTGGGTTCTTTACTCATCATTTTACATAGGTGTCCTGGTGTACCGTAGAAAATGGGAAGAGTAGATTCGCTACAAGACTTTATTATTTCTGCTGATTCCAAAATGTACCAGCTCTACTTTGGAGTACTAGCTAAATAAACTTTTTGTTTCCTGTCCGTTTTCATCGTAGCTCAAAATCTGTGTTACACAATTGATGATTTGAAATTGTCTTCCATTATTGAGACTCTGAAAGGTATAATGGCACGATTTTCTTTGCCAGCTTCCTAGAAGAGGCCCTGCTAAGACCTGTTTGGAGGGCAAAAATTGCACATGCAATATTGTGTTCTATTAGATGTGTTTCTTTGCAGCAAAACCCTTCAATCTAGAACGATATGTTGAAAGCACCCAAAGATTTTATTTTTTAAACTGGATTAGACTGAATGCTTGCTATATGTCCTTGTGCTGTTTATTTTTAATTTCCCCTTAGTTAGGCTTAAAAAAAAAACAAACGAATACCAAAATATATTCCTTTCTTTTCTTTTTTTTCTTTCTGCCCTTTTGTATCAGTAGACTAGTCCTTGTTGTGTTTTTTTTTTTCCCCTCCCTCTGCTGGTCAGCTGTTCATTGTACACCTTGATGCCATCTGAGCTAGTAAAGTTGTTTTCCACGTATAGTTCTTTTCCTCTCCCAACTCCTCTGCCATTTAATTGTGCCACATAGGACATTTGAGTCGGGTGAAAACTGACAGCTCTTTTAATATGTCTCTTTTCCTCTAGAGCCCAGGATCAATTACAGTAGTGAGGTGACCATTACCTCCCCTCAAGTTCCTATCATACTGCAGTGCAACCTCACAACCAGCCCTAGTCCCCTCGTTCACAGCTACTGGGTGAAAAATGGAGATGAGATCCCAGGCACCCTGAAGACCACAAACACGACAGAATACAAGTAAGTCTGAAAAGCAGTTTTCATCTCTGAAAATTCAGTGACGCTTCCGCTACAAAATGTAGTAGCCGAGCAGCTCTTAACCTTATCAAAACTAGTGATTTTAGCTAAAGAGATTTAGATTGTTGTTCACATCCAATCCTCAACTCTTTCATAGGATGACTTTAAGAAATGATATTCAAAACTTTACGAAGCGGGGATGACACCATGCATTATTTGGGGTTTTTTTGTCCATTAACAAGCAGAATGCAGATAGTCCTTGACTTATGACCACAACTGAACCCAAGGTTTCTGTTGTTAAGTGAAGTTTTGCCCCATTTTACGACCTACCTTGCTTCGGTTGTTTAACCGAATCTTTGCAGCAAATAAGTCAGTAACGGTTGTTAAGCAGATCCGGTTTCCCCATTGACTTTGCTTGTCGGAAGGTCACAAAAGGGGATCACGTGTCCTTGGGACACAGTGTGAAAAATGGTCGTGGGTCCCTTTTTTCGGTGCCGTTGTAACCTGGAAGGGTCACTAAATGAACTGTTGTAAGTCGAGGATTCCCTGTACATTATGGATACACTCACTTTAAAGTCTATGTGATAATTTCGAACGGTCACTCATGCGCTCGTCACTTCCAGAATCGACTACTGTAATGCTCTCTACATGGGGCTGCCCTTGCGAACTACCCGGAGGTTACAACTGGTGCAGAATGCAGCCGAGCGGGCTGTGATGGGAGTATCCCGATACTCCCATGTTACACCCTCTCGTGACCTGCATTGGTTGCCGGTTGCCTCCGGGTTAGTTTCAAGGTGCTAGTAACAACTTATAAAGCCCTAAATGGCTTGGGTCCAGGGTACTTATGGGAACGCCTCCTGCCAGCATCACATGCCGATCGCCCTGTTCGCTCCCACAGGAGGGGCCTCCTTGGGATACCGTCGGTTAGGCATTGTCGGCTGGCGGTTCCCAGGGCTAGGGCCTTCTCCGTGGGAGCACCCACCCTTTGGAACCAGCTCCCTGTGGATCTCCGTTTGGCCCCTGATCTCTGCTCCTTCCGCCGGGACCTGAAGACCTGGTTGTTTCAACAGGCCAGCCTGGAATGACCCGGGAGGGGGCCTTTTAACTGTTTTAATTTTTAAGGTTTTAATGTTTTATTGTTTATCTCGACTTGTTAGATTTAATTTGTTTTTATGTAAATTATATATAAATATGTGCTGTTTTATTGTTAGCCGCCCTGAGTCCTTAGGGAGAAGGGCAGCATACAAGTTGAATAAATTATTATTATTATTAATTTGATCCATCTTAACACAGCTTTTTTTAACAAAAATAGTTCAGAACGTCCGTTTCAAAAAGGGAAGGTCCTATTTGGGATCCCAATTGGGTCTGTAAAATATGAGGGAAAGTGCTCTTTTCAGGATTTCTTATGTAGGTGTTTCAGTTTTCCAGCAAAGAAGCTGATAGAAGGTCTTGAATATTTATGACTGCTTTTTATAAACTAGAAACAAACTGAGCCTGTATGGCTTCCTGGGGAAGGTTTAGTCACCTGCTATTCTGATCCCTGTTTCTTTTTTTCTTTGCAGAATCTCAAAGCCCAGAGCTGATGATTCAGGGGAATATTGGTGCGTATTTGTATTTGCTCTCTCCCCAATAGCAAATGCTACAATAGAAGTGAAAGGTACCCATAATTTTTAATTCATTTCCTTTGTCTTAGCTTAGCCTCTAAAATTCTCTTTCTGCAATTCCCCATGGAACACTTTCTTTCATTTAGGGTTTCCAGGTCACAGTCTTCACAGATGATGAGCCCTCGTCCTCATAAATTGGAGCCTCTAAGAAATTGGTTTTTATCTCCCGAATGCCAAAACCAAACAGAAAATACAAAATAATTCTAGATATGTCAGTACTATGCCTTCTTCTTATTTTGCTTAATAAGCTACTTGGCCATGTTCTAACAGGTCTTTTGAAGCTGCTAAAAATGTTATCCCAGCTACAGCTTTCTGAGTTTTCCTGTAGGAATAAATGCTATATGTCTTCCAGCCTAGTCCTAAATTGTTCAGGACTTTCTGCTCAGGAGAAGATGTAGAATTATCTTTTAAGAATAAGAGCGCTTTTCTGGCTTTAGTTTATTGCTCCATGCTGTTGTAATGTTCAGTACACATCTGAAGGCGTTTCCCCAGACCTTTCTACACACTGTTGGGTTACTTAATGAGGTGCAAGACGCTAAAAACAGAAACCAGAATTGGGCACGAATGCTCCGCAGACTCTCCCATTATAGGAGATTACACAATAGTTCAATATAAGATGGAAGGAAGTTCTAAATAAATAACCAGTGGCAAAACTGAATATATTAAGCCACCGAAGGGCCCACCGCTGTGCTTCCTTGAGTTTCGAACAGTGGGTGACGATTTTATATTTCATTATGTAGGGTTGTGACCGTTCTATAGAAGAAACAGATTGAATTATACACAGCTCTTTTCTCTCCTCTTCCCTTCCCCCCCCTTTTTTGTGCCTGTTAGCTTCTCCTGACATTACTGGGCATAAGCGAAGTGAGAACAAGAACGAAGGGCAGGAGGCAGTGATGTACTGCAAGTCTGTTGGCTACCCACATCCAGACTGGGCGTGGTACAAAAAAGTCAACGGAATACCTGTGGTGAGTAGAAGATCTAGCTGCTGGCTGACGTTTGCAACGGAGGCCAAAGGAATGAAACTATTCCAGTATTTGTGCCTCCTAATGGCAGATAATTTTCTCTTGTTCTGCAAATGGCTTTTTTGGGGGGGGGGTGGAGGCTTTCTATTTGTTTGTTAAACTTGAGATATGAAGATCAAAATCGGGGATGTCTTAAGAGCAAAACCAGGTATGGTCCCTGCAACAGATGTTAAAAATAATGTTGCTTCTAGGCAGGAAAGCTCTTGCAGATGACCCCGCTGTCTAATGCAAAACAAGAACCCAATCATCCAGTTGCATACGGTTTCCCTCAAGCTTCCTGCCTCCTTGTCTGACTAACCTTGCTTGCCCCTCAGAATTGTTCCTCCGTGGCTGTTTGAAATACAGGCAGTCCTTGACTTACGGCAGTTCATTTAGTGACTATTCAAAGTTACAACGATACTTAAAAAAAAGGGACTTACGACCATTCCTCACACTTACAACTGTTCAAAATTCAGAAGCTTGGCAGCTGATTTGTATTTATGACAGTTGCAGTGTTCTGGGGTCCTTTTGTGATCTTCTGACAAGCAAAGTCAATGGGGAAGCCAAATTCACTTAAAAGCCGTGTTTATTTATTTATTATTTATTTATTATTTGGTCTTACATGCCGCCCTATCTCCCGAGGGACTCAGGGTGGCTCACATAAAAAACAGCGAATACAAAAGTTAAAAGAGGTTAAAAAATATTAAATCAATTAGGACCAAATAAATATTTAAAACCCTACCACAAACATTTAAAACAACCCCCCCCCCCCCAAAAGAGCCTTGGTGGCTCAGGCTGCTAAATGCCTAGCACTTAAGTTCCAGCTGCCTGCAATTAGTGCAGGCTCGAATCCCACCAGGCTCAAGGTTGACTCAGCCTTCCATCCTCTCGGGGTAGGTAAAGTGAGGACCCAAGATTGTTGGGGGCAATAAGCTGACTTTGTAAAAATGCCGCTTAGTAATAAGCAGGCATATACAATGGAAGGAAGGCTATTGCTGAGCGCATTGGGTTGTATCCCAAAAATTGTAAGCTGCCCTGAGTCTTCGGAGAAGGGCAGCATATAAATGTAATTTTTTTAAAAAAAATGTCATTAGTCCAGGCCGGCTTGTTCAAATAGACAAGTCTTTAGGCCGCAGCAAAAGTAGCGGAGGTCAGGGGCCAATCGTAGCTCCAGGGGAAGCTGGTTCCACAAAGTGGGTGCCCCCCCACAGAGCAGGCCTTCCCCCTAGGGACCGCCAGCCAACACTGTCTGGCCGGCGGCACCCCAAGGAGACCCTGTCTGTGGGCACGCACCAGGCGATTGGTGTTCGATGCTGGCACAGCAGTGTTATTAACAACTGCAGTGACTCTCTTAGCAACTTGCTTAGCCACACAAACTTGGGGGCTCAGTTGTGTCGTAAGCCAAGGACATGCCTGTATACCTGTCACCTTCCACTGCAAATGAACTTCAGGAGGTTTTAAAAGGCAGGAGAACCTCCGCAAGTGGAATGAGTAGGCAAATGAGCTTGCCACGCTCTCATAATGAAGAATATTACGCTCGTTCAAGAGATGGGATGTGGGCATATAACACAATAACTGGGATGCTTGGTAATTTTGCTCTACCCTTTTCTCATTAGAGTATTGACAACTCTTCCGGTCGCTTTTTCATTAACAACAAAGACAATTACACCGAACTCCGTATTACAAACCTCCACATCAGCGAAGATCCTGGGAGTTACATATGCAACGCCACCAACTCCGTGAACACGGCCGCCGAAACCACCATCCTGCGCGTACGCAGCCACTTGGCTCCTCTCTGGCCCTTCCTGGGAATTCTGGCAGAGATCATCATTCTTGTGGTTATCATAGTTGTTTATGAGAAAAGGAAGCGGCCAGATGAGGTTCCAGATGGTAAGTTTCTTCCACACCGCTGTGTTTGCCAGGAACCAGACATTTTTTTTTTTCCCTTGGGGAGCCTTCCTTTTAAAAAGTTGGCGTTATCAACGGATACTTTCAAATTTCGGGCTGCTGAAGCCTGCTGGGAAATCCTTGTCCCTCAGTCCTTGCATTTGAGAGGCCTTGACAGAGAAGATACTGAAATATTTGTATCTTTAAAAAGACTCTGTCAAATGAGGGAGAAATCAGGAAGTCCAGGCAGTTCAAATGAATATAAAGGTTTGTTGCGAGCTTATGATCTCGACAAGAATCTGAACTACTAACAGTCAAGGGAAATTAGCGGGAATGAAGAATAGAAGGAATTCAAGGTGGGCTGGACTTAGATCTCCTGTGGGCGTGAAAGGACTCGAGACTGATGGTGTGTTTGACCCCCTCCCTTTCTCAGGCTCAGCCTGGTCTTGTCCTACAGACTTCTTCCTAGCATGCGAGACATTTTAAAACACAACGTTGCTTGTTGCTAAATTCACTGTGCCTAAATGCAGCTTCGGTTTGATACATACGGTACTGTGCTGTCTTGCTGGAAGAAAACAAAGAAGGATTTTTCAGACTAATTGCTAAAACTTTTTAAAGACCTCTTGACTGCAGATACTTGCAACCTGCCTTTGCATGAATAAGATCTAATGCTTTAAGCGACTAAAACGCATCGTAATGGAAAGTTTTTGCTCACACTTGCATTTTAAATGGTAGAGATCGGTAGCCTTTTGAAATTTGTCCACTGAATCCCACAGACATCCCATAACCATCCTGAATCTTCTGCTTGAGACTCCTTTGAGGTAGTGAAGCTTTAATCTTAACTTTCTTCTCAGTATGGCTGTTTCTTTCCTGTTATTATTATTATTTGTGAGGAAATAGGGTCTTAGCAACAATAAGATAGGTGGACTTCAACTCTCAGAATTTTCCAGCCAGCTTTGGCTGGCTGGTGAATTCTTGGAGTTGAAGTCCATCCATCTTACAGTCATTAAGGCATAGAAGCACTCCTAGCTGATAACTAGCTGCCTATGTGAACCTGTTTATGACAGGCCATAGAGAGCATGGCTATGTCCATTCACAACTGAGGGTTGTCTGTAAAATATTACTTTATGAGAAACAATACAAAACCACGAATATGAACCAAAAATAAGTGGCATCTTCCTTTTAAATGGGGAAGTTATTTTAGAAATAAATTGTTGTTAATTCCCATCTAACATCTTGAATAAGATACTGTGTTCATGAGATAAGGACTGTGTCATGTAGACAATACAGCACACTAAATTGCAATTATACAGAAACGAACACTGCCTAAACGGTGCAATAATTCTGGACTAGCCAATGTAAGATGAGATAAAAAATTTAAAAGCATGGTCCTGTCAATAACAGATGCTGAAGGTGTCATAATGGAGTCCATCTTTTTATTTTGGAAAAAAAATGGATTCCATCTGACCCCTGTTTTTCCACAGCTGCCTTGACAAAATGTTCAGCTTTTTCAAATGAGCAGGTCAGCTTTGGTACATTTGTGTAAAAATGGGCCCACATTTTTATTATATGCATAAAATCCAATAATTAATTTATTTAGGAAACTTATATAGCTGCCTTTTTGCTTGCAGCGGCTCTAGGAGATTTACAAGCAATAAAAACATAGCAGAGAAAATAAAATATAAACAATAACCCCACCTCCAATAATGGCAGTTTTTGTTCTTCCAGTTTTCAAAAACCTATTCCGGCTTGGACATTAATTTTAGCTTCATCAACTGGAATATAGTCTATATCCAGAAATATACCAGTCAATCTTTTAAACGGTTTCCAATCCCCCTTTTTTAAAAAGGCCCTTTCTATTTTATTGTTCCGCTTCTCTAGGATCCATCCAGCAGTAGCATTAACCGTACTAACCAGAACAGCTTATACAGTGTCTCAGGGAAGATGGCTTGCTTATATGTTTGTCTACTGCCATGAACCAATGCAAGTTCTTTCCATTCAGCCAAAAGAGGTAGAAAAGATTATCTGTTTCTGCCACAGCTTTCTGGGCAAACAGCTCCTTGATAAGAACCCGGCGGGGGGGGGGGTTTGCTAAGCTCTTCCCTTCTAACAAGATGCAAAGAGAATTGAGTTGGCGCCAGCTTTCAATTCGGCATGAGACCCATTGTGCATGGTCTTCTTTTGAAGAGATGGTCTGGTTTGGTTTGGTTTGGTTTGACAGCTGGATAAGCATTTGCTGACACTGGACTGGTCTTCCTTTGAACACATTGCTAGACAGATGCATGTGCCAGGAATGTGTGTAGACATTCTTGAGAAGAATCCCCTGGGCTTCTCAATTACTTGGAGAGTTTGCTTCCTGACTGTGATGGGGGGGGTCTGGTGTTGGGACAATGGGGATAACCTTTAAGGGTGTATTTCCTCGCCTTTGCCATTGAAGCTTCCTTCTAAACCTCGGAACTTAGGGGAACTTCTTTATTGAGTTTCTGAAGAACTTCATTTCAAGCCTTCCTATCGCTCAGGAAGGAATGGCTGTTTCCTTTTGGCCATTTCAGTTTTTGCACTACATGTCGAAGAGGGGACTCATGCAGAATATACTCTGAAGAAAGCCGTTAGGTCAATACTCCCAGAAATGGTTAAAGCCAGGAAATGCTGAAGGAGAGCTTAAAGCCTAGAGCCCTCACCGCTTCGTCAGTGGGTGTGCTTCTTCAGGTTTAGGGCCACAATGCATCCTTAGGGTGTGATGACTCGGGGCGTGGCACAAAGGCAACACAGTCAAATAATCAAGAAGAGTCCTTTTATTATCTCCAATTTTGCCCCCAATGTCCAGGTTACCTTCTGGCTGAAGAAAAGCTCTCCCAGGAACAGCCTTTGACTGTCGAAAATTAAGTCCAAAACAGAGTAAACACAAACTGTAATTTAAAGTCCAAACAAGCCAAACTGAAGTAATTAGTTTGGCAGGGCAGGATCAAGAATTTCAAACTCGAAAGCAAGGCAAAACTCACACAGTTGGAAAGACGCCAGGAACACAAATAAGCCATGACGATACAAGATACATTCATATTTGCTCCCAACAGCCTACTGCATGCAGCTTGCCTTTTTTATACACAGTGTTCCCAGCTGCAGCTAATGAAGGGAATCAGGGCCCTTTCCTCCCCCGTAAGCCATGCAACCCACGTTGCTCCCTTCTCCGTTCCTCCCTGCATGCCCTAGGATGAAGAAGGGGTGGGCCTGGGTCTTCCTCTGAACTCCCTCTCCCTTGCTCTGCCCAGCCAGACTTTGCCCTTCCCCAGCCTCTTGCACAGCCAACGGAGCCACACTCCCGCTCCCTGTCAGCTGTTCGGCTTCCTCCTCTGAGCCAGACTCCGACAGGGGCATGACATGGGGTTTGAAGTCACTTGTGAGAGCCGAATTCCAGCCAGCAGGTAAACATAGAACAAAGAACCTGAGAGAAACATGCACCCATTTGTGTTTGCTTTAAATTTGTATGTAATTAATTAAGAGAAACATGATTAACAAGACTACTTCCTGATGTATTATAATCATCTTTATTTTCTGTTATATTTACCTTTTTATGTACATCTGGCACCTCCCTTTCCTCTCTTCCCGCTATTTCTCGATCTTCCGCTTCTCCTTCTCTATTTAATTGCTGTTCAAAGAACATCTCTGCTTTCTCTACAGTATCTAACTTATATTTCTTATCACCCCAGGTTAGCATAATGCCTTCTGGAACTAGCCATCTAAAATTAATGCCTCGTTTTATGAGTTTTGTTGTTAAAAATTGATAGGGTCTTCTTAAATCCCTTACTCTCTTAGGAGTTTGTTTAAGTACTATTATTTATTTGTCTGCGTACTCTAAAGTATTATCTCTGGCTCTATGTAAAATTTCATCCCTGAGAGATTTCCTCACCAGTTTCACATGCACCTCTCTTGGTAAATTAAATCGTCTTGCATAATTAGTTTGAACCCTGTACAGTTCATCGATTTCCTTTATTAAATTTTCTTTTTCTGTTTCTAGTCAGTTAGCTAAGATACCTACAATGACCTCCCATAGGTTTTCTCCTTTTTCTTCCCTTACATTTTGTAGTCTAAGGTAATAGGCTGCTTTTTCCAATTCGAGATGTATTATCGCTATTTCTAATTCTTTATTTTCCCTTTCTAATTTATCTGTTAGTTCATCTACCCTTTTTTCCTCCTTATTTACCTTTGCTTCAATTTCTATTATTTTCTCCTGATTTTTCTTCATCTCTTGTTGAAATATTTCAAATTTCTCATCTATCTTTTGTATTTTGTCCTTTAAGTCAATTCTCACCGACCCTATTTCATTTTTCATATCCTCATGGTTCTTAATCATCATCTCCTGCATACCTAATAGTAGACCTTGCAGGTCTTTCGAGGAATTAGAGCGTTCTTTTGGCAACATCTCTTAACACCGTTGTAGTGGTCGTTAATTGGGTAGGTAATTTCCTAACTGTACCAGTCTTCGAAACATTAGTGGTGCTCGTCATTTTCCAAAGTTTACCCACAGTTTTCCCCACAATGATAGTTAAAGTTTATCTTCTCCCCCTATCACTCCTCCCCAGATCACCTCTGTCTCCCACTCCTCCCCCTTCTTATAATTTCATAAAGAAAGAAGGAAAAGAAAAAATGTATCTATATTCCCGTGTCTAAAGTAAAAACTAAAGTTGAAGTGCTTTCTGTGCCTATTCAGGTTCTAACAATTTCATTAAATCAATAATTATAAATACTAATAGTGAAATCAGTTGATTTCTTCAATTAATTCATGAATTAATTATTCTAAATACTCTAATTTCCTAAACATATAAACAGTTATTAATGCTTTGTTTTTAAACCAACTATTACAATTCTAAAAACTATCTTATCAATTATATACTTTAATGTTTTTCAATATTTCAAATAACTAAACATTTAAATACTAGAGAAAAAAAGAAAAAAACTTCTAAAGGCAAAGAAATAATAAGAAAGAAAGAAAAGAAAAAAGGGGGGGATATGGGAAGAGGAGGGTATCAGGAGAGAAGGGAGGAGGGAGAAAAGAAGTTTAGAAATTAGAAAATTTGAGTTTGATGGAAAAAAGGGTAAGGCAAAAAAAGAAAAGTGATATATCACTATTCAGTCCAGTTCCTTCGTGTTACAATGTGACTCATGAAGTTTCTGTGCAGCCTTCCTCCTGTTTCCTCCTTTTCCGTAGGTTGCTATCTTCCAGATGTTGTATTGGGTAGAAAGTTTCCTGTATGACTCAATAGTTTTCCTAGTTTACATCTGCTCCAATCGATGAAATAGAATCCAGACCTGCTTATCTATTGTCATAAAGTTTGTTAGATCGTCTCTCCTTTGGTCTTATTTGGGTCGCTTTCCCAAGCTTTCATGTAATAAGAATTAGTTTATAAAGAGTCTGCAGCGTCCGTTTAAATCAACTCCGCTGCTGTCATTTTGTTGAACAGAGGGAAAGGCAAATCTTTATTTCGTAGATCAGATCTATTTAAATCCAAGCCGAAGTAACAAATGTCTTATTCAAACAGCGTATAGTTAGTCAATTATCTAAACCTCTTCTTCTCCTTCTAATGTTTTTTATTTTTCATTCCTTTCACTTCTTCCGCTCACCATGAATCTCGCCGCTCAGCCACCCACTTAAATCAGAGCTATTTGTTTTGTCTCCAAGTAGTTCAAAGTTATTATTGGTGTCTAAATTGTTCACGAATAGTTTTGCTTATTGGATGATCTTTAAACTTGCAAAGCAATACCTTGTTCTGCTTGTTCACCGCTGGTGTGATCAGCTGTCAATGCCCGGGGGTAGCCATTGCTGGCGTCCCGTTCCTCCGCCGCTCGTTCTTGGTTCACCCCGATTCCGCCGCAGACCGCCGTTTGAGACTTTCCTCTGGGGACCCCTCTCCTTCAGGAGCTCTCCAAGCCCCTTTAGGACTCCGTAGAGCCCCTGCGACCGGAGAATGAAGGTTCGTGCTCCGCAGAGTCTTCTGCCCGCACGTCTCTTCCCTTTGACAGCCAACCGGAAGTTCTGCCCCTATAAAACTTAAAAAAAACCTTCTTTGATGGATTGAACAGAATAATATCAAATTTTATCTGGCAAAAGAAAAGACCGAGGATAAAATTAAAATTATTACAGGATGCTACAGAGAGAGGGGGGTTCGGTCTACCAGACTGGGAGCTGTACCATAGCGCTGCAATAATGACCTGGTTAAAAGATTGGATTAACCACACAAATACAAGAATACTAACATTAGAGGGATACAACCTCCAGTCAGGATGGCACACTTTTCTTGGACAAGATAACATAAAGGGTCATAGTTACATGCAAAAACACAAAGTTAGACAGACACTTTTACATACTTGGTTTAAAATTAAGAAACAAATGTATATCCAAATTCCAATTTGGATATCGAATTTAGAAGCTTTGATGCATCCACATCTATTAAGATACGATAAAATTATTACTTATGAAGAACTATTAGATGAAAAAGGAGATTTACAATCTAGGCAGCAGTTGATTGAACAAGGAATAGAATTGGAATGGTGGGCCTATCTGCAACTCCAATCTAAATACACAAAAGACAAAAAGGAATTGGGCATTAGCCAAACAAGGACTGAATTTGACGAAATTTTGTTAGGACCAGATGAAAAGATGATCAAAAAATCTATCAGGTATTATTGAAAGTTAAATTGGAAGAAGAAATTGTAAAAGAAACAATGATATTATGGATGAGAAATTTTGGTCATAATATAAATTTGGACGATTGGCGAAGCATCTGGACTAGAAATAAAAAATAACTTTAGCAATCCCATATAAGGAAAATTTATACAAACTTTTTACAGATGGCACATAACACCAATGAGACTAGCTAAAATAAATAACAAATTTTCACCTATTTGTTGGAAGTGCAACAAGGAAAAAGGTACTTACTATCACATGTGGTGGAGCTGCAGAAAGGCCCAGGAATTTTGGAATCAAATACATAAATGGCTACGAGAAATCTGCGATGAGGAGGTATATTTTAAACCAGAATTTTTTCTACTTGGAATCACTAATAAGATATACCCGAAAGAAACTTTTTACTTAATGATCCACATTATTACAGCAGCAAGGATGGCTTTTGCACAAAACTGGAAAAACATCGAAATTCCAACGGAAGCAGAATTAATAAGGAAAATCATTGCGTGCGCGGAGATAGACAAATTGACAATGGAAATTAAAAATAAGGAAGAAACGGACTATTACAAAATATGGAACAATTTTTATGGATGGCTTGACAGGAGAAAGATCCAATAATTTCTGAAAATTGGACTAAACAAACATTGGATAATGAGTGATACGAGCTTAGCAATACCCAGTTCAAACTTAATGTATGTCTTTGTTTGGTTATGTGTTGTTTATGTTAATGTTTGTTTCTGTGTGACTATTTAATGATAAAATTTATAAAAATAAAAATTAAAAAAATAAATAAATCAGAGGGTTAAGAGCCTGTAAAATTTGCTATAAATTCCAATTGAGATAATGGTAAAAGGCAATTGTATGCAGTAATAAACTACTTGAAATAAGTGATGATTAAGCAACTTTAGACTGAGTAACTATACTTTGTATTAAACTTTTACTTTATCCACACGCAAAAAAAAAAGGTTAGGGTCAATTGTGGTCTCACACCAAGGACTTCCTGGATTCACTGATGCAATTAAACAGATAGTTTACTATAGAGGCACCCATGATATATTAGTGATTCCAAGGGTGTGAGGTTTAGTCTCTTTGTGGAATCAATCTATGTCCCCTCGGCGAGCTTTTGCTTTGTTGGAACTGTGAAATTCACAGCCAGCCTGCTGAAAAAATTCGTAATTTCCATGTATGAATCAATGGCCAGGACTTGACTGTAACTCTCATTTTGAGCTCAAGGCAGCACTCCAAAGAAACCCCCCCACCATCTTCTACTACAACGAATCAGCAAATCAGCATAAAAATCTAAGGTTGCTTTATTCCAAAGGAGTGTCTCACTTCATTGTTGACATATTTATGCCTCTTTTCTCTTTGTGAGATAAATAGGAGAGCGCTCTTCAATTTAACTCAGTTCTGATGGTTTTGTGAATCAGGCTGGCACTAGTAGATCCCTTTTGTACTCCCAATGACAAGGCAGACTGAATTGGGTCCAGGTGTACCTGAGACATCCTATTATTACCTGGGTATTCTCAGCGTAGTCGATGTTCCCTGTGTGAAAACAGCCGATCCTTTTTAACCTTGACTTTCCAACGCCCCAGATTTTGCTGTTCCTTGGCGCTACCCCGAGGAATTTCCTTCTTGGCTTATCTTATGGGCAAGTCAACAGCCATCCAATTTTGGTGTATATAACACATATGCACTGGGTGCTTTGCTATGTTACGCTGAAGTTTTAAAAAGCAGAGATGCATTTCTGCAGTCATTGCTTATGAGTGAGGCAGAGAAGGTCTTTGTGATACTATTCAATAGCCCACCGGGCTGTAGTTTTTGTTACACAAACAGGGACATGTTTTTGTGTTACAGTCAAGCAGTTACTTTCCCTCCCTCTGGTCCTGTTCTTTTCTTCATCCAAAACAATTATTATTTCATTGTATCAAGTCTAGTGTATGTACCATGGCTTCAGTGGGAAATAAAAATCTTTCTATTGGATTAGCAACAAATCAGCAAACACATGCTTTTCTAGACTACGTGTGTTTCGAGGTGAGAAGAAAGTAAAAACTTCAGCTGGTTTTCTTCCAGCTCCTCTCTGTGTTAATTTTAGCCTAGGCCAAGGTAGCATGTTGTTTTCCTGTTTGAATTTTTTTTGCAGTTTGGAATAAAATAAAGACTGCCTGATTTTCTTTCCTTGGCAGGGCAGCTGTTCCATTTTTATTGCATTTTGTTCCAATACTTATTTTTCTTGGCTTGATCCTGGTTATAAATAAAGAGTTGTGAAGAAAGCAATTTAAAACGCAGTTCTCTTTTCCTTCCTTTCTTCTCGTCATTTCGGCACTCATCTAATCTCTTTAGCAAAAACTAGGTTATGTTTTGTGCTTTGCTTGCCTGGAATTGTTGCCTGCCACTGAGGTTTTATTGTACGCAGAACGCACAAAAAGCCAAGCTTAATGGGTAGCTCTGTCCTTTATCCCAGGTGTTAATTTTTATAGATGCTCTTTCCAGCCACTTGGATTGATCGTGGCCAGATGTTGCTATTGTTAAATATCAGTAATGTCTCCAGTGTCCCCATAGGCAGGTTTCTATGGAGGGGGCCTCGTAACTCAAAGGTGAATAGAATTAGAATAGAATAGAATAGAATAGAATAGAATAGAATAGAATAGAATAGAATAGAATAGAACAGAACAGAACAGAACAGAATAGAATCGAATTCTTTATTGGCCAAGTCTGATTGGACGCACAAGGAATTTGTCTCTGGTGCAAATGCTGTCAGCGTACATAAAGAAAAAATAAAATATATTCGTCAAGAATCATAAGACACAACACTTAGTGATAGTCATAGGATACTAATAAGCAATCAAATCATACTAGGAAACAATAAAAACAATATAAGTTGTAAAGATACAAGCAACATGGATATAGCCATAAGTGGGAAGAGATAGGTACTAGTAAGGATGAGAAGAAGAAGTCTTAGTAGTTAATTTGACTTTTTATTTTTTTTATGGTGTGCTACGTGATAAGGATTTGCTGCTCTCCAGAAAATGACGAACCCACTGGCCTGGATAACCCTCCCAAGGAAATCCTTTTCTTAACACCTTTTCTAAAGATTCTGAATTCTTGTCCAGCTTAATTGTTATCTGTGGAGTCCTTGGTGCTCTGCGCGCTTGCTTGTTTTCTTTCATGACCCAGCTAGGTGCACTGAAGAGGTTACCCAGTTGGGTAATAAAACGTCTGCCAGAAAACAACCAAGCTCAGAAAGCGCCAAGGACTTCAAGAGTTCAACCCTGAGCTACAAGCATTCTCTTGCATTGGTTGGTTGTTACCTTTTAGCAAAAATTCTAAAAGATTCTAGCACCTGTCTGGGTGCTAATCCTTACTCCCACATCAGTGCATCTACGAGATAACTCTCAGACTTGAAGGGTTGGCTAGTTCTCAGAAGATCTTTTCTGGTATATTGAAGTCTGCCGCTAAGGCTGTTTTGTTAACTCTTCCCTTTTAATCTCTTGTCAACACAGCATTCAAGCGGGAGGAAGTTCCAGGCTAGGTTAACCTTCCATGATGATATTGGGCCAGAAATTGTAAATGAAATTCCATCTTAAAAAATACATTTTTAAGTATTTTGTGCCTTATCCTTATCCTGAGCCTTACCCTCTTCTAAGAAATTGGAAACCAAGTTGCCAAGGTGGAAGACTCAAATGAGTACACACCCCAACTGCTGACTTAACTAGAATTGTCTCAATATTAAATCTGCTAACTTTTCCCTAAAAGCCAAATCCTTTCATTTATTTATTTATTTTTTCTTGGATTCAGGCTGTTGGATCAATTCTCCCAAATTAGGCTTTCTCTTTGTTCTCTTGTGTTTTGTTTTAATTTTGGCTACATAAGTACAATTACCAAATATGCCGTGCTTATATTACCCCATACCTTGTTAGCTTATTTGAGTGCAGCAAGCATAAATACTAACAAATTGTGCTCCTTATAATTGTATCGCTGAAGTACTTACAGAGTAGAATACACCATAAAACTTGAACCACACTATAAAATCTAGAGAATTTCCATCAGGCCTTGCCCCTTAATGGTTTTTCAGAATTAGTTGTCTGAATTTTTTTTTTAATTACATTTATATGCCGCCCTTCTCCGAAGACTCAGGCGGCTTACAATTTTGGACCAACCCAATGTGCTCAGCAACAGCGGGCTATTGATAGCGGGCTATCTTCATAAAAATACTATTTATGTATTCCACAAATTTCATTCTATTGATTCGATATGCTGTTGATCAAATGTCATGTCCAAGCATCTCTTTTCAGTTCTGATATCTGATTTAGAAAAGAAAGGAACTGATCTTTATAGAGTATCTTGAAAACATACAAGCTTAATTTCCAGTGTTGTAAGTTGCTATGAGCTGTGGTGCTTGGAAGTTATTTTTTGTATATTTGACGTTATCTGGAATACTGTTTTGCTCTTTATATAAATCAATTCAGGCCACGTAATTTTTTCAGATCTTTCTTTTGCATTAAAGTTTTTTTTTTCCTTGTAAAAAATAAACGTTCATAGATTCCAGGCTCCGCAAATACAAAAATGTGCATATTAGATTTTGCATAGCTTTGTACTTTGCATGTGTTTATCATAGATATGTAAGAAAACTTTTTTGTTCTTGAAGACTTGCACATATATGTACATAGCTAGTATGCTCTTTTTTAAGTCAGAGAAAACAGTTCTATAAAGATTTTAATATGTTGCACTGTAGCATATAATTGGGCTATTTATGGGAAATGTCCCCTAAAGTTGTTTTTTTTTTAAGTATGTTTATTCTGTGCATTTTGGGCTATTGAAATGTTAATCAAATTATTCATAATAGTTTCAAATTCTCTTGGCTTTTACAGTAGTTTTTCCCTGAAATATCTATGTATTTTGGCCTTTTTCTTCTAAACAATAGTATCCAATTTAATGTGATAGCATAAACTTCCGTAGGTTAGTTTTTACACAAAGTCCTTGTTTAGACTTTGCTATCAGAATTTGCTATCAGCATTTGCTATCAGAAACTTCATTGTTATTATTATTTATTATTATTATTTAATTACATTTATATGCTGCCCTTCTCCGAAGACTCAGGGCGGCTTACAATTTTTGGGATACAACCCAATGCGCTCAGCAATAGCCTTCATTCCATTGTATATGCCTGCTTATTACTAAGCGGCATTTTTACAAGGTCAGCTAATTGCCCCCAACAATCTTGGGTCCTCAATTTACCTACCCCGAGAGGATGGAAGGCTGAGTCAACCTTGAGCCTGGTGGGATTCGAGCCTACAGTAATTGTAGACAGCTGGATCTTAAGAGCAGGCATTTTAACAGCCTGAGCCACCATTGTTAAGTACAGTGTTCACTAAGTGAACCCATAACTCAGCTTACAATCTGACTTCTACTTTCTTTGGCCATATATTCCTGCAAAGGCCATAAATGTAAAGATTGGTCCTAAGATTACTTTCTCGTCGCTGTTGTAACTTTTGAACCGTCGCTAAATGAGGCAGCTGCTAAACGAGCACTGCCTGTCCTACTATTTAGGATCCTAGCTGGCATTGATTTACGGGCCTCTGCAAGAAGATCCACTTAGCAATGCGACCTCTCTTCCTTGCGCTGATCCAGGTTAGAGGGGAAAAATGGGCATTTGCTTCCTTCTCTTTTCACGCCTTCACTCCCACTTTCTAATTTTTATTTTGCTCTTCCATTGTCAGGTTGCGGCCAGTGAGAAATAAGAGACCTAGATCTGGACTGAAGAGGGGTGTGTGGGAGATTTGCAGATCTAGGTCTCTTGAGAACATCTATATGTGTGCGCAATGCCTCAGTGCTAGGGAAGAACAGAGGATAAAAGTATTTCTCTCCTGCCGACGCCCGATTACAGATGCCCACTTTTATAAGCCCTTCCGTTCCTTTGGCAGAGCAAAACAATTCAAATAAAGTCACCAATTACCCTGTTAAATCTCTTCCACCTCCCCCGGCACCTAAGCGAAGTTCCTGAACCTCATTTAAAACAAAAAAATGGAATGTCCCATTTTTTAATTTTTTTTATACAGAGCGTATAGGATTTCCGCTTGCCCATTTTGGAAGGGGATGTAAAAAAATTCATCTTGTGATGTAAAACGAAGCCCGAGACGGCTGCTTGGAAGCTTGCTTTTTTTTATAACATGCACGTATTCTTCAGAGGTCTTCCTGCGTTTTGGTGGCGGGCTAAACTTCTTTTTGTATCCTAGAGCCGATGTGTAAAATGAGAAGTTGGGAGTCTTTAACTTAACGTTCAGTGGAATGAATGGGTTGAGGGGAAAAGGCCAGTCTAGTCTGAAAAAACCGTAGCCAGGTGGAAGAGCGTAGGGAACCGACCTCCGGCTCCAATCCTAGCAAATTAAGAGAATGACTAGAACGTGCTGAGTAATATTGTTATTTGTCAGTTACTATGACTTCTTTCTTTTTCCCCCTTTCAATTGCATCCTTCCTTTAAAAATGGTGGTAAGTGAGAGTTTTGCATGCTTTGGAGTTTGTTTATTCTCCGCTTCAGTCTATACAACGCACAGTTCATGACGTTAACCCTTCTCCTTAGTTCTCTTCATTCCCACCCATCACTAATTTGGGGTTCGGTTTGCTATCAGACCTCCATTTTTTTTTTCTAATTTGTTCCATTCTTTTTTCTCTCCACCCCCCCTGGCTTCCTACACTTCTGTTTTTCCCCTTTTCTGGTCAACCTCTCTTAGGGCTCTGGTCCTTTTTCTTTTTGTCTTGTCACGTCCTGTATATGGTGGGATGGATTTTTATTTTATTTTATTTTATTTTTGCAAAGGTGCTATGGCTGGCCCAGCGTGGTCTAGCCACGCCTGACTGGACTGGGCATAGAAAGCAGAAATGGCCACTCTGCCAGCCCACGATTAAAAAAAAAAAGAGTTGCATGTCAACCGCCCACCCACGCCATGAGCTCTGCCAACCTAAATGCATCCACGTTGGAGCATCCGTCTTGCTTCCTTGTGTCAAGTCCGAAGCCAGCCTTGTTCCAAGTCCGAAGCTCATTCTTGTTCCACCTCCCTGTTTGACGACCGGTCTGTCTCAGGTGGCATAAGTTGGAGCTTCGTTCAGAATCCATTAGCCAAACACTCCCCGAGAAAAAAGAAAAGAAAAGAGAAAAAAAATCCAACAACCCTTGTTTCAGGCTGCTGGGATCGAAGCGAGGTTTCGAATGGCAGAACGATGGTTTTGAACCCTAAGCCCGCTAATTCCTGGGAAACGAAACACTAAGGATGTCCTTCGATGTCAGCACCAGCAAAGCTTCTATATGAGGGCGTCTCTGGCTTAGGCTGCCTTTGAGATCTTCGTTGGGAAGGGAGGGAGATCGAAAGATGCTTGTCGGAGGGGCAGCTTAGTTTTTATCGTAATGTGCTTCCATGTTTCCAAACCGGATGTGTCTCTGTATATCTCCACTATATACAGCACATTGATGTCTGATTGTCCTTACTAGTCCTAGTTCTCTGTACCTTGTTCTGATAGTTTGCTGTGAGTAGCAGACTTCTGTGGACACTGGTGTGTTATTTTGGCTGTCCAGCTGTTAGTTTGTGGTTAGCTCTTTTCTTTTTTTCCTTTTTCGTTCTTCCTTTTTTTTTTTTTCCCGTTCTGGTAACTGTGCTGGTGGTGGCTTAGCCACTCCATTGCCTTAAAGGTCCTGATGGAGTAATGTTCAGCTTGGGCCAACATTACTCCTGGTGTGTGCTCATGCAGTTGCTTACACTGTTAAAGACTGTAGTTTCCATAAATGCTTTGTGTGCCTTAAGTCCCCTTGTGGAATCCTGCTGACTTTGTATCCAAACCCACAAATTATAAGAAAACGTCTTCTTTTTTTTAGCTTGCCAACTATCTATCAACAAACAAACTAGTGATGTAATGCAGAACAGGTTGCCAACTGAAGGTGTTCTAATGGATTGGGTTTTTTTTTTACTGCTTAAAATGTGCCTCTCTTTTTTACTCCGTGTAAGGTAAAGTACAAATGACAAGTCGAGTTGATCATGAAGAAGCCTACATGAAAAGGGACAAGTTGATATAATTATAATATTTTTTTTTCCTAATCTTCTAAAAATTTATAAAGGGGCAAATTTCTGGCCCTCCCAGGTAACAAGCAGAAGTGTCTGTGACGTGCAAGAACTGGGTAATATCATTTGTGTATGTAATCACCACAAAAGCTTGCTGCTTTTGGACGGGCTGCTTTGCACCAGTCAAAATTGCCTCTACCACCTTCCGAAATATTTTATTCAGTACTTCGAGCAAAGAGTCTGAAAGAGACAGAAATACTCAAGAAATCATGTACCAAGTGTTTCTGGGGAGAGTAAGATGGGGGAAAATAAAGCATTGATTTTAGAAACAAACAGCAGGATTTTACAACTGAAATGTTGGTTTGTCTTCTCATCTCTCTTGTAAGATTGAACCACTGGAATTTGGGGTCAAGATGAGTATGTGCAATATTTGCAAGAATCAGTCCACTCAACAGTTGCAGTTTTTCACAATAAGCATTCAAAAAAGTGTTGATTGAAATGATTTTGAACCACCTACTTTGTCATCTAAACTCAAATCCAGGAGAGAAAAAAATATATCCCTTCATGAAATCTTTGCAATTTCAAATGGAATGGCCTTTCAGATAAAGCTATTGATTGGTAGACAATAATTTTGTATACCCTCCCACGGAATTTTACCGCAGAACCTAATGACTGTTTTGCCTTCTCTCTTTCCTTCATTGGATCACCATCCATCCATCTTGCAGATGATGAACCAGCTGGACCAATGTAAGTATTTCATGCACCTGATCTTCCCATCTCAGTCCGTTTTTTGTGCTCTAAATGTTCCGTCTTCCAGGCAAATACATATGAAGGGAAAGCAAAATATTATAAGGCAGCGAAAGATGGTTCTTTCCAGGGTTGGCATATAAGGAAGCAGTGCTTCTCAATCTTAACAATTTTAAGATATGTGGACTTGCAATTCCCAGAATTCCCCAGGAAATGTGACAATCCAGAAACTGTCACATTGATTGTTTGTTTCTTTGTTTGTTTTCTGGCCTTTTAAATCTCATTGTAGATCAATTGAGATGTTTTTGCCTGTCATTAACTGTCAGAAAAGGGAGGAGCGATTGAAGTGGCGGGTGTCAGTGAGGATTGCCATCTTGAACAGAGTTATTTGGGGGAGGGGGAGAATTATATAGAACAAATCCTCCCCCGAGAGAGCGGTGCATTTGAAATAGCAGTATTAACAAATAACTGGGACAGAAACCAGTGCATTGTACACAAGTGAATGTAAATGATGCCACTAAAATGATTGTTCTGGAAAGCCATCTCTGTTCTGTCCACAAAGTTTTACAAGTTTTTATATCAGTGCTTGTCAACCGCAGCATGTTGAAAATGTATGGGCTTTAACTCCCCAAATTCCCTATCTTAAAGTAAAACTTCCCTTCCCTTTTCTTCATCCCATCATGTGCTAAATATTGTCTTGTTCACAACTTCAGCTGTCCCTCCAACTTAATTAGGATGTCATTTTTCTTTTGTAGGAAAACTAATTCCACAAACAACCATAAAGATAAAAATCTACGCCAGAGAAATACAAATTAAAAGCAGTGCTTATGTAAGTTTGTATAAAATGTTTCTCAAAACTGTCTTTTCATATTTATTTATTTACTTACTAATTTATTTACTTATCCACCCCAGGGTTTTTGAAAATGCAAAGGGCTAAATATAATTATGTAAGACTGAGTTGTCTGTATATCAGAAATTATTTGCAAGTTAAGCGGCACTAACGCTGAATGGAGCCAGCCCTACTCCTGAATATATATTTTTTTTCACATGTTTTTGGCTGTTAGGACGATAAAAATTGGACGCATGTCACGCACAGATCAACCACATCTATACAGGATTATAATATCCAGTGTGGCATGCATGCCTCTTTAAAAAATATTGGTGAGCCTTTTTAAAAAACGATGATTCCGTCTTTTTTTCATATAAACAAAAACCAATGTTTATAGTTTTTATAAACACGTATACAGCTTTCCTGACAACAAACAACTTTGTAACAAAAGGGTGGTTTTTATATTCTTCCATCTCTATATTTGTGTTCAAAATCAAGCTCCCCCAGAACACCTTTTTTGCTGATTCCCGAGAAAGTGGGTGGGCCTACAATTTTGTTCTAGCTTATTGCAATTAGGAATTTCAGTCATCGCTAATTGTTATTTGTTTTTCAGAGCTTTACGTTTGAGAGACTGATAGAAATGCTGCCTGCCACATCCAAGGGTTGATTTACAAACTCCATTTTTCTCTGATGCTTGTCTTTGAAGTGAGCAACGGTGACCGTCTCAAGCATGCCTTATTTAGCTGATACTTTTACTAATGCTTCAGAATACAGGATGTAAACTGTTCTGGGCTTGATGTGCTGTGGGAATGCTGCTTTTTCCCCCCTTTGAGAACACTTAAGTATTACAAGTAAGAAGTCCAATCATGCATGTAGCAATTTTTTTTTTACTTAACATAGCTGTTAAAAATTAGCTCTGAAATGCACCTGCTGCCATCTAGTGAAAACCTTTTGTAAAGTACAGCAAAACCTAAAATATATACAGTATATATTTATATTTGGAGGGTGGGGAAACCAAACTACAGTGAGTATTTGATTTTTAAGCTGCTGAATTCATTCCTTATATTGTATGTCTGAGAGATTTATGTCCAAGTATGTAGGAGGAATATAATGTAAATTGACATTTGACCTAAGGGCTCAATCTGTACAGAAAGAATGAGATAATCCTATAATTATAGAATGCGGGATTTGGGGTAGTCCAGAAGACGATGTTGGAATACAGAGAGACACTTTTGTTTATATACATATTATAATGGCTTTAATTTTATTTTTCCTTAAATCATGTTTATTTCTCATCTTTTTTTTTTTTGCACTGATGGGTTCACAGTCTTGTATATTCAATGCAGGCCGAATTTTATAATTTCTTCTCTCTTGTTTGTTTGTTTTAATGCTGTTGAAACAGCATCACGGCATGGTGATATTCTATGCAACTGGTTTGTTTCAGTTTTGACATTAATTCATGTTGATTTTAGGATGGCTGTAGAATCACAGACATTACTGGGTTCTTAGACTATGGGCGTACTTGTAGATGCATGAAACTTGTGGTGTGTAAAATTGTTGAAGTGCAACGATAATGTATAAAAGGGATTCCACTGTTTTTAAAAATAAAACTTAAATAAAATCCTAGCTCTGGGACCATTTTTAAATTGGAATGTTCCTGATTAAATGAGGTGGCTTCGTGTCATTATTACTCCTGTTTGTACTATTATTACTACAAACAGCTTTATGACATCCTGTTTCTCAAGGTTATACAGGGGACACTCCGCTGTTCTCAAAAACCTGGTAGTGTTTCATCCGTTTCTCCACCTTGTCTACAAATGCAAGGAAGATCTTTTCAAAAGAGACATGGTCTAAATCAACTTGTGGAGCTTCAAATATTTTTGGATTTCTTCCCTCATCCTGGATTGTTACCCACGTTGATTAAGACCGACAGGACTTGAAGCTTTAACATGTTCCTTCAAAATACAGGAAGAAGTTGATCTTCCCTGCTTGATGTACTTGGACTACAATTCTCATAAGCCTCAGTTAACACCTCTGTAATATAAGTGTCAGAGCAAGCATTCCTGGCTTGCTCTCGAGTTGCCATAAGAAGGAGGGAGGGGAGATCTGATGGAGCAGTTCAGTTGCTATGATCAGAAGCACATTCCACGCATACCTTTCTTCAGATTGTGTCTCAAGTTACCAGAGTGTGTTTTCCGAAGTGCTTTGTTGGAAAATGTGATTTATGACACACCTAGACAGGGGAAACAGGGTCATGGGTGGGCAGTAAATTATGTAGGGCAGAGCCGACTGCATCTTATGAAAAGTGCCGACATGTTGCTCCTAATAAATAATCGGATTTCTTTTGAAACTTGGCTCGAGGCTCATGAATTAATTAGAGCATAAGTTCACAAGCCATTCTCAGCTGGTCAAGTAGGATGCCTTCTATAGCTGTATCCATCATCTTAAAACATAGCAAAATGCAGCATTGAAAGGCAAATGCATATTTTGTCTTATATTGAGATCAAAGTCCCTGTGTCCCCCTATGTCTACCTTGAAGAGCCAGGTCTTGATAAACCTTCCAGAATCCTCAAACGGTCAAGTCAGTTTTTCCAAAGAAGGGCTGCAACTTCTCACCATCAACTTTGGTTCTGGGATCTGAAGGCTACATGCCCATCCCACCAGGTGGGGTATGGAGGATGCCCTCCTGATCTCTTAAGTGTTGCCATCTAGGGCAGGGGTGGGCAACTCTGGCCCCTTTGCGACCTGGGGACTTCAACTCCCAGAATTCCTAAGCCATGCTGTAAAGGGGCCATGCTGGCTCAGGAATTCTGGGAGTTGAAGTCCCCAGGTCACAAAGGGGCCATACCTGCCCACCCCTGATCTAGGGGAACCTGGAAGTCCACCATTTTGTAACTGCCCCTGCCCTGTGCAACATCCTTCTCCCAGAGATCCAAGCAGGCCCTCAACCTCCTTGCCTTCTAGAAAGCCTTGAAGAGCTGGCTCTTCCCACAAGGGTTGGGCTGGGATGAGACTGGAGCCCAGTAGATGGCACAAGGACGTGTGGGAGAGGTGGTGTCAACTGTCCGACTAGCGAACCCAAAATATAGAAACAGACTCGGGGAGCTTTGAATTCCCAAAAGTAGAACTTCATTGGATAACACCATTTTGGTACTGAAGAACCAAAACCAGCTCTGGTTTTCCCGCGCAAAGACTTGCTCAGTTAAACCAATGCTTTCCCTTTCTCCCCACCCCGGTTGATCACATTGCCCAATTGTGAAACGTTCTTTTGTTACGGGAACTGTCCGTCTCTTTCTCCAGCACCTGCAGCGGCGACCTTGATGGCTGCACAGGCTCTCGCGATGCACACACGCGTTCTCGGCGTTCTGCTTTCTCCTTCCTTCCTCCAGTTCATTGGCAAGTTGAAAAGCGTTTGAAAGAAGCAAGGTGGCTCAACCTTGACAGGCTGCCCCCAAACACCATTTCTTGACTCTTTATTCTGATAGTTTGGGCAAGGTTTGTTTTTTTTTTTAAACGGGCTCGCCTGCCATCCAGGATTATAATTGCAATATAGGCAACCGTATAATTTTTAAAAATACATAAGCCCGTTTGACGTAGTGGTGAAAGTGTTGGCCTAGAAACCAGTAGTTGGAGAGTCCTCGTTCTACCTCGGGCAAAATCCAGTGGGTGTATTTTGGGCCAGGCTCTTGCTGTTGACCCCCAACTCTTTTGAAAATGTCACTTTCCAGAGTGGTGGGCAGCAAATTAATAAAGGCTGGATAAAAGAAAAAAATCAAAAATAAAAGGAGTGTGTATTATATTCTATATCTCTCCCTCCCCCTCTTCCAATCTCACCTAAGGCGGCTTTATTGTCCAATAGACCCACATTAAAACTGTATCTTCCTTATCCACTTCTACCTTCCAGTGGCTGCACCTTGCTATTTTTCCACGCCAGACCTTGCCTTGCCCTTTGCTTGGCGTGTTTTGTCATCCCCCGCTGTCACATTTCTCGGTCTCCCGTTCCTTCTCCCACCCAGCTGCTGCAGAATCCCTGGGGCCATGTTGAGCAGCCTCTTGCAAGCTGCATTGAAAAACCTTCCCTCTGCCTTTGCAGAAAATGACATTTCACTTCTCATCTTTCTGAATATGCTCAGCGTGCATTAAGATGAAAAACATCTATTCTGGAACATTTGAAAAGCCAAGGCCGACATACTTGTAAAATATGCCACAATAGAAAATTGTTCGCTGCATGTCTTTACGGTTCACTCTTTCCTTCCTTCCCTCCCTTCCTCCCTCCCTCCTTTCCTTCCTTCCTTCCCCCTTTGTCCATTTGCCTTCCTCACGCCCTCTCCCTTCCTCTCTCTCTCCTCCTCTTCCTTTTTTCCTTCTTTCCTTCCTTCCCTCTAATACAAAAAAAAATAAGAGATGGGTGGAATATACATTTAAAACCTGGGAGTAAAAAAATAAAAGACGACCTGTGAATAAGAAATGTTTATGAGGGATCAAATTGTGCTTTTTTAAAAAAAAAAAATCCGGTTCACACAGAATCACTTCTGCATCAACATCGAGCTAATCAAATGTTGTGAGGATGTGTGTTTTCCCCAAATACACGTGCATCTTTTTGACCAGTGAGATTGCAGAGATAATAAAGGTAGCTTAAGCAGTCATGATTTTTGTTTCTTTTCTGGTCTGCTTAAAAGGATTCACAGAAGGGAAAACAGGCCAGTAAAGAATAAACATATTGGAAGGGGCTTCAGTGGCACAGTGGTTAGAGTGCAGTGCTGCAAGCTACCCCTACTGCAATTTGGCAGATCGAATCCCACCAGGCTCAGGTTGACTCAGCCTCCCATCCTTCCTTCCGAGGTGGGTAAAATGAGGACCCAGATTGTTGGGGGCAAGAGGCTGACACTGCAAACCACTCAGAGAGGGCTGTAAAGCACTATAAAGTGGTATATAAGTCTAAGTGCTATTGCTATATACCCAATTCCTGCAACCGTTCTTCATACGTTTTAGCCTTAACAGATTAACAAGAGTTGGGAGGGACCTTGTAGGTCATCTAGTCCAACCCCCTACCCAAGCAGGAGACCCTACACCATTTCTGACAGATGGGAGTCCAATCTCTTCTTGAAAGCCTCCAGGGATGAAGCTCCCACACCTTCTGAAGGCAACTTCTGTTCCATGGGTTGATTGTTCTCACTGTCAGAAAATTTCTCCTTATTTCCAGGTTGAATCTCTCCTTGTTCAGTTTCCATCCATTACTCCTTGTCTGGCCTTCAGGTGCTTTGGAAAATAGCTTGACCCCTTCCTCTCTGTGGAAGATTGCTATCATGTCTTCCCTGGTCCTTCTCTTCCCTAGACTAGTCAGGCCCAGTTCCTGCAAACCGTTCATTGAATGTTTTAAGGGTTGAGCCCTGGGCTTGGTTAATCCAGCCATCTGGTCACCCACTGACCAACCAAGCTTCTCAGTTGAAAAGTGAAACATCTTCAAAGAAAAAACCAGAAAGTCCAGTTGCTTCTTGAAAAAAAGCACATAAAACATAATTGCTTCTCCATTGAATTTCCCCTGCATGAAATGACCAAAGTAAATGAGTCGCAGTTGGGTGATTTTTGCCTTCTAGTGACATGTCTGGTTTCCAATCTGTTACTTGCTTGTTAGTCACCTTTGCTGTCCAAGGAATACAAGTAATCCTGGACTTATGACCACCACCGTCCAAAATTTCTGTTGTTAAGTGAGTTTTCCCCATTTTACGACCATACTTGCTTCAGTTGTTAAGTGAATCCTTGCAGCTGATAAATTCATTAAGCAAATCCCCGTTTCCCCATTGACTTTGCTTGTCAGAAGGTCACAAAAAGGGCCACCATGACCCAGGGACACTGCGACCATCATAAGTATGAACCAGTTACTAAGTGTATGAATTTTGATCACGTGATCGTGGGGATGTGTCATGCCCTTGTTGGAATATGATTCGGAGGGGGAGGCCAAGTAGCTGACATGGAGTGGGCTCCATTGGCCATGGAAGAAACTGGGGAAGGGCGAAGTCCAGCTGGGCGGAGCAAGGGTGAGGTAGAACAAGGGACAGGGAGTTCAGAGGAAGACCCAGGCCCACCGCCTCTTCATCCTAGGGGACGCAGGGAGGAACGGAGAAGGGAGCAACTTGGGTTGCATGGCTTACGGGGGAGGAAAGGGCCCTGATTCCCTTCATTAGCTGCAGCACAGCACGCTGTTGGGAGCAAATCCTGAATTTATCTGGTATCATCTTGGCTTATCTGTGTTCCTGGTATCTTCCCAACTGTGTGTGTTTTGCTGGCCTTTCAAGTCTGCAATTCCTTCTCCTGCCCTGTCAAGTTAATTACAGCAGCGTGGTTTGTGTGGATTTTTATTTACAGTTTGTATATACTTTATTTTCAGACTGAATTTCCTCCACTTAAAGACCATTCCTGGGAGACAACCCACAGAACTGGTAGTAAAAAATTTTTGAATCCCACTACTGGTCCTAAGTCACATTTTTCAGTGCCGTTGTAACTTTGAACGGTTACTAAGCGAACCACTGTAAGTCGGGGACTATCTGTACACAGATTTTTTTCAGCACTGCAGTTCAACCGACTCGAAGGCAGAATGAACGACAGCCGCCCCCAACCACGAAGCCCCCCTTCCTTTGTTTCGTTCGATTGACACATGTCCCAAAAGCTTCTTGTGGTGCTGAAAGACACAAATTTGATACCATTTGCCCCGGTTTTGCCTGGGCTGATCAGGAGGACAGAACCAGCCTTCCTCACTAGGTGGCGCTATCGCATCTCCCAGGAAAATCTGAGAGGAGGCTCTGAAAATTCTCATATTTGTTTTGCCCCCAGACTTTTATTTCTGCAGGCAACTTTTAGCTCTAGAATAAATACGGAAGGGAAAAAGAAAACAAAGTTTCCAGTTCAGGGGATTTTTGCTAATAACGATAAATGACACAGAAGTTTTAGGGAAAATTAGGGAGAAGGGCTGCATACAAGTCTAAATAAATAAATAATAATAATAATAATAATTTTGTTTTGGTTTTTTTTAATTCTTTATTTTTACATTTTATTTCGGAGTGTCTTTTTTATTGTTTTATTTTTGCAGGTCTCTCCTTTGCAGGCTCTTGTTTTTCTGGCTGCTTGGATCATGTGAGGCCTTGGTTTTAAGACATCCCACCCCCAAAGTTGTGTTCTCTTCTGGTCTCCCTGAAGAGCTGGGGTTAGTGAGGTCAGGGAACAAAGCTTGGACCATGGGCATGCCCTGACTTGTTAAGATCACTACGTTGAGGACTGTACCACATTGAAAGTCACTGGTCTCCCCCCCCCCAGGAGGAGTGTGTGTGTAAATAGCAATAGCACTTTAGACTTATATACTGCTTTGCAGTACTTTACAGCCCTCTCTAAGCGGTTTACTGAATCAGCATGTTGCTCCCAACAATTTGGGTCCTCATTTTACCCACCTCGGAAGGACGGAAGGCTGAGTCAACCATGAGGCTGGTTGGATTTGAACTGCCAAATTGCAGGCAGCTGGCTGCAGCAGAAGTAGCTTGCAATACTGCAATACTCTAACCACTGCGCCACAGAGGCTCATTGTGTAATAGTAATAATAGTAATGCTATTACTGTCTTTGACAAAAACAAAATCCAGGCCAGTTTGGAGAAACATGGATGTCAAAATACTCAGGGACAGGGGCTTCATATTGCAGGAGATGGCAATCCTTCCCCCCCCTCCCCCAAAACACACACACACACACACACAAACACACACACATACACGTTCCAAGCAACCAAACCATCTGATTGCTTCTATCTGGACACCCACAAGGAGTCAGTCATCCAGCAGGACTTCCCTTTGTGCACTCAGCTGCTGTGGATAATAAGAATAGTAACAGTCGCTTCAAGATGCCCAACGGATTCTGGTTAAAGCAAAAAATAATAATAATAATTTTAAAAAATCTGGATGCAGATTTAATCTCGGAGTTTTCTGTTCCTTTTCCAAAGTCAAGGGCACTTTTAAAGAGGGCTCTTCCGCTTTCAGGATTTCCTGTGCAGTCTCATGAGAGGGAGAGAAAGAGAGAGAAACATTCATATGCTTTCCCAATATCTCCTTTCATCCTGTCTCTTCCCCTCTTCTACTCTCCCCTACCTACCCTTCCTTCTCTTACTCTCCCTCTCTCCTTCCTTCCACTCCCTCTGCTTCCTTCCTTCCTTCTCTCTCTCTCATTTATCATATCAATCTATCATCTATTATCTATCTCTACTATGTCTATCTATCTATCTATCATCTATATCTATCATCTACTGTATCTACTCACCCTCTCTCTAATCTATTATTTACATGTATCTATCTATCCATCTATCTATCATCTATCTATCTATCTATCTATCTATCTATCTATCTATCTATTTACCTACCTATCTAGGGGACGCAGAGGTTCAGTGGCTCAGTGGCTAAGACGCTGAGCTTGTCGATCAGAAAGGTTGGCAGTTCGGCAGTTCAAATCCCAAGCGCTGCGTAACGGAGTGAGCTCCTGTTACTGGTCCCCGCTTCTACCAACCTAGCAGTTCGAAAGCACGTAAAAAATGCAAGTAGATAAATAGGGGCCCCTTTGGTGGGAAGGGAACAGCGTTCTGTGCACCTTCTGCGTTTAGTCATGCCAGCCACATGACCACGGAGACGTCTTTGGACAACACTGGCTCTTTGGCTTTGTAACGGGGATGAGCACTGCCCCTAGAGCCGAAAATGACTAGCACATATGTGCGAAGGGAGCCTTGACCTTAACTATCTGTCTGTCTATCTGTCTATCTATCTATCTATCTATCTATCTAATCTCTCTATCATCTATTTTATCTCTCCCTTCACTTCCCTTTTCGCAAAACAAACACCTTAAAAAGCCCCTTCCAAAGGATGATACAATTCCACCAAGATAAAAAGTGCTCTCTGATCCCAGGTAGTTCATTCTAAAAGTGTAATTTATGCCCAGGTTGAAATCAGGCTCACGTGGGCAGAAGTGAGCTAATGCTTTCTTTTCATCCTCTGTTCCTGACACACCTTTTCTTTCGAGAAGTTTCCCCATTTCTTAACTAGGTCGATCAATGATGATGTTTATTCGGCGTGCTTGAATAGCTCAAATAAAGATTCTGTAGCTGGGTTTGCCCAGCTTTGACACTTGGTTTTCTTCTGTGTGGTTAGCGCAGGGTGCTGATCTGCTTACTTCCGTGTCTTGCTTTCAACGATCACATTAAGCTTTGCAAACACTGTCCTTATAGGAAAGGAGAATTGAAGCTGGCTATTGCAGGTGAGTCAGAGAGAGAGAAAAACCAATTTTTTCTCTAATGCATAGGGGTTGAAAAAGCAATGCTGAAAATGGGTGGAAAGGGCCTTGTTTGGGGCAAGTCCCAGGAAGCAAAACTTGGAAGGAAATATTTAAAACAGGCACCCCAAATTATCTTTCTTTTCCTAGTATTATCACCAGCAATTGTGATAATTGCAGTTTTTGGACAAGAATTGAAAGAGGAAAGACCTGGTACAGTGTGTGGAGGGCTAGTTCTATAAAGCCTTAGAAAATGGATAGATTGAATAGATCTACCGTGGACCTCACCCCATTCCTAAGAGGTCCTTAAATGGGGCGTGCATAAGCGCACCAGCGTGCCTACTGTCACTGTCCCCATTTATCTGTATTTACTCCCTTTGTTCTAGTTTATGTACATACCTATACTTGTTATCTTGTACATATTTGACAAACAAAATAAATAAATAAATAAATAAATAAACCTTGTTGATCCACATACAAATTAACAGAGTTGGAAGGAACCAAGCATCTGCTAATATTTGAAATGTACATGGAACCTCACTTCCTTGGTCATCCAATGGACTTTCTACCTCAGGCAGGTCTACACCCTAGATTCACGTCCTGGTTAATAGTCTTATTTATTTATTTTTACCTTTTAAGTGGGATCCTAAATATTTTTCTTAGGAGCAGGGCAAAATCCCTGATAAATTCAACCCCAGGAATACACGATGGGTTTTGATCTCCTGCAGTTTGGATCTTCATCCTTTTTGGAGGCCAGAATTCCAAATTAAAATAGAAGAAATCAAAGGAGGTTTCGTTTTATGAAGATTGTGATGCTCTTAGCTCCTTCTTAGAGAGTTCAGATACAAGGTATCTTTCACCCAACCACCATCGGAAACATCGAGGGACATGTAAAATAAAATAAAATAAAAAATTTGGAAGGGAAGAAATACCATTTTTACAAAACATTTCTCAGATGCTCAGAACTGTTTTGAGATTGCCAGATGGATGGTGCTCCTGTTCTTTTTTTAGACTGCAGAGAAAATCAGATTTTTGAATCTCATTTCCTTTTCCAGCCGCTCTGAATGGTCATTCTGTTGATGTTCACGGTATTTTCTTGTAAAATGGTCTGTAATCAGAAAGTCAATGCTATTTTTCTCTCATCCTTTCCTGAATTTGCTCTCCCTCCCCAGCTGTCTCTTAATGAGAGTGATTTTAGTAAAGTATGGCCCAAGCACATCACACAAGATAATCACCTGGCAAATTTGGTTGGTATGATCTTCCATGGCTCTTATGAATGATGTGTTAAAAGATCAACTCTATTCAGCTCTTCTGGAGGGATAGCTTTAAGCGACTGATGGTGGAGCCATCAATCCCAACTTTGTTCTGTTGGCTTGTTTTATTGTGCTACACTTTCCATTGTGCGACTTTGTGTCATCGATGTGTTTTTAGACTTGTGAAACTGCCTAGAGTCGAACCCAACTGTGGGAGTGAGTCCATTTCATAAATAGAAATAAAAAGAAAACTCCTTCTGGCCAAACAGATCCGGTGAGAAACTGAGAAGCTGCAAAAATCTGTTTAATAAATAAATAAATAGCCACCATCCCTCTTCATTTCTGCATGTAAACGCCACACACACACACACACACACACACACCACCTACTGACTCTTCTTGGACAGCCTCCAACCTAGAATGGAAGCAACCACTCAAAAATCTTCCTTTGTGGTCTGGCAACTCAACCTTATACTGAGCTCTCCATGGTGCTGAACATCAATTTGACAAGCAATGTGTTTGGTCCTTTCTGAGTTTATGGGGGTGAGAGGAAGGAGGAGGAGGAAGAGGAGGAGGAAGAAGAGGAGGAGGAGGAGGAGGAGGAAGAGGAGGAGGGTTTTCTTGCAGATATTTCATCACCCAACCAGGTAGCATCATCAGCGTTATCACCAAAGAGTAGATTCATGATTTGGCCAAACGCTCTATTATTTTTTCTTACCTGGACACCAGGAGGTAAATAACTTTGAAATGTATATATTTTAATCTCCTACTTTTTCCATTGGAATCGTTGTCCTGGCTTCTCTTTTCTAACCATTCGCCACAGAGTGCACGAAAGGCTACTAAATAGCCTCGCCAACACTTTATATATGATTGCTGTCTTGTTGTTCAGAGGGTAATTGCATAAGTCCCACATTTAGCTCAGAAGGAAGGTTATCAGGTGGGTCGAATGCCAGGTACTAAAGTAATAGCGAATAAATTATGTAAGATTATATAGATTATATAGCAATCAATTACATAGATGGATGTCGGGATCCAGTTCAAGTTGGCATTCTTTCACCAATTGGACATCAGGAGAAGGAAGATCATAAATTACCTACAATAGAGATGTCCCAAAATGCCACTATCCTTTTTTACTAATTGCCCTATATTTGGTTAAAATATGGTGCATTCTGAGCCAGGGAGACACGTGGAGAAATGGGTCCAAAATTTCAGCTCTTCCAAAGCTTGTACAGGTAATCCTTGATCAATCACGAGTGGGACTAGAACTTCCCACCCAGGAACTGGGCCTGGCTAGTCTAGTGAAGAGAAGGATCAGGGGAGACAGGATAGCAGTCTTCCAGTATTTGAAGGGCTGCCACAGAGAGGAAGGGGTCAGGGTATTTTCCAAGACACCTGAAGGCCAGACAAAGGAATAATGGATGGAAACTGAACAAGGAGAGATTCAATCTGGAAATAAGGAGAAACTTTCTGACAGTGAGAACAATCAACCCATGGAACAGAAGTTGCCTTCGGAAGGTGTGGGAGCGCCACCACTTGAGACCTTCAAGAAGAGATTGGACTGCCATCTGTCAGAAATGGTGTAGGGTCTCCTGCTTGGGTGGGGGGTTGGACTAGATGACCTACAAGGTCCCTTCCAACTCCCATTATCTGTCATCTGTTCCATTGCTAAGCAAGACAATTGTTAAGTGAATCACATGGTCATTAAGCAAATCTTAACTTCCCCCCCCCATGGATTTTGCTTGTCCAAAGCCAGCTGAGAAATCACAAATGGTGATCACACGATCCCCAGATTGCCGCAACCCGACACGCCGGATTGCCGAACCATGGGCATGCAGTTGCAGCTTACAATTGTAAGTGCCACGATTGGTTGTTAGTCACTTTCGTCATCGTTGTTATAACTTCAGACACAAAACAGGTGGCTGTAAGCCAAGCACTGCCTGTAAGCTGGTTTGCTCGCACTTGGGTGTATTTAAAGAAAAAACATATTAGAAGCCACCTGCAATTCCAGGTGTTTTCTTAGTGCAGGTGTGTCAAACTCAAGGCCCGGGGGCTGGATCTGGCCCATGGGATGCTTAGATCTGGCCTGTGGGGCTGCCCTGGATATAGTGAAGGGTGGTGCTTCTGTCAGCAAAAACGGAGCTCCATTTTCGCTGGCAGAAGCATTGTGGGCCAGTCCTTCGCTATTTCGGACCTCTGTTTTCACTGGAAGAGGGTTGCAAGAGGCCAACTGTCATGCCCCTGTCAGAGTCTGAATCTGAGGAGGAAGACAAACAGCTGACAGGGAGTGGGAGTGTGGCCGTTGGCTGTGGAGGAAACTGGGGAAGGGCAAAGTCCAGCTGGGCAGAGCAGGGAAGAGGTAGAACAAGGGAGAGGGAGTTCAGAGGAAGACCCAGGCCTACCCCCTCTTCATCCTAGGACACGCAGGGAGGAACAGAGAAGGGAGCAATGTGGGTTGTGTGGCTTACGGGGGAGGAAAGGGCCCTGATTCCCTTCATTAGCCATAGCTGGAATGAAAGTTTAAAAGAACTAAATGCTGACTGTGGCAGCTGCTGGGAGCAAACATTAATTTATCTTGCATTGACTTTGCTTATCTGTGTTCCTGGCGTCTTTCCAACCGTGTTGAGTTATTGCCGTGCCTTCACATCTGCAATTCTTGCTCCTGCGATGCCAAACTAATTACCTCCATTTGGCTTGATTGGACTTAAAGTTACAGTTTGGGTTGACCATGTTTTGGACTTGATTTCCTGCAGCCAAAGGCTGTTCCTGGGAGAGTTTTTCTCCAGCCAGAAAGTAACCATGACACTGGGGGCAAAGTTGGAGCTAATAAAGGGATTCCTACTGATTATCTGATAGTGTTGCCTTTGTGCCACGCCCCTTTGGGTCATCACACCATTGCAGCCGAAAACTAAGCTCACAAGAGCCACGTGTGGCCTTCCCAAGCTCCGTTTTCACTGGCAGAGGGTTGCAGGTTGCTGTCGCAGCCGAAAACGGAGCTCGGGAGCCTGTTTTCACTGACAGAGCACCTGGACCACCACAGGCGCCCTCCCGCAACATGAGTGACATCATGCTGGCCATGTCCCCCTGCCCACGCCCCCCTTGTCCCACCATCCCAAAACACAACCCTGATGCGGCCCTTAATAAAATGGAGTTTGACTCCCCTGTCCTAGAGTAACTTGGAGGGGCTGCCAGAAAAAGTCCAACAAGGAGTCTTCAATGAACATCTCCATTTTTATCTCCATTGTGGCCACACCCTTGACTTTCTGGCATGCGCACCAGATGTAGACCATTGAAGGTAAGTGAAGGTATTGAGCTCTAGGAGTGAGGAAAGCCTGAGGCCCTTCAGCCAGTCTCTCTCAACCAAGCCTACCTCGCAGGGTTATCATTCTGGGGGGAAACAATTGGACAAAAGCTTTCTGGAAATATACTTTTGTGGGGGGCTAGTGGGAAGGGATTGGGGCCTCTCAATATGTCTGAGGTTTTCAGAAGGCTTGGGGAAGGATTACTTTTAAACAACTCGAATAGTGAGAGGGATTCCCGAAACGCTTGCTAGGGCTAAAGAGAGAATCCCTTTCCTTCCCCTGGGTTAAAAGTGGCACCTAAGAGACAGTCTAAACCCAGATCCTGGGTGTTAGCAGCTCTTCTTCTTTTTCCTTCTGATTCTGGCCATTTGTCTCTCTGGAAGCTTTCAAGAAGAGACTGGATTGCCATCTGTCAGAAATGGTGTAGGGTCTCCTGCTTGGGCAGGGGGGTGGACTAGATGACCTACAAGGTCCCTTCCAACTCTGTAAATCTGCAAATCTCTTTCATTCTTTCTCTGTCTCACACACTCTCTCTCTCTCCACATCTTTCTTTCTTTCCCTCTTTTTCCCTTTTCCTTCCTTTCTCTCTCTCTCTCTCTCTCTCTCATTCTCTCTCTCTCATTCTCTCTCTTTTTCATTCTCTCTTTCCACATCTCTCTCCCTTTTCCTTTTCTCTCATTCTCTCTCTCTCTCTCTTCTTTTTCTCTCATTCTCCCTCATTCTTTCTCTCTCTCATTGTCTTCCATTTTTCTCTTTCCACATCTCTCTTTCTCTCTCTCCCTCTTTCTCCCCTTCCTTCCTGCCTTCCCTCCCTCGATTCCCCCCTTCCCTCCCCCCCAACAGGGCCCCCTCCCAAGGTGTTGCCCCTTTAAGAAGCCGGGCGCCGGCTCAGGTAGACCCAGCCGATTGGACGCGGGGACTCCAGTGGCAACCCAATCGGATCCGCCGCCTTCCTGAATATTCCCAGGCTCCGGAGTTGCTGCCTGAACCCGGAGAGATGGGAGCAAACAGCAGCAGTGATGTAACCCCAGCCGGGGCGCGCAAGTCCTGGTGATCACCGGCTCCTCTGCGCCCTGCCGCCGCCGCCGCCGCCGCCGCTTCGGCTCCGAGCCGCCGCGTGTGCGGCTGTCGCGCCCCGCACCGCCGCCCTCCCGCCTTCCTCGCCCTCCTCCTCTTCCTTGTGACGATGTCGCCTTTCGGGAAGAAGCAGACGCGGCTCCGGGCTGGTCCTCGGGGAACCTCCCGGCCGAGATGTCCCGGCGGCGCCCCCGGCTCGCTCGCCTCCTGAAGCGGCTCGGTGGGCCCGTCAAGGCGGCGGCCCAGCATCCCCGCTGCTAGCCCGGGAGGGGAGTGGGCGCCCCCGCCTGGGACCCGGGAAGGGAGAGGAAGGGGCGGCTTCCCTGGAGGGCTCCGCTCTTTCGGCGGCCGGCCGGCCCTGCTCCTCGACCTTCGTCCGGCGGAGACCCCCCTTTCCAAGTAGCAGAGCGCAGCCAGCAAGGAGATGACGAGCGCGGCGTCCGGGCAGCTGGCGGCCGCCCCCTGAGCCTGGCGCTGGTGGGGGACCCGGCCGGCCGGCGGGGAGAAGGAGGAGGAGAAGGAGGGCAGAGCCGGGGCGTCCTCGCCGCGTCCCCGCCGCCCTCCAGCCGCTTTCTCCAGCCGCCTGGGGCTCGTCCCGGCCCGCTCGTCGGGAACCGGCCATGGATCGCTTGCCGCCGTCGATGCGCAAGCGGCTCTACAGCCTCCCGCAGCAGATCGCGCCCAAAGCCTCGCTGATGGACGAGGAGGAGGAGGACGGAGGAGGAGGAGGCGGCGGCGGCGGCGGCTGCAAGGATGCGCGGCGCAAGAGCATCCGCCTGCACCCGCTCTCGCCCTCCGCCGCCCCCGGGGCGACGGCCGCAGGAGCTTCGGCGGACCCGTCGAGGCTGGGCCCGGCACCCCGAGCCTCGGAAGGCGGCCTTGCAGAGGGCGCAGAGGCGGCGGCGGCGGCGGGCGGCGGGCTTGGCCGGCCGAGCGCCAAGAGCAGCACCAACGGCGACTGTCGGCGTCTGAAGGGCAGCCGCTCGTCTCTGGCCGGCCGCCACCCGCACGACTCGGGCGAGGGTCGCCGGCTGATCGGCCACGAAGGCGAAGCCGCCTCCCCGGGCGACGAGCGGAGCCCCCCGGGCCTGGCGGACGCCCCCGCCTCCTCTTCTTCCTCCTCCAGCCCGGCGGCCGCTCCCCGCCAGGACGCGCCGCCCGACGCGGCCTTCGTGAAGGTGGAAGGCGCCGGGGCGTCGGGGGACCACATCAGCCCGGACGACGAGCTGCGGTTCGGCCAAGCCGGCTTCATGCAGCGCCAGTTCGGGGCTCTGCTGCAGCCCGGCGTGAACAAATTCTCCCTGCGGATGTTCGGCAGCCAGAAGGCGGTGGAGAGGGAACAAGAGAGGGTCAAGTCGGCCGGCTTCTGGATCATCCACCCTTACAGCGACTTCAGGTACCCCCCCCCACACACACACACCCCCAATGCGGCGTTGTTGCCAAGGGTTATAACAGAGTTGGAAGGGACCTTAAAGGTCTTCTAGTCCAACCCATCTGCTCAGGCAGGAAATCTTACGCCATTTCACACAAGTGGCTCGTCTTTAAACAAAATTCTACCGTTGGAGCATCCATAACCTTTTTGTATGTGAATCCGGAGTGAAGCTGATGGCATTGAAACGGGGCGTGTTGGGCTCTGGCACTTCGATGCCTTTGCAACTTTCTTGCCAGGTATAGTTTGAGCCCCCTCAGTCTGGAGGAGGGGCGGGGAGAAAATTAAGAATTAGGTGACCCTTTTTCCTATTAAAAGCTCGTCCAAAGCATACCCCCTTTTCATTAAAGTTATTAGCTGGGAAAGGGGCCGCTTGATTCTTGAGTTTTGGCCAGATAACAGATAATCAGAGTTGGGAGGGACCTTGTAGGTCATCTAGTCCAACCCCACCCACCCACCCAAGCGGAGACCCTACATCATTTCTGACAGATGGCAGTCCAGTCTTTTCTTGAAGGTCCCAAGTGATGGCCAGGGGAGACTTAACATGGCTCGATCAGTGGAATTTATTTCATCCGTAACTGTGGGGGGCTGGCTGAGTAAGACTGGGGGGTGAACTCTATCTTCCTAACAACCCTGCAAGGTGGGCTGGGTTGTGAGAGGGAGGGACACCCCCAGGGAATCAGGGAAAAGGACTTGAATTGGGTTCTCCCATTGAAACGAATGCCTTCATCCCGATGGAGAACTTAATTCCATGCAGCAGAATCTTCTTTGCCTTCCTCTAGTAAAAAGTGGGTGTGGGGGGACAAGGAAAAGGGCCTTGGGGAGTAAAAGAAGCACAGCCAGAGGGATAAAGCAGAGGGATTGAGGACAATTGTGGGGTGCGATAGTTTTATGCAACGCTTGTGTAGAGCAATGTTTCTCCAACTTGGCGACTTTGAGATGTGTGGACTTCAAGTCCCAGAATCCCTGGGAGGGGAAATGCCCCATGTTGGCGGGGGAACTCTGGGAGTTGAAGTCCGCACACCTGAAAGTTCCTTAGCATGCTGGCTGGGGAATTCTGGGAGCTGAAACCCCCCATGCAATTAAACTCTGTGAATCTTCCTTCCTTCCACTTGTCCAATATATTTGGTTCCTACAAGTTCGAAAATTCAGCCCTTCCTGCTGGATTCGCTTAACAAGGACATGACTTGCTTAACAACTGTGACAAAAAGGTCATTAAATTGGGAGGGATTCACTTCACTGCCTTGCTTAACAATGGAAAAGCTGACCTCAATTAGCATCGTAAGTCCAGGACTACCTGTATTTAAGGCAGGTTTTGTTCATCCAGGGGGGATATTTACATTATAAAATTAAAGAGAGATTCGTTCCGGGCCCGTCTCTTTAGACAAGCATCAACACTAACAGATTAACAGAGTTGGAAGGGACCTTGTAGGTCATCTAGTCCAACCCCCCGCCCAAGCAGGAGACCCTACATCATTTCTGACAGGTGGCAGTCCAATCTCTTCTTGAAAGCCTCCCACAACTTCCGAAGGCAATTTCTGTTGCATGGGTTGGTTGCTCTCACTGTCAGAAAATTCCTCCTTATTTCCAGGTTGAATCTCTCCTTATTCAGTTTCCATCCATTATTCCTCGTCTGGCCTTCCAAGTTCTTTTAATTATTTTATTTTAGGGATTTTTTTTCTTTCTTGCTTGCTTGCTAGCCTTCTGTTTTGTCTGGTGTTGTTTTTGCTCAACAGACTGCCTTAATTCCCTTGGATGGAGAGAAGCTAAGAGGAAAGAAGTGGCCAAAATTAACTCTGGTGATGCGTTTCCCCTCCCCACTTTTTCCCATTTAGTGTCTGCGCCCCAGGAAACCTAGGGGGGGGTTTCAGTTTTTTTTAAGTATAATTACCTGGTTGCAAAGCAACCTTATGCTGTGCAGTCCAACTTTCCAAGCCATAAGAGACGAGTTAGCATGCAATCAAGAGGCCGACGGTGTTGATTTTAATTACAATCGGCTTATACAACAACTTTGCCAAAATTAAAGAGGAAGGCATCTGGGGCTTTTAATATGCAGGCTGAAAGAGGGAAGAGATGCCTTTGGGGTTTAAGAAATGAAGCACGTGATCGAGAAAGTATTTGGTGGATTTCTTCAGCTTCGCTGCTTGCTCTCTTTCAACCAGGATTGCCCATTTCATACAGGTGTTCCTTGACTTACACCCAGTGGTGGGATTCAAATAATTAAACAATTGGTTCCCTGCCCTAATGATTTATTCCAACAACCAGTTTGCCAAACTGCTCAGAAAGTTAACAACCGGTTCGCCTGAACTGGCGCGAACCGGCTGAATCCCATCACTGCTTACAACCACTGTTTAGTGATTCGCTTACCAACCTCAGTGAAAAGTTCATAAAATCAGGCACTACTTAGCGATGGGTGTCCTGCCCATCCTTCATTTATAGTCATAAGCCGAGGACTAAGAAATGTCGAAACAAAGGAGTTGGTTTATGTCAGACAGAATTCCACTTCTGGAGTTTTGTCCAAGCTGGGATGGGTTCAAAAGTTGCCATTTTGGGAAAGAAGATGAAAACTTAATGGAAGATGGCCATGTTAGTAGGCACGTGCTACCATAGGTAAGCAAAGCCTCCATGTTCTGAAGCAGCATATCTGAAAATATTTGGTCCCAAGGAAACTAGGTCTGGGGTAGGATTGTCTTCTTCAGATGGGAAATTCATGAGGATGAGATGGATTTCTTGTTCCTCAAAACAGCAATAATCACTGCCTTAATAGCTTGGCAGATGCGTAACGCCCATTACATTTATTTATTTTTATTTTATTGGACTTATATGCCGCCCCATCTCCGAAGACTCGGGGCGGCTCACAGTTAAAACATACAAATACAATAAATAATTAAAAAGAATTAAACCACTATAAAGTCCAATGAAACCGAATTAAAAAGTTAAAACTATCCCATAACCCCCGTGAGGTAATCACAGCCCGACTTGGTCAAATAGCCAGGTCTTCAAATCGTGGCGGAAGGTGCGGAGGTCAGGGGCCAGACGGAGGTCCAGAGGCAGTTGATTCCATAAGTCAGGGGCTGCCACAGAGTAGGCTCGCCATCGGGGGACCGCCAGCTGACATTGGCTTGCTGACGGGACCCCGAGGAGCCCCTGCCTGTGTGCCCGTACAGGGCGGTTGGTCCCTGATATTGGTAGGAGGCGCTCCCTTAAATATTGTGGACCCATGTCGTGTAGGACTTTGAATGTTAAAGCCAAAACCTTGAACCTCACTCGGAGTGCAACCGGCAACCAATGCAGGCCGCGCAGGAGGGGGGTAATATGGGAGAATCGGGTAACTCCCATCACAACCCGCGCGGCCGCATTCTGCACCAGCTGCAACCTCCGGATGGTGTGCAAGGGCAGTCCTAAGTAGAGGGCGTTGCAGTAGTCAAGTCTAGAGGTAACAAGGGCGGTTTCATGTAGATATTAAATAAAAGGGGGGAGAGGACCGACCCCTGAGGGACCCCACAAGTGAGTGCCATCGGGGCCGACCTCTGCCCCCCCACTACCGATTGGCACAGCCCGAGAGGTAGGAGGTGAACCACCGAAGCACAGTGCCCCCACTCCCAACCCCTCAAGGCGTTGCAAAAGGATACCATGGTCGATGGTATCGAAAGCCGCTGAGAAGTCTAATAGGACCAGGACAGAGGAGAAACCCCTGTCCCGGGCCCTCCAGAGATCATCCATCAGTGCGACCAATGCCGTCTCCGTGCTGAAACCAGGCCAGAAGCCCGATTGGTACGGATCTAGGTAGTCCGCCATCCAGGAAAAGTGGAAACTGCTGAGCCACCACACTCACAACCTTCGCCAAAAAACGGGTTGGAGACTGGACGAAGTTGTCTAACATGGTCGGGTCCAGGGCAGGCTTCTTCAGGAGGGGCCACCACCGCTCTTTCAAGGTGGAGGGAAAGACACCCTCCCTTAACGAAGCATTGACCACTGCCCGGAGCCAACTGCAGGTGACCTCCCTGGTGGCATAAGCCAACCAGGAAGGGCACGGGTCCAACAAACATGTGGTGGAACTCAGACGCCGCATAATCCTGTCCACTTCATCCTCGGAAACAGGATCGAACTCAGCCCAGATCACATCGGCCAGACTGCTTGCACCACGATGCTCAGACCACTGCAAGGTGGAACACAACCCGCCCCGAATCCGCGCAATCTGATCCGACAGATATTGACCAAATTCCTCAGCCCTTCCCTGGAGAGGGTCCACCGCCTCCCCCGGATGTAGGAGGGAGTGGGTGGCCCTAAACAGGGCGGCTGGGCGGTTATCTGTGGATGCTATGAGGGTGGAGAGATAGGACCTTCTCGCCACCCCCACAGCTACCAGGTAAGTCCTAATATGGGCTCTTAGCTGGGCTCGATCGGTTTGGGAGCGGGTGGCCCTCCACCTGCTCTCTAAACCCCTCCGACGGCGCTTCATCTCCCAGAGCTCCTCAGTGTACCAAGGAGCTACCCGGGATCCACGGCGTGTGAGGGGACGCATGGGGACAACCCTGTCGAGGGCAGCCTCAGCAATCTGCTGCCAAGGAGCCGCCAGGTCCTCAACAGAGTTGTGGGCAAGGGACGTGGGGAAAAACCCCAGTTCCGCCTGGAACCTCTCAGGGTCCATTAGGTGTCTGGGGTGGAACCATCTAAGTGGCTCCTCATCCCAGCAGTGGGGCACAGCCTGTTGGAAGACCAGCCGCAGGAGATAGTGATCAGACCGTGGGACGGGCAGTGTTGTACAACTAGCCTGCCCTATATCACTACGCCACTGTTCCGAGACAAAAACTAGGTCGAGAGTGTTTCCCCCCTCGTGAGTCAGGCCTTGAATTAACTGGGTCAGGCCCATGGTCCCCATGGAGGCCATGAATTCCTGGGCCAAACCCGATGCCCCCGCAAGGGAAGGCAGATTGAAATCACCCAGGACCATAAGCCCTGGGAGATCCACCGCCACCCCCGAGAAGACGCTGAGAAACCCAGGCAGGGTTGCTGCTACACAGCTGGGGGAAAGGTATGTCAGCAGCAGACCCACCCGACCACCAGGGCCCCACCTCAGGAGGAGGGTCTCACTTCTGCCTATCTCAGGAACAGCGACCTCCCTTGGAATCAGGATCTCCCGAATAACCACAGCCACTCCACCACCCTCCCTGAGCCGTGACGGTGCAAAATCCAGAAACCTGGGGGGCATAAGTCAACCAGAGGGACTCCTCCCTCTGGACCCAACCAGGTCTCGGTGATGCAGGCCAGGTCCGCAGCCTCCTCCTCAATCACCTCGCGGAGGAGGGAAGACTTCTTAGCCACGGACCTGGCATTAAAATACACCAGCTTGAGCCCAGGGGTCCCCGTTCCCCTGCCCCCAGGGGAGGAGGTCATAGGGTCGGAGCGCACCACCGCTCGAAGGTAGCGAGGGCACGCTCCCAACACATGATCTGGCCCTATGCCTCGTCATCTCCCGCCGATCCCGATCACCCTGGGGATCGCGGTCCCTGGCCCGCACTCCGGGCCCCCACCAGCCCCCAACCCCCGCCCCCCCCGCCGCGAGCTTTCTTATTAATCTACCTCGTTCTGGATCAGGGTGTTGGGGGAAATCCTGACGTTGGACATTGTAGTAGTAGTAGGTCTGCTATGAAAATGGGCTGCCGTTTCTGGGTTGCTCTATCAGAAGTGAACAAAATGGTTCTTCCTTCCTTCCATCTTCCATCTCCTTCCTTCCTTCCTTCCTCCCTCCCCTCTCTTCTTTTCTTCTTTCCTTCCTGCTTTTCCTTCCTTCTTTTCTTCCTTCCCTCCCCCTCTCCCTCCTTGATTCCCTCCCTCCATCTTTCTTTCCCTCCTTCCCTCCCTCCCTCTTTCTCTCCCTCAATCTCTCCCCTTCCTTCTTTCCTTCCTTCCTTCTTTCCCTGCCTCCCTCCTTCCTTCTTTCCCTCCCTCCCTCTTTCTTTCCCTCACTCTCTCTCCTTCCTTCCTTCCTTCCTTCCTTCCTTCCTTCCTTCCTTCCTTCCTTCCTTCCTTTCCTTCCTCCCTTCCTTCCCACAGTCATTTGGTCTTTATTCATAAAAATATGACAAAGTTGACTAGAGTGAAAAAAAAAACCTAGGATGGCATCAGTTTGGAAAAACTCCAAGGAAGTGTGTGTGTGTGTGTGTGTGTATTTGTTTGTTTGCTTATTTATTTATTTATTTATTTGTTTGTTTGTTTGTTTAAATGCATTTCTCCTTCTCCCTAACCTTGGGAGCCCAGGTGAACTAATGCCCATGCTTTTAGTTGATGGCATAACTCAGAAAACACCTCTGGAATTAGCAACTGGAATTCCTTGCTGTAGACTAGTGACTGATTGCAGCTCCTGGCTGAGAATTTAAAAGGCAATAGGCCACATTCACAAGGGATATTAATCACCATCAGTTATTAGCAGCCAGGAGAGCAAAGAAAAGATCATGCATATTCAGTAAGTCTCTGAATATTGTTAGTTGTCTAACGGTAAGCCTTTGAAGTCCTCCTGCAAATCTCTAGGTAGCCACCGAGAATGACAGAGCTTCTTAATATTCCAAAACCTTCCCCCTCAGGTTTGATGGACCAAAAGGATCAAAGGTGTAAACCCAAACCTGAGACACATTGGAAGCAACCCAGAGTGTTCAGTACTAACAGGAACCATAGACAGGGCATAGGAATAATCTCTGGAATAACCCACTGGAAGGACAGCCCACAATCAGAAGTCTACTAGCACATTTTTCAACTAATAAATTGCATTAAAAGCTCAAGGAAGCTTTGTAAAAATGGGTTCACTGGAAAAGGTACTACTACCCGACTCTTGATTTGGGGTTACCATAGATTTACCCAGCTCCCCACCTACAACACTAGAACGGAGTTTGTTGGGCAAAGCAAGTCAACATTATCTCCTTCTCGTTCCATCTCTCTGGAGAAGGTTCAAAGATTGTGGATGGTGGGAAGAAAGAGCAGAAGGGAACAGCCAGTGGCAGGGTGGAGGAACTCCATGACAGCAGTGATGGAGAACTGTTGGAAGTACTGAAGACCAGACTGGGGACAAACCATCATGGAGAAGGTGGTCATCCAGAATCAGCAATGACTTGATGGCACACTCAAGAATCAGTCTCCTGAATGAAGGCAAAATATCTGTGTCCCAGGATAATGTGGCAGGATCCAATCTGGATCAGTCACCAAGACCAGAGGTTTAGTTTTCCGAATTTTTGGATTCATGCAGGAGCCCATCCTCAGGGATTTTCTCTCTCACACCAGAATGTAGGTTTTGGACTGTTCTATCCATATTATTTATGAGGTGCCTGGTTGTAGGCACCACAATTGCAAGGTTGCAGCTATTAAGATTGTCGGACGAGCAGGCACAAAAACAGCCAGGGAAGGGCACCAGCGTGCCTACCGCCCCTATCCTATTGATTCTTTTTATTTCTCTTATATGTATCCATTTCATGTATTCATAACCATGTTTATACTTATACCTGTTATCTTGTAAGCGATTGACAAATCAAATAAATAAATAAATAAATAAAGGGATTGCAGCCTGGGAAACAGGTGCCTTGTCAGTCAACAGGAATGCTGATTTACCCCCAGCTTATCAAGTACTTAGGAGGCAAAGGGCTTGGCAGCAGAAGGAAACAACAGCCAATGACTTAATAGCCAGCCATCAACAACTAAAAAGCCACACACAACAGGTACCATATAAATGCCACGCACAGAATAGCCCAAAGCACACACTCCGTTCCCTGAGGATGGGCTCAGGAGTCTGAAAGTTCAGAAAATTAAACTTCTGGTCCCAGTGACCAATCCAGATTGGATCCTGCAATATTATAAATCTTTCTCCACCAGCACGATGACTTTCTGAGACTTGACTGGGTTGGCACTGAAATTGGCATGTAGAAGAAGACAGCGGAACGAAGTTCAGATCTGAAAATGGGCCAGACGAGAGGGCATTCCCACCTTACTCCCCCATCCCTAGGATTATAAGAAACCTGTAAGCTTGAAATATGGGTGGTTGCTTCATCCCAGCCCACTCCCTTCTACCAGCTCCTGTGATCCAGAATGGAGTGTATGCAACTTTTCTGAGTGCATTATTATTATTTTTTTAAGGAGACTCCCAAGTTGGCACTTTAAACCAGCAGTTAGAATTGCTATCATTAACTGAGTGTCCCCACGGAGAATTTTGGAAAGTATCTATTGTTTATTCAGTTTAAATTGAATTGAAATTAATCTCTCTGCTTTTTTGTTGTTGTTTTTGCATGTGGGATACAGCGATTGGGTGTGCCTTCCCTTGCACACAGCTAAGTTGCCTCAAATCATTGTTTCCTTTGGGGGAAAGGTCGTGTTCAAAATGCCACAGCAGATGGAGGCCGGGAAGGTAGTTTGGACTAGGGGTTAGAGCACCAGGCTAGAAAGTGGGAGACTCTGGCTTCAAGACTCTCCTTAGCCATGAAAGCCAGCTGGGGGAAGGAGGGAAGGAAGGAAGGAAGGAAGGAAGGAAGGAAGGAGGGGGGAGGGAGGGAGGGAGGGGGGGAAGGAAGGAAGGAAGGAAGGAAGGAAGGAAGGAAGGAAGGAAGGAAGTTAGTTAGTTTGAGTAGACTTGACTAATAAGTTGCATTTATTCAATGGTTGATGGTGTTAACAACTTTGAGGGATTTGATTCCGGATGACTTCAGGAACACGTTGATGTGATTTTCTTGGCAACAGCAAGGGTATCGTTTCAGTTACCTTCTTCCAGAGTGTTTTTGAAGTTTGGGTTTTTTCTGGCAATCCCCATTTAACTGCTAACCAGGTCAAACCTTGCTTAGGTTTTGGAGACCAGCCAAAGTCAGCTAGGAACTGTCAGGGTTGAAGGGGTGGCAAGGTTTTGCATAAAAATGAAAATATAACTTTTTCAGGAGTGGAAGGCCTTCGCTGTACCCCTTTAAAGTCTAGGACAGGTTGGTTTTTTTTTTTAATTTCTAATGAGCGTGCGGGCAAAATAGAAGCCTTGGTTATATTGTCCCCTTTTAACCCACCCAGGCCCGCCAAAATGTAAAATCAAAGCCCAGAAGTTTTGGAGAATGGCACCATAGGATAACAGAATAAAAACAGTTGGAAGGGACCTTGGAGGTCTTCTAGTCCAGCCCCCTGCTCAGGCAGGAAACCCTATACCAGTTCAGACAAGTGACTGTCCAGTCTCTTCTTAAAAACCTCCAGTGTTGGAGCACCCACAACTTCTGGAGGCAAATAATTCCACTGATTAATTGTTCTCACTGTCAGGAAATTTCTCTTTAGTTCTAGGTTGATTCTGTTCTTGGTTAGTTTCCACCCATTGCTTCTTGTCCTGCCTTCTGGTGCTTTTTTTTTTAATTACATTTATATCCCACCCTTCTCTGAAGACTCAGGGTGGCTTACAATTTTTTGTGGGATACAACCCAGTGTGCTCAGCAATAGCCTTCATTCCATTGTATATGCCTGCTTATTACTAAGCGGCATTTTTACAAGGTCAGCTAATTGCCCCCAACAATCTTGGGTCCTCAATTTACCTACCCCGAGAGGATGGAAGGCTGAGTCAACCTTGAGCCTGGTGGGATTCGAGCCTACAGTAATTGTAGGCAGCTGGATCTTAAGGGCAGGCATTTAACAGCCTGAGCCACTTTGGGGGATAGCTTGAGCCCCTCTTCTTTGGGGCAGCCCCTCCAATATTGGAATATCGGATCCCTGCTCACAGTTCAGCCCAAGTCACAATGTGGACCCCGAGCAGAAAGACATTTCTTACTTCCTACTATACAGACCCTGATCTCCAGTCCACATGCTTCAAGTGTGCATGTGGGAGCAAGGCGTGCTAAATTCCAGCTCTCTTCCTCCGTAACTATGTTTGCCTGGGCACAATGGGAGTCATAATGCCCCCCCCCCACACACCTCTGGAGACCCTGTTGGTAGGCAGGGCTAAGACAGGAAGTGTTCTTCAGACTTTATATCTGCTCTTTAAATGTTCACACTCTGCATATTTGGTAAATGCACGCACACAAGCAGATAGCCTCTGCCAGGAAGGTCTCGGAATGCGTCGCAGCTTCTCTAAATGGGGAAAGCGTTATCTTCCGTAAGCTGATAAAGTCACATTCCCAAGACTTCTTGTCTCCATCTTAACAGCCCTCATTTCTTACCTCTCCCAGTTTCCTAGCAAGGTGACTTCTCTCCTTACCACCTGACCCGGTTGGCCGTTGGGACTGCATTTGGCAAGCCCCAACATTTGATGTCAAATAATTTAATAGCCCATGTCATTGGGCGTTAGGAAGGAAGGAAGGAAAGGAAGAAGGAGAAGAAGGAAAGGGAGGGAGGGAGGGAGAAAGGAAGGAAAGAAGGATTTTGACTGGAGAACGGAAGAATAAATCCTTCCATTATCCACCATTCACTCAGAACTGAAGAAGCTTCTTAGAGGAGAAGCTAAATACCTTCAAGGAGAAAACAAATGAAGTCCAGTTGCCCTTTGAAAAAAGCACCTTTGGATCTCGTTCTCCTTTTCTTTTAGTTCAGGGAATTATAGGACGTTGTCTGCCTGAGCTGCTTTTTAATGTGCTCTCTGGATCTTATGGACTTGAGGAATGCTTCGTCCAGTCAACAGCACCTGCACATCACTTGGGAAGACCTTCTTCCTTTACTCTCTAGACCTCAGAACTGGAGAAGAACTCCTAACTCTTATTTGCTTTTGTTTCTGTGTTTCTTTCGTTTCCAAATGGCAAAACACACGATGTTTGTTGACTGTTGTGGAAGCCGCCATGTGCCCTTATGTTAATAAGGAGACATATTTTACCCGTGCCAGCTTTCACAAACTTAGCCATGTGTTCCCTTCTGGCTTGGCATGGTTGTCCTTCTGTGGGTTTTGTTGGCCCAGACCAGGCCTTCACAAGCATGCAACACAACCAACCTTCTGTTGGTTGAGAGAAGCCAAAGAGAACCAGGGTTAGAAGCTTCGAGGAAGTTCTGAATGTAGAATTCACTTCTGCCATTGATCTAAAGCTGAATTGCCCCCTTTCTGTTATTTCTCTATCAACCTCAGCATTTTTAAAAAATGGGATTTGAATGTATGTTGGTCACAAGGCAACAAAAAGTCATTAATGGATAGAGAAAATGCAAGCATCACTCCTGATCGGAATTCAAACCGTGGGTTCCTAATCTGTTCTTTTTAATTTGTCCCCCATCAATCTCTCCCTTTGGCTGAAATTGTCCTATTTGTTCTTAATTTGGCCAGTGGAAAATACAGATTTCTCTGTCAATCTGATGCCAGCCGGGTGGCGGCACAAGCTACAGACTTGGCAGCTGTTGGATTTGATGTCTAAATGTTTCTCTTGGTGGCTGCACGTTGGTTTTGTGAATGAATCTGCTGGGAGAAACCACATTAAACAAGGTGGTGCGTGTAAACCTGCTGGGAACAGGCAGCCATGGAAAAGCTGGCTTGTCAATGATACAAGCCAAGGCCAGAATGTTGGACTAGCACAGCAGTGATGGTTGTCCAGAATGATCAAACTTCAGTTTGTTTTTTCCTTAAAAGATTGCAAAGGCAGCCATTTTTTACTGACTTCCTGGAGAATAAGTCTCAGTGAATCAATCCAGCCCTACGGTTTTCCTAAGTAAACTCATGTAAACTTGCCTGTTAATCCAACCCCCAATTGTGAATTATAATTATCTTGACATCCTGCCTCAAACTTATTTTGGACCTCCCATTTATGTGTTTCTGGAAACATGAAGGCCATGAAGTCTAATTTCTCTTGCTGTGATAATGATGAGCTGAGGAAAACCCTTTGCTAACTAGCTTTGAAAAGTTTAGGATGATGACAGGCGGAAATTCTCTGCTTGAAAGAAAAGGTGGATTCTCAAATGTGTTGATTTTCACCTAACCTTGGTATACTTCCAGATTTTTTTAACTAAATTTGAACCTGTGGGTTCTTTATCCCCAAATGGATGGTGGGAATCATTTTTGAACTTTTAATAAAAGAGAACCCAACTGTGTCATATTGGACACTCTCCGTTCCATGCTGGTTGACTTTCTGTAAGATCTTACTAAACTTGTCTTCTTCGGCCAGAGTTCATTGTGATTCTTCCTCTATAAGACTTGCCTTTTTGTATGTTGTCCTTCTACCCTCCCACCCTGTTTTCCATCTGTTCTTCAGAAGAACTTCGAGAAATTTGTGAGTGTGGCCTTGAATGAGATCGGAGAAACTGGGATGAAGGATGTTTTCCTAATGTTATCCATGATTACTTAAAAAAATAAATATGATCCATGAAAGAAATGTGTTGATTGACACCACAAAAGAAAGCCCACTAACCTAACTCGACTTTGCAATCTTTAAAGAATATGGAAAGAGCTTCTCCAGATTTCTCCAGGAATAGTTCAGCAAGCAAGTCCTACATGCATTACTCAATATTTGGGCAACAATTGCCAAGATACAATACCGCCTACACGCGTCTCAGCGTCAAGTCCCCGTTTTCCTCCTGCGGTGGTTGTTGTTGTTTTCAAGTGTTTGTTTTGCATTGCAGTGGGTACAGTTGTGTCACTTAGAAGGTGAAGCTCTCAAGTTGTCCAGAATTTGGAAGTCTTTGAGATAGGAAGCAAACAAACAGGCTTCGTTGAGCTCCAGACTCTGCTGGAAACGCAACACATTGCTGCAGAAAAGAACGACTGCAGAATAGAAAGCAACATTAGATTAAGAAGGAAAAAAGGGGAAAGGCATCGATTTATTCATTTTATATTTATTCCCTAAACATGCATTCCACCAGCTCCAAGGCTCTGGGTGATCATTAGTGTATTAAAATTGGCAATGAGAAGAACTCAATCTCCTGAAAAATTCAGACTATACTAATTAAAAATGGCTGTACTCTCCGACAACTAATATAAAGCAAGACACCAAAATCCAATATGAAGCATTTCTAGCGACACTTAATTTTGAACAGCTTGGCAGAAGAGCGGTGTTTTTAGCAAAAATCAGCAAGTTGCGTGGTGTGGGGGAATTGGACCTCTGGGGCAAGGTGTTCCATAAAGATAGTTGGGTGGGGGGGAGAAATAGAGGCTTACCTTAGTATAGAAAAGATGTGAAGAGTCTTGCAGAAAAGACCAAGCTCTCTTGAGTTAGAATAGAATTCTTTATTGGCCAAGTGTAATTGGACACACAAGGAATTTGTCTTGGTGCAAATTCTCTCAGTGTACATAAAAGAAAAGATACATTCGTCAAGAGTCAAGAATCACCAGGTACAACACTTAATGATAGTCATAGGGTTCAATTAGAATAGAATAGAACAGAACAGAACAGAATAGAATAGAATAGAATAGAATTCTTTATTGGCCAAGTGTAATTGGACACACAAGGAATTTGTCTTGGTGCAAATGCTCTCAGTGTACATAAAAGAAATTCGTCAAGAGTCAAGAATCATCAGGTGCAACACTTAATGATAGATAGTCCTTGGGCAGTTTGAGCTTCCTGAGTTGGCGCAAAAAGAACGTTCTTTGTTGGGCTCTTTTGATGACCTTTTTTATGTTAGGTGTCCATAGCCCACCTTGATTTGATGGAGAATAAAACGAGTCAGAAATAAATAGGCTTTTAAGATAGTGTCTTTATACAGGTAGTCCTTGACTTACAACAGTTCGTTTAGTGATGGTTCAAAGTTACAACGGCACTGAAAAATGTGATTGACAACTGTTATTCACACACTTACGACCGTTGAGGTGTCCCCGTGGTCAAAAATGATCGAAATTCAGATGCTTGGCAACCAGTTCATATTTACGATGGTCGCAGTGTCCCTTGGTCATGGGATTCCCCTTTTTGCGACCTGCAATGCCAATGGAGAAGCCAGATTCACTAACAACCGTGTCACTAACGTAACCCCTGCAGTGATTCACTTAGCAACTATGTCAAGAAAGTTGTAAAATGGGGCAAAACTCACTTAACAGTGGAAATTTTAGGCTCAGTGGTGATTGTTAAGTCGACAACTGCCTGTACCCCTACAGTAAACATTTTCAGAAGATGTGGATTTAGGAGAGGAAGAGGCAGTGGTGGGATTCAATTTTTTTTTACTACCGGTTCTGTGGGTGTGGCTTGGTGGGCGAGGCTTGGTGGGCGTGGTGTGGCTTGCTGGGCGTGGCTTGGTGGGCATGGCATGGTTTGGTGGGCATGGCAGGAGAAGGTTCCTGCAAAATCCCCATTCCCTCCCCACCCCACTAACCTGCTTTCCAGCTCTGTTCTCCTGTGCAGGGCAACCAAAGAAGACCCAGACAATCAGCTGGGACTCAATAGGAGGCAGAGAATAGATGGGGGTGGGGCCAGTCAGAGGTGGGATTTGCCAGTTCTCCGAACTACTCAAAATTTCCGCTATCAGTTCTCCAAAACTGGTCAGAACCGGCTGAATCCCACCTCTGGCAAGAGGGTATATGACCAGTATAGGACCATTAGTTTGGTCTTCAAACTCCAGCGGTGGTTGGCTTGATTGAAAGGATGACTTTGTGGAAATGGATAAATTCACAGCGGAATTAAAAGGCAAGGATGAATTGGACTATTATGCAGTTTGGGATAAGTGGTACAAATGGGTAGAATATAGAAATAAGAATTGATGTATAGGTATAAAAGCAAAGGTATGTATTACTAACAACACAATGCTGTTAATGTAAATAAAGATTTGTAATTTTGTTTTTAAACAATAATAATAATAATAATAATAATAATAATAATAATAATAATAATAATTTAAAAAAAGAAAGGATGGCTGGTCATGTCAGGCTATGGATGACATTATCAGTGGTTCCTTATTATAGAGGAAAATAGACTCAGCACATTTCCTTGAAAGGATTACAGTATCATCAAATGCTGAAGAAAATAATCCAGGATGGATTTTGCGAAATGTTTGTAAGGCTTCATTTTGTAAAAGCTTCCTACAGTAGCAAAAATGTCCAGCGGACTGCAAAATCCGTAAAGTGCTTTTGCTGATTTGGGCCTTTCTCTCTCCCAGTTGGTCTCTTCATCGGACAAAGGGCAGGGATATAGTTTTTGAGCAGAATTATATTGGAATGGAATGGAATAGAATAGAATAGAATAGAATAGAATAGAATAAGGATTAAGGAATAAGGAATAAGGAATAGAGTAGACTGAGTAGAACAGAACTAGAATAGAGTGGAGTAGAGTAGAATAGAATAGAATAGAATAAGTGAAGAGAAGAGAAGAGAATACAGAATAGAATAGAATAGAATAGAATAAGGAATAAGGAATAGAGTAGACTGTGTAGAACAGAACTAGAGTAGAGTAGAGTAGAGTAGAGTAGAATAGAATAGAATAGAATAAGTGAAGAGAAGAGAAGAGAATATAGAATAGAATAGAATAGAATAGAATAGAATAGAATAGAATAACAAAGTTGGAAGGGACCTTGAAGGTCTTCTAGTCCAACCCCCTGCTTAGGCAGGAAACCCTACACCACTTCAGACAAAGGGTTATCCAACATCTTTTTAAAAACCTTCCAGTGTTGGAGCATTCACGACTTCCAGAGGCAAGTCATTCCAATCATTAATTGTTCTAGCTGTCAAGAAATTTCTCCTTAGTTCTCAGCTGGTTCAAATTTTTCTTTCTGAAAAATCAGGTGTCCTTCTGTCCTTCTGTCCAGAATCAGTATAGAAAAGGTCTATCATCAAAGGCAAAGTTAATCTCCGTCGAGATTAGCAAAAATGTGTCCCAATATTAATCCAAAGTGCAAAAGAAAGAGGGTACATATTATCATATGTGGTGGTCCTGCTTGGAGACCCAAAAATATTGGTTAAAAATTCAAAAATGGTTCAAGGAGATTTCCGATGAGCAAATAGAATTAGAATCGGAATTATTTTTATTGGGGATATTCAGAAAGAAATATGGGAGAAATATAAAATATTTAATATTGCACATTTTAACTGTAGCCAGGATTGCCTATGACCAATGTTGGAAACACACATGTATACCAACAGAGGAATTGATCATTCAAAAAACAATGAACATTGCCGAGATGCACAAATTAACGTTGAGTTTACAAGAGAAAAAGTAATCTGATGATTACAAGATGTGGGGAAAATGGTATGATTGGATTGAGCAAAGATAGATTGTTGGATAGATAAATGGATAAACAGTAGATAAGTTAATGATTTATATCCACACAAAGTCTATATATTTGTAAATAATGCACAAAATATTAGTATAAGATGAATGTCACAAACTGTTGATCTTATAAGATTTATATTTTTAGTTGTTTGTCTTTTTAAAATTACAAAAAAATTAATAACGTTTAATTTAAAAATTAAAAGGAATATATCATCCACGGAGAGAGTTAAGTGCTAACTAACTAACTTCGCTTTCATGGTTTCTTGGTGTTTGAGTAAGCGCAGGGAGATGAAGAATCTTCTTCTTAAAAGTTGGGAGGATGGAATTAAATCTCATCAACTAAAAAAACGAACAAACGACGAGTCCAGTCTGGAATTTCCTTAGAAAGAAACCTAGCTGTGGGGTTTTTTTTTTCTTGGCATGAAAACCAAAAGAATACAAAACGGCCATGTCTTTTAAGAGGCTTTCACTCTTATGATGAGACACTGCTTTGAAAAGAATTGGGCGCGATGTTGCCAAATGTGGCCCATGACTAATTGATAGCTGAGCCGAGGGATTTAATGCAGCTCATATCTGTCCTAGAGCATTAAAGAGGATGAGCTGAAAGAGAACAGGAGCGAAGTACGTTTCTTGGGACAGGATGCCTTACCGTTGAGGTTACTGTCTGTGGTCGTTGGGAGATTATGCAATTCTCAACTTAAAAATATTTCTCTGGTCTTTTAGAGTTGGCAGCAGAAAGGGAGTGGAGGAAGTAGTGCATTCTTGAAATGCTTTCAGAGATAATTGCTAGGCGGGCAGAAGCTTCTGGAGCACAAGATTATTACTGGAGAGTATGATTGATGACTCTTGGCTATGGATGTGTCCCGTTGGGGAATATACATCCAGGGGGTGGGGGAAGACCAGGGTCAAGAGTAAAATGAATGATGTGTCTCAGAGTCGGCTGCACCCAGGTAGCACCGGCATGTTTACTCCTAATCTATTTTTTTTTAACTCTGAGAGATGCGGCTAGAGACTCATGATTTGAATGGGGATGGATGCCGGAACCCTGACAGCAATAATAGGTCCTGTGTCTCCTTTAAGAGTGGAAGATGGGTAGCTATCAAGGCTCCCCCTCCCATCTCCCATCTTGGGACAACTCCCATCATCCGTGCTGGGTAGGAATTATTGGGCCTAAGTTACTTGGAAGGTGTCAGGTTGGGAAGAAAGAGTCTACAAGAGATTAAGATACGTGGTGTGGGTACGGCTTGCTTAGCTACTGGATAATTTAAGGTCATCTTTCCTTGGGCATTTAAACCTGAGCATTGAGTTGCTGAGTTGCATTTCCCACCTCTGGGTGGGTAAATGCGTGTCTGGCTTAGCCCAAGAATGACATGAAACAATCTGGACGCAGCTCAGTTCTTTATTTGCTCACACACAATAGACAGAATCTTGCCGGACTAAACCCTTACTACTTTCAGCCCAATGAAGATAATGCTGGGAGATTTTAGGAAGTGACTCTCTTTACTCTCTTCCTCTGTCTCCTATCCAGCTCTGTTGCCTCTTGTTTCATCCCCCCTCTTTTGGCATGTGCTTCCTCCTTCCTGGGAAACTGCCACTTCACTTTCACTTATCACAGCAGCTCCCACTCTCTGTGTTAGGGCAGCAGCCCCCAACCATTTTGGCACCGGGGTCCGATCCTGTGGGAGAGAGGTTTTTCCATGGACTGGAAGGGGAGGGCATGGATTTGCATGCTGCCTGCATCCTGCGGATGGGACTTTGCTTGTTTGCACGGACCAGTTGCTGGCGTGCCGCGGCCCAGCATGCCAGTCCATGGACTGGAGGTACCCTTGTGTTAAGGTACACAAGGGCTTAGAAATATAGGTTTCCCAAATGTTCTAGACCAGGGGTCTCCAACCTTGGCAACTTTAAGACTTGTGGACTTCGACTCCCAGAATTCCTCAGCCAGCTTTGTTCTAGACCATTTATATTTATGTAAGAATGTCTCTGGGCATACACTCCTGGGAATCTGTTCGTACCATACCAAGTTAAGAGACTAATGAAACGAAAAGAGATGACAGCTTCAGTTTTACTATGTAGGTTTCAAGTCAGGCATGAAGGAAGGAAGGAAGGAAGGAAGGAAGGAAGGAAGGAAGGAAGGAAGGAAGTGGAGAGGTTGGACTAGATGATCTACAAGGTCCCTTAAACTCTGTTTATCTGTGAGGAGAGAGAGAGGGGGGAGGGAAGGAGGGAGGAAGGGGGAGGGAGAGAGAGAGAGAGGGAGTTTTAAATTGGTTTCTGGTATGAGTGCAACCAAATTTGGCTCTATGATGTTGGCTTGAAATTCAATCCAAATTAGCACAAGAAACCTCTGGAAAGCCTTTTAGCTTCCCCCGAGGTTCCATTTGGGACTGAAAAAAAAAATTAATCTGAGAACTTTCAGCTCAGCCCTATCAAAAAATAAAAAATCTAGCAAAACACTCCAGATTACCTGGAATTAATGTGGCTTTTGTGAGTGATATTAATACTTCAGAATGTTGCCTTTGATAAATCTGTAGGGTATCTGCCTGGTCGTAAAACTTGGTACCTTGCTGACAAAGATCGATATAGATATAATTATAAATCGGGAGCAAATAAAAAAACCAAAAGTCCTTTTTTAAACCAAAGAAATAGAGTCTTTTTGTTGCATTAAAATCGTATAGCTGTTTGCATTTTTTTTTTTAATTTGGGGAAAATATTCTAGTTTTAATCTCCTTTTTCAATATTAAGGAATGATGCAAATGTCTGTGGGCTTTTATCTGAGGAAATAAGCAAGCAGAACAATGGAAAAGCAATGTTAAAAATTGGGACAAAATGTTCTGAAGAATGTCATGCATTATTCTTTCATTTGCAGCTACACAGGTCCTTTGTAGACAAACACACAAAAATATTTAGCAGGCCTAGATAATAGGAAATATTTGTTCTGACCCACTTTGCTCTATAGCTTAGATATAGCTTATGCACATTTATTAAAAATATCATCATTAGATTTCATCTTCAAACACTAAAATGCAAACCAACATAAAGAGAATGACAGAACAAGTTAAAAAAGACAAAAATATACATCAAACAAATACAACAAAAGTAACTTCTGACTTAGTGCAGAAATATTAGCAATACAACCACCTTTCTCAAAGTTTAAACAAGCAACCCCAATCTACAAAACACCTTAAAATATCAATAGTTGACATACTAAAAAGCCAGTATTCGTAAAATGTAATTTCATCTAAAAAGGTAGTAAGTGATAAGAGGAAAATTAAGATCAATTGTTGGAAAAGGATAAGAACGCAAACCCAGAGAGCAACTTCTTGAACTAAATGTCTGCTCAGGTGGATCTTGGTTCTTATTTCTAAGTGGAGTCCTTGGTGCTGTCTGAGCTCGGAGGTTTTCTTGCCGAAGTTTCATGACTCAACTAGGTAACATCATCAGTGCTAGAAGGAAGTAGGGTTTGCAGGGAGGAGGGAGGAAGACTGTGGGGCCCTTGGTGCTCTCTGAGCTTGGTGGTTTTCTTGCAGACATTTCATGACCCAACTAGGTAATATCATCCATCTTAGAAGGGAGAGGGGCTTGCTACTTTCTAACACTGATCACGTTACCTAGTTTGGGAATGAAACATCTGCAAGAATACAACCCAGCTCAGAGAGCATCAAAGGCTCCATAGTTCAACACTTAACCACAAACATTCCCTTCCATTGGTTATTTCCAGGTGTTCACCTGCTTGTTATTTGTCCAGTTTGTGGACAAAGTTGGTGCCTTGGTGTCTTCCCCTTGGTGTCTTCTTTCTGTTTGACCCATGTCTCTGTCTTGCCTTCTAGGTTCTACTGGGACCTCACCATGTTGCTCCTCATGGTTGGGAATCTGATCATCATCCCTGTAGGCATCACCTTCTTCAAGGATGAGAACACCACCCCATGGATTGTCTTCAACGTAGTCTCAGATACCTTCTTCCTCATTGACCTGGTTCTCAATTTCCGCACGGGGATTGTGGTGGAAGACAACACAGACATCATCCTGGACCCCCAGAGGATTAAGATGAAGTATCTCAAAAGCTGGTTTGTGGTGGATTTTATCTCATCCATTCCAGTAGACTATATTTTCCTGATTGTGGAGACCCGCATCGATTCGGAGGTGTATAAGACAGCCCGGGCTCTGCGGATTGTCCGTTTCACCAAAATCCTCAGCCTCTTGAGGCTCCTCAGACTGTCTAGGCTCATACGGTACATTCATCAATGGGAAGAGGTGAGTAAGTAAAGCTGGAGTAGCCATCCTGAGCAGAGCCAAAGGAAGAGGTGTGGACAGATGTCTATTCTAAGGCGGAAATATATTGATCACGGATGGGTTTTCCTGGATCTATTTACACTGATTTCACTCAAGGGAGGCCCTAAAGATGTCTTTACTCCAGGCTAAGATGGCTGGGAATTCTGGGAGCTGTAGTTCCAAACTGTTTTGAAAGGCACCCCAGATCAGCCAAGATTTACAAGGGTTTTAAGTTTGTTTAAGATTGGATTTAATAATAGCACTTAGCAATAGCACTTAGACTTATATACTGCTTCACAGTGCTTTACAGCCCCCTCTAAGCGGTTCATAGAGTCGGTCTATTGTCCCCAACAATCTGGGTCCTTGGAAGGATGGAAGGCTGAGTCAACCTGGAGCCAGTGAGAATCGAACTGCTGGAAGAATTAGCCTGCAATACTGCATTCTAACCACTTTGCCATCACAACGGCCCTTCCTTCCTTCCTTCCTTCCTTCCTTCCTTCCTTCCTTCCTTCCTTCCTTCCTTCCTTCCTTCCTTCCTTCCTTCCCACTTAGCAATAGCCTTAGACTTATATTCCACTTCACAATGCTTTCCTGCTCTCTCTAAGTGGTTTACAGAGTCAGCCTGTTGCCCCCAAGAATCTGGGTCCTCATTTTACCCACCTCGGAAGGGCGGAAGACTGAGTCAACCTGAGTCAACCTAATGTAATGAGAACCCATTCAGATAACTGCATGCAGGGATTACAATGTCTGGTCTTCTCTTACTTCAAAATCTGTTAAACCAGTTCTGCAATTCTGTGGCAGAATTGTCTTGGTGCATATGCTCTCAGTATATATGAAAGAAAAGATTCATTTGTCAAGAGTCCAGAATCATCAGGTACAACACTTAATGATAGTCATAAGGTACAATAAGCAATCAAATCATGCTAGGAAACAGTTAATATAAATCGTAAGGATACAAGTGACAAAGTTACAGTCATACAGTCACAAGTGGGAGGGGATGGCTGATAAGGAGGGATGAAAAGATTAACAGTAATAGTAGTGCAGACTTTGTAAATAGTTGGACAGTGTTGAGGGAATTATTTGTTTAGCAGAGTGATGGCATTCGGGAAAAAACTGTCCTTGTGTCTAGTTGTTCTGATGTGCAGTGTCTATAGCGTCATTTTGAGGGGAGGAGTTGAAACAGTTTGGGATGTGAAAGGTCTGTAAATATTTTCACAGCCCTCTTTTTGGTTATTTTTATCTTCTCTGTATCGTTTTATCCTCTTTTTATCTTTTTTATCCTCTTTTTATCCATCTCTGCGCTCCACCATTAGACTTTGGGTGGCTCCTTAATACGCTGCAAAAATTAGATTCCAGGAACACCCCAGAGAGTACCACAATGTAGGTCTCACGAGGGCTTGCTCAGCCTTGCAAACGCCACCTTTCCCTTCCGCTTCGCTCTACTCGCTGGTGGGGCCAGATGTTTCTTCCTGTCCACCCCCTCTCCTCTCCAGAAGCTGCAATTTGGCTCTCCACCAGAGCTAGGACAGTGTCTGATTTCTGAAAAGGCTAATGGAAGGATGGGTAGTGCATAATAGGCTAAAGAACAAAGGTAAATATTTGAATAACTTCATCACTGCAATAGGGAGTGAGGGTGAAGACAGGAAGATAAAGTGCATTTTACCCGGCTAATCTTGGCAACCAAGGTTTGAATTCCATGGGGTGTTCTGTGATTAGGGAACTTGATAAGGGGCAGGTGGATATAAAGTCCGGAGGTCATAAAATTGGAGTTTGAGTGAGATTCGTGGGTGGATTTAAGAAGGACCATGAAAGCATTATGAAAGAGATCTCTTATCAAGGACATTCCATCTGCTTTGGCTTCTAATAGGACAACAGAGCGAGATTCAAAACATTGGACTGGTGAGAACTGGTCGCCGAGAAGAGAAGGCTTAACACAGTGTGGTTTTTCTTTCTTGGCTCTGGGCTGCTGAGTACAAAAAGCAAAACAAAACCCAGGATGGAGAAAAGGCCCGACTTTCTCCCACAGCATAGATGGTATTCAGCTGGTTCTGACCGGTTCTGTAGAACCGGTAGTGGAAATTTTGAGTAGTTCGGAGAACCGGCAAATCCCACCTCTGACTGGCCCCACCAACCCCATCTCTTCTCCGCCTCCCATTGAGTCCTAGCTGATCAGCTGGGTCTTCTTTGGTTGCCCTGCACAGGAGAACGGAGCTGGAAAGCAGGTTAGTGGGGTGGGGAGGAAATGGAGATTTTGCAGGATCCTTCCCCCTGCCACGCCCACCAAGCCACGCCCACAGAACCGGTAGTAAAAAAAAATTGAATCCCACCACTGTCCCACAGGAACCTTTTTTTCATGTAGTTACATGAAAAAAAAAAACCAGGCTTATAGCAGTAACTGAGAGAGAGGGATCTTGGAGTCTTAGTGGACAACCAATTAAATATGAACCAACAGTGTTTGGTGGCAGCCAAAAAAGCCAATGCAATCCTAAGTTGCATTAACAGAGGGATACAATCAAGATCAAGGGAGGTACTAATACCACTCTGTAAAGCCTTAGTAAGACCACACCTAGAGTACTGCATCCAGTTTTGTTCAGCACATTACAAAAAAGATGTTGAGACTCTAGAGAAAGTACAGAGAAGAGCAACCAGGATGATTAGGGGACTGGAGACTAAAACATATGAAGAATGATTACAGGAACTGGGCTTGGCTAGTCTAGTAAAGAGAAGGACCAGGGGAGACAGGAGAGCAGTCTTCCAATATTTGAGGGGCTGCCACAGAGAGGAGGAAGGGGTCAGGCTATTTTCTAAAGCATCCAAAGGCCAGACAAGGAATAATGGATGGAAGCTGATCAAGGAGAGATTCAACCTAGAAATAAGGAGATATTTTCTGACAGTGAGAACAATCAACCCATGGAACAGAAGTTGCCTTCAGAAGTTGTGGGAGCTTCACATGGATGACCTACAAGGTCCCTTACAATCCCTGTTGATCTGTATCTGTATCTGTAATGTAGATTCAGATGCTGAACTTCAATGGCAGCTAAATCTCTTGGGGACTTGAAAGACCAGTTTCCAGCCTTGGGGAGAACATGTGGCATTGCTTAATCCTGATGGGGCCACCGTTTTCCACCCAAACCTGGAAGACCTGTAGGCTGAGGACATTGTAAGAATGCCAACTTTGTGTTGTGTGACTGCTTGATCAGTTGCATATTATATCTAAGTTTTGTCCATGTGCTGAAGGCACATCATGACAAGAGTCTGAACCAGCTCTTCACAGGTTCTCCCAGAAATTCTAACCACTTACGAAGAACAGAGGTCATTTCAGTTGATTTTTTTTACAACTCCTCTCGTCATCCTTAGTTTTCCTTCTGTTCTTTGCTGCCTTGTAAGAGTTCCTCTCTTCACTGTTTCACCTTCAGGAGCAAGACAGGAGATCACTCATGGTCCAAAATGACATTTCTCCTTCTCTTCCTGAAGATATGCAGCATATGCTGTTTCTCAAAACCTCCGTAACTTTAAGACGGATGGACTTCAATCCCCAGAATTTCCCAGCCAGCGTGCTTGGAAGCCAACGAACCAATGGGGAAGCAGGCTTACTAGATAAAGGAGCCTCAGTTGCCCAGTGGTCAGAGTGCAGTACTGCAGGCTACTTCTGTTGATTGCCAGTTGCCTGCAATTTGGAAGGTCGAATCCCACCAGGCTCAAGATTGACTCAGCCTTCTGTCCTTCCGAGGTGGGTAAAATGAGGACCCAGATTGTTGGGGGCAAGAGGCTGACTCTCTAAAACTGCTTAGAGAAGGCTGTAAAGCACTATAAAGCAGTGTATAACTCTTAAGTGCTATTGCTATTGCTATAATACGATGGCATGTTAGCATTTCACATCATTACGTATTTTTCCAGAGCAACATAACTCAGTTGGCAGGCAGCGGTTTCTGCAAAAGATGAGAATGACATTCACAAACTGTGAAGGTGGGAAAATGATAGAGAAAGCTGATTAACCAGCCAATGTTACAATTAATGAAGGAGTTGTCAAGCAATTATTCATAGCCAGTGGACGACAGGTTGATCGTTCATCACCCGATGTAGTGTTTTGCTAGAATTAAGAGTTTCGGTTTGCAGCTGAGTTTATTTCTTTTTCTTTGCACGTGAAGTAAACAAGAGGAGGCCAAAGAAGAGGAATGTTCTTTGCAGTGGTGGCAAGGATTGCCCCAGGAGAGACAGTTGAGTGTAGTGGTTAAGACACCAGCTTAGAAACCAGGAGATTGTGGATTCTAGTCCCGCCTTAGACCCAGATCCAGATGGGTGATCTTGGGACAGTCACTCTCTTAGCCCCAGGAAGAAGGAGGCAAACTACTTGTGATGACCCAGGGTGGGATACAAAATAAACACAGTCACAAAAAACAGGTGAAGCCCCTTTTATTCCTTCACTTTGCTTCCTTGACTGGAGTCAAAAAACTCCCACACGAGCAGTTACCAGAAGGAGGAAATGCTGTTTAAATTATAAAGAGTAAAAAACAACACAAACCAGGCAAGATAAGGGCTGGAGGACATCCACAGATATCAGAGCACACACTGGGAAGGACGCCAAACTCAGAGAGGAACAATAAACTAGAGATATTTCCATGCTTTGTTTCCAGCACTGGCCCATACGCATGTCCGTCCTCTTATCCAGTTGTCACAGCTGCAGCCTATGAAGAGGATCAAGGGCCTCTCATCCCCAGTAGACCACATCTCTCCCTTATCCTCTCCTCCCTGCGTGCCCTAGGATGGAGAGGGGATGGGCCTGGGTCTTCCTCTGACTGCTCAGCTGGCCTCTGCCCTTCCCCAGCCTCCTCCACCACCTCCGGAGCCACACGTCCACTCCCTGTCGGCTGTTCCTCCCCTCCCTCAGAGTCAGACTCCACCAGGAGCATGACACTACTTCTGAAATCTTTGCCAAGAAACCTTCAGGGGTTATCCAGTCACTGGAAGTCAAGACTGACTGGAAGACATAGCCACACAAACACACAAACACACACACAATAGTTCTCAATTTTGAAGTCACTGCCACCAGGAAGTCACAAATTAGCCCAGCTTCTCACCATGCCCATTGAAAAAGGAGCACGTTTCTGGCTTGTATACAATTTCAGTTATAGAGCAAAAGGTCCGTTGCCTCGTCTGTCATTATGCAAACGAAGCGCTATTGTGAAGTCCTTGGTGCGCTCTGAGCTTGGTTGTTTGCTTGCAGACGTTCCATTACCTGACAAGGTAACGTAATTGCTCCCTGTTTATATACAGTAATTTGCCCTGCTGGTGTTGATGCGGATGTGGTTTTCTCCTTGGTAGTTCCTTGATTAGGGTATTGTTTTGTGCTTGTTTGGTGTTAATCGCTGCTTATCTGGGTGTAGGCTGCTGGCGAGGATTTTTTTGTGGTCTTTTTTCTTTCCTTTTTTAAAATTTATGTTGATTGATTGGTTGATTGATTTGTATCTTGCCTTTATTATTTTTACAAATAATTCAAGACCATGAACATATCCAACACACCTTTCTCCTCTTCTTTTTCCCACAACAACAACCCTGTGAGGTTGGTTTGGCTGAGAGGGACTGGTCCAAAGTCACTCATGCAGCTTCCATGGTTAAGTTGGGACTAGAACTCACGGTCTCCTGGTGTTTGGCCCAAAGTCACCCATCCTGCTTCCATGCCTAAGGCAATACTAGAACTCACAGTCTCCCGGTGATTGGCCGAAAGTCACCCATCCTGCTTCCATGCCTAAGGCAATACTAGAACTCACAGCCTCCTGGTGATTGGCTCAAAGTCACCAAGCCAACTTTCATGCCTAAGGCAGAACTAGAACTCACAGTCTCCTGGTGTTTGGCCCAAAGTCACCCATCCTGCTTCCATGCCTAAGGGAGGACTAGAACTCACAGTGTCCTGGTTTCTAACTTTTTTTAACCACTAGTCCAAACTGGCTCATATTTGTAGGTCTGGGGTTATGATTTTCAGTTTCTTTCCTACCACACTATTTTGGAGGTATTTATCAGAAGTTATAGAATGGTTTGTATGCGTATCCCACCCCAAAACCGTGGCAAACAGAGGTGTCAACATTTAAGCCCTGCTCTGTTTGGGACTTAAAGTGCTATGAAAAAAATTTGAGGGGGGCAACAGGTTGATAATTTGTGGACGGAGACTTACTCTCCATTAACCCCCTTGGCCAATCAACAAGCTGGAAGCCACCTCCAATTCTGAAGTCCAGCTGTGTCCCAGGGTTGTCCATCAAAGAGGTGTGAAGGTTTAATAGGGGATATCCAGGTGGATAAAATTATTTTTCCGAGCACCACTGTGAAAATAAGCACCTAAGAGACACTTGGTGGACACATAATTATCATCCTGTTTGCCAGATTAATGAATTCAGGTTAAGCTCAGGGAGTGGGTGTGATGGTTATTTTCCATTCGCCTACGGAGTAGCCTTCAAGGGGAGGTCTGGGCAGGAAAATCATCATTTCTCGATTCCCAGAAGTGGATTTCCCAAGCAGCTTCTGGTGTTTTTTTCTTTTCCCCGTAATAATACAGGTGGTCCTCAACGTACAGCCCAAAATTTCAGCCCAAAATTTATGGTGGCTGAGAAATTTGCCATGTCTGTTAAGCCAATCCCTGCTGTTGTTATAGTAACACGGTTGTTAAATGAATTGGGTTTCTGGGAGGGGCGGGAATACCCAAATTATTAGGGGCTCTGATTGGGTCCTCAGAGCTGCAAGCGACACACCTGTACCTCAGGTGGCGTGGTTCCTTGCAATGGGCTCATGTGGGAGATGCTTGGAATCTCGCTCCTCCATCCAGCCTCATCTGCACCTCTGGCAGCTTGTCTGAAGCTGCTCATCACGGGTTTTCTTTTGGGAAAACCCGAATTGAATGTTTCCCCCTGGAGAGGCAGGGATCAGGTGCCAGATCCCATCTTGCAGTCAATTAATTGCTTTTTTTGTGTGTTCATTTCCAACCTTCATTTTCAGCTCAGCAAGAAATCCTGGTTGGTTTTTGGAGAGAAACCGCCAACAACCTCACTCCCTAGCGGTTTAATTGTTTTTACAGCTTCTTAGCAGTAGATCTTGGATCTACAAGAGCCAACGTGTCGTTCTTCTTCTAAACAAAAGCGAAGCTTTTGTTTCTTAAATTAGACATAAGTAGATCCCACTCAATCAGCTGTTGCTTTCTTGTTCTGTCCAGCAGCTCCAGTGAAATGCGGTGTTCAACGAGGAGAGATTTTGGGAGGCTTAGTACATATACCTTGGACTGAAAATTTATTTGTGGTTTCCTTTCTCTTATGCTGTCACATATAATCAGGCATGGCCTGATTAAATGCTGCAAAAAAGCAATCTCTGTGGGAGCAGAGCTGTGATTGTAGCAAGATTCTGACTGCATTATATCTAAATGATACTCGTGTTTTGCTCCTGTGTGGACAGCAGCACCATCGACATGATTCCTATCCCATTCCAGACCAATGGCTGTTTAGTCTCTTCTTAAAAACCTCCAGTGTTGGAGCAATTGCTGAAGGCCAAGTGGTTCCACTGGTTAATTGTTCTCACTGTCGGGAAATTTCTCTTCAGGGTAGAGTGGAGTGGAGTGGAGTGGAGTGGAGTGGAGTGGAGTGGAGTGGAGTAGAGTAGAGTAGAGTAGAGTAGAATAGAATGAGAAAGAATAGAGTAGAATAGAATAGAATAGAATAGAATAGAATAGAATAATAGAATGGAATAATAGAATGGAATAGAATAGAATGGAATAGAATAGAATAGAATAGAATAATAGAATAGAATAGAATGGAATGGAATAGAATAGAATAGAATAGAATAGAATAGAATAGAATGGAATAATAGAATGGAATAATAGAATGGAATAGAATAGGATAGAATAGAATAGAATAGAATAGAATAGAATAATAGAATAGAATAGAATAGAATAGAATAGAATAGAATAGAATAATAGAATGGAATAATAGAATGGAATAGAATAGAATAATAGAATAGAATGGAATAATAGAATGGAATAGAATAGAATAGAATAGAATGGAATGGAATAGAATGAATGGAATAGAATGGAATGGAATAGAATAGAATAGAATAGAATAGAATAGAATAATAGAATAGAATAGAAAGAATAGAATAGAATGGAATAATAGAATGGAATAGAATAGGATAGAATAGAATAGAATAGAATAGAATAGAATAGAATAATAGAATGGAATAGAATAGAATAAAATAGAATAGAATAGAATAGAATAATAGAATGGAATAGAATAGAATAGAATAAAATAGAATAGAATAGAATAGAATAATAGAATGGAATAATAGAATGGAATAGAATAGAATAGAATAGAATAGAATAATAGAATGGAATAGAATAGAATGGAATAGAATAGAATAGAATAGATAGAATAGAATGGAATAGAATAGAATAGAATAGAATAGAATAGAATAATAGAATGGAATAATAGAATGGAATAGAATAGAATGGAATAGAATAGAATAATAGAATGGAATAATAGAATGGAATAGAATAGAATGGAATAGAATAGAATAGAATAGAATAGAATAGAATAATAGAATGGAATAGAATAGAATAGAATAGAATAGAATAGAATAATAGAATGGAATAGAATAGAATAGAATAGAATAGAATAGAATAGAATAGAATAGAATAATAGAATGGAATAGAATAGAATAAAATAGAATAGAATAGAATAGAATAATAGAATGGAATAATAGAATAGAATAGAATAGAATAGAATAGAATGGAATGGAATGGAATAGAATAGAATAGAATAGAATAATGGAATGGAATGGAATGGAATGGAATGGAATAACAAAGTTGGAAGGGACCTTGGAGGTCTTCTAGTCCAACCCCCTGCTTAGGCAGGAATCCCTACACCATTTCAGACAAAGCGTTGTCCAATCTCTTCTTAAAAACTTCCCGTGTTGGAGCATTCCCAACTTTTGCAAGCAAGTTGTTCCACTGGTTAATTGTTCTCACTGTCAGGGAATTCCTCCTTAGTTCTAAGTTGCTTCTCTCCTCAGTTAATTTCCACCCGTTGCTTCTTGTCCTGCCTTCAGGTGCTTTGGAGAATAGCTTGACTGCCTCTTCTTTGGGGCAGCCCCTGAGATACTGGAACCCTGCTGTCATGTCATTCCAGTCCTTCTTTTCATTAGACTAGACAGGCCCAGTTCCTGCAACCGTTCATTGTGTGTTTGATCCTCCAGTCCCCTCATCCTCTTGGTTGCTCTTCTCTGCACCCTTTCTAAAGTCTCCACACCCTTTTTATACCGTGGCAACCAAAACTGGATGCCATATTCCAAGCATGGCCTCACCCGGGCGTTATGATTTGGACCCAGAAGCAACCTGTGTCCAACCAGATTTAGGGAACAAGACCGGCAGGCTGCTAGACCCCGGCTGGAATTGATGGGAGCCCCAGGAGAGCCGTGTCAGATGGCTGGAGGGCTGGTAGTCATTCAGAGCCGGCTCTTCTCCCATGGCAGTGACCTCGCGCCGGAGTTGACAAGAGGGCAGGGCCAGGTCCTCCCACACTGCGGAGTCAGAGGAGGTGGTGACTCATCTGGGGTGCACTTGATGGGCGCACTGCTGCCTCAGCATGCCGGACAAAGGGTTGCTTTGTGCCTCGTGCGGATAGAAAATCCCTTGAAGAGAGAAGCGAGGGGGCTGAGCAAGCTGCTTATCCTTCACACACGCACACACACCCCACGTCCCAGTGCTTTGGGGGGGGGGAGGGAGGAGGGAGGGCAGGGGAACAGCTGCCATCAGGAACACAGCTGGCATCAGTGGGAATTCCTGCAGCTGGCCCAAGCTGACGGCTCTGACTCTCAGAGACTCACTCTTTCTTTCTTTCCTTCTTGCTTGCTTGCTTGCTTGCTTGCTTGCTCTTTCTTTCCCTTCTTTCCCTTCTTTCCTTCCTTCCTTCTTTCTTTCTTCTCTTCCTTTTTCTCTTTTCTTTCTTTCTTTCTTGCTTGCTTGCTTTCTTGCTTGCTCTCTTTCCCTTCTTCCTTCCTTCCTTCCTTCCTTCCTTCCTTCCTTCCTTCCTTCCTTTTCTTCCTTTTTCTCTTTCTTGCTGCTCTTTCCCCTTCCCTTCTTTCTTCTCCGCCTTCGCGCAATCGGCTTCCTTTTCCCGCCTTCCTTCCCGATTTCTTTTTCTTTCGCTTTCTTTTTTTTCTTCTTCTTCGTTCGGTTCCATCCTTCGACTCTGCGCATTTATCGATCTCCCCGATCCGTCTGCTTTATCGTCTTTCTGCTCGTCTAATCATCGATCCATCGATCTCAGCTACGGGCCGCCTACCTACCGACCTACCTACTACAGATCGATCGAGCATCATCAGATCTATCCTATCTATCTGATCTATCATGAGCTATCTGATCTATCTATCTGATCGCATCGATCTATAGCTAGCGTATCATCGATCATCTATCTATCATCTATCTTCTATCTCATCTATCTACCACTACCATTCTATCTATCATCTCTATCTATCGTCTATCATCTATCTCTATCTATCTATCTATCTATCTATCTATCTATCTATCTTATCTATCTATCTACCTACCTAACTATCATCTATCTATCTGGCTTGTTTGCGGTCCATCACATCTGGAGGCAATTCTGGGCAGCTTACAAACATTAAAAGCCAACAAACCATTGAAGCAATAAAAACTCGTAATAATAATAATTTGCAATTAAAAAGACGAGGAGGAAGGGAACAGGATGCACACAGGGTGGGGGAGGAGAGGGGAAGTTTCTGAGCCAGGGAAGGTGAACCTCCCTGCATGGGTAGAAAACAAGCAGGAGTCTCCTTACGGAGGGGTCAAAAAAAAAAAAGAGAAAAACCCAGCCTCAAGCAGGTAGCCACCCTCATGCAATCCCAGCTCCACCTTTTATATCTTGCAGTCTTGATTTTTTTCCCCTTTTTTTTATGATTCCCCTGTGGACCTCCCTGGAATGCAGGAGAAATTGGTTTGCTGTAAGAGGGCTGTGTTGCAGCATAGCTTCATCAGGATTCACAAAAGAGGAGCAGAGACATTAGATCTTACCACTCTATAAAGCCTTAGTAAGACCACACCTAGAGTCCTGCATCCAGTTTTGGTCACCACATTATAAAAAAAGATGTGGAGACTCTAGAAAAGGTGCAGAGAAGAGCAACCAGGAGGATGAAGGGACTGGAGGCTAAAACATACGATGAATGGTTGCAGGAACTGGGCCTGGCTAGTCTAGGGAAGAGAAGGACCAGAAGACATGATAGCCATCTTCCAATATTTGAGAGGCTGCCACAGAGAGGAGGAAGGGGCCAAGCTATTTTCCAAGGCACCCAAAGGCCAGACAAGGAATAATGGATGGAAACTGAACAAGGAGAGATTAAACCTGGAAATAAGGAGAAACTTTCTGACAGGGAGAACAATCAACCCAGGAACAGAAGTTGCCTTTGGAAGTTATGGGAGTTTCATCACTGGAAGCTTCTAAGAAGATAGTAGACTACCATCTGTCAAAAATGGTGTAGGGTCTCCTGCTTGGACGGAGGGGGGGGAGGGTTGGACTAGATGATCTACAACGTCCCTTCCAACTCTGTTAATCTGTTCATCATTGTGGCTGATCCAGTCCCACCTGCCTCCAAAAGCTCTTTGCCACCAGGAACCCACATGATCAGCTAAGCAGGTCTCTGCCTGAAGGGCAGCTGAGCAGACAGGGTAGGGCTCCTTTCTGGAACAAAGCACTAAAGAAGCGACGGGAGCATCTAATTTCTTTGCAAGCTGCTATTCTGAGCCTACATCGCTCTGATCTCCTGGCACTCCAAATGGAATTAATCACTCTGTGTGGGCGGGCTTTGCCCCAAACAGTGGCTGATTTCATGTTTATTCAGCCAGGAATATTGACAGATGATTAGCATGTTTGTAGATACCTCAAGATTTGCAGAAGGAGGGGAAAGAGGGAGGAGAGGAGGAAGAGGAAGAGGAGGAGGAGGAAGAGAGAAGAGGAGGAGGAAGGGAAGGAAGAGGAGAAGGAAAGGAGGAGGGAGAAGGAGAAGGAGAAAGAGAAGAAGGAAAAGGAGGAGGAGAGAGGAGAAGGAAGAAGAGAAGAAGAGAGAAAGAGGAGGGGAGGAGAAGAAGAAGAGGGAAGTAGGAAGAGAAGAAGGGGAATAATGTTTTTTTTTTTTTGGTATTTGCTTTCCTTCTCTTTCATCTGTCCTGGTTCTGAAAGCAGAGAATTAGGATGTCCACAGGACATGCTTCCCCCAAAATAAAAAAAGGTGCCTTTGATGGTGTGATCTACCACTCTCCACCTGTCTGTCTGTCTGTCTGTCTGTCTGTCTGTCTGTCTCTGTGTTCTGTGTGTGTCTGTCTGTGTGTGTGTGTAACCCATACAATACACATTAAAAACAAGCACCTCTTCAATCACATTATTATTATTATTTTATTAGACTTGTATGCCGCCCTTCTCCCAGAGGACTCAGGGCGGCGAACAGATAAAAAAGACCCATATATACAATAAAAAGGTATTAAACAAGACAAGTCTAAGTTACAAAACTGCGTTAAAAACAATTAAAATTACAGTTATACCAATAATATAAAATCACCCGCCCCCCATGGTCAGTCCAGGCCGGCTTGCTGAAACAGCCAGGTCTTCAGGTCTTGGCGAAAGGAGCGGAGATCAGGGGCCAAACGAAGATCCGCAGGGAGCTGATTCCATAGGGCGGGCGCTCCCACAGAAAAAGGCCCTAACCCTGGGAACCGCCAGCCGACAGTGCCTGACCGACGGTATTCCCGGGAGGCCCCTCCTGTGGGAGCGCACGGGGCGATCGGAGTGTGATGCAGGCAGAAGGCGTCAACCCAAATCGCATCGAAAGCATGGATAATGCCCTCGGGTCAAGCACAAGAGGCAAAGCCACTCTTGAGAGGAACATCTAGGAGAACCTCAACATGCATCTCCTCTTAAGTGGCCCATCTCAGTTGCCCTTAAGCAGACCTTGCAAGAGGCCTCGCTGCAAATTGCCCCATGAATGTTTGACACTAAAACGGGGCTTCTCAATAAATAGATCAGTTCTGCAACCTATCCAATGCATGTTGAAGTACACACAGTGTGTAAACCAGCGCACCACGGACCAGGAAGTACATTCAGAAACCCCTCTTTATCATTGTCTGCAGTACATTTCCGAGTCGGGTTTTTAGTTTTTTTTCCCTCTGACATCTGAAACAGAAAATTGCATCAGTGAAAACGTGATTTATTGTTTCTTTAGTGTAGCATAGAAGTGAGATCATATATATACATTTAAATAAAAAGCTGATAATCGAGAAGAATAGAGAGTCGGAATATCGAGAGACATAGCAGATTTCTGCAAAAAGATTAGAAAGAAAAATACACACACACACACACAAAGACTTCTTTTACAGCAGATGAAAATAAACGTTGACTTCAACTCTTGCTATTCCATTGCAATAAGCTCCCTTTTCTATGACCCTGTAGTCCCTTAATTTAGGGTAGAGTCGGGGCGACTGGATAGAGCTGAGCATTTACTGGCCAGATGCCCTTCCTGACACCTATGCAGAGTTGGCAGCAATTTTTTTTTCTTTGCACCATAGGAGAGAAAATCTTCCACTACCTAGGATTGAACTCTTAACCTTCCAACTGGAAGGTGAGCATCTTCACCGTTAGGCCACCATGCTGCTCAATAGGATTGCAACGGACCCTCCATTTTTAATACTCTATAAATATTGCTAATATTCGAAAGCAAGGTCTTGATTTAAGAAACTGAAATATACCCAACGGCCCATCCTAGTAAGAGTTGGGATTGTGCGTCTTCAACTTCCAAAAAATCTCCACATCTAGAGACTTGCAGAAACTTCATTGCCCCATCTATTCCAGGATTCAGCTTCTCTGTGGCTACCCTTGAAAAGGGCAGCACTACTCAACTCCAGGCAGGGTGAACTCACTCCTAGAAGTGTCAGGAATTCAAAGACCTTTCCAATCATTTATAGCTTCTCCACCTTGGGGTGAAAGGTCCAGTGGAAACCTCAAGAAAAGAGTTGCTCTAAAAGGAACCATATCATCAAATGCTTTTCTCTTATCTTCCACCTCAAGACATGTACCTGCTTTGAGATGAGGCTCATCTGGGCTGTCAGCAGCTGCTTTTCTTATCTCCAGCCCTTGCAGGAACCCTGGCAACTATCTTCTCTGAAGGCCAACGGTGGCCTCTTCTGGCTTGCAGTTGACCGAATGCCCTTCAACCTTTTTCAAGCACAAGAACCGTAGCCTACTTTTAAGCCAGCTTGTGCGTTGGCAGCAAATCTACTTGGATGGAGGTCCTTTCCTTCCAAACTCTTGAAGATGCTTGGGAAAGGGAGAAAGATGTAGCCAACTAACTGTCAGGGCTCCGACAGATCCACCCCCATTCAAACCATAAGCCTCTAGCTGCATCTCTCAGAGTAAAAAAAAAATGATTTATTAGGAGTGGCCATGTCGGCATTAGCTGGGTGCAGCTGGCACTAAAATACATCATTCATTTCCCCCTTCACCCTGGTCTTCCCCCCACCCCCCTGGATGTATATTCTCCAATGGGACACATCCATAGGCAAGAGTCATCAATCATGCTCTCCAGTAATATTCTTTCGCGCCGACAACTTTTGGCTGCCAAGGTGATTATCTAAGGCATTTAAGGAAGGCACTGCTTTCCCGCAGTCCCTTTCTGCTGGCAACTAAAAAGACCAAAGGAATTGTTGTTTTTTAGTTGACACTAACAGAGGGAAAACATAGGAATTTGTAGGCTCTTCTGAGTTGTCCCTGGTCACGGGGACCTAGCAGGTGGCTGTCCAGATTTTGCTAAATGGCAATTCTCATCATTTCATTTTATATCTCACGAGATAAAAAAGATGTTGAGACTCTAGAAAGAGTACAGAGAAGAGGAGCAAAGATGATTAGGGGGCTGGAGTCTAAAACATATGAAGAACAGTTGCTGGAATTGGGTAGGTCTACTCTAAAGAAGAGAAGGACTAGGGGAGACATGATAGCAGTCTTCTAATGTCTCAGGGGCTGCCCCAAAGAGGAGGGAGTCAAGCTATCCTCCAAAGCACCAGAAGGCAGAACAAGAAGCAATGGGTGGAAACTAATCAAGGAGAGAAGCAACTTAGAACTAAGGAGAAATTTCCTGACAGCGAGAACAATTAACCAGCGGAACAACTTGCCTTCAGAAGTTGTAGATGCTCCAACACTGGAGATTTTTATTCTTATTTATTTATTTATTTGACTTGTATGCCGCCCCCTCTCCAAAAGGACTCGGGGTGGCTAACAACTAAAATCACATAATAAGTTATTTACCTAAAACCATATTAAACTAGACAAGTCAAATCCGAATTAAAACCCCACAATTTAAAACAAACATCAACCCCCCCCGCCCCCGCCCAGGAGGTCAGCACAGCCCGGACTGCACAAATAACCAGGTCTTTAGATCATGGCGGAAGGTGCGGAGATCGGGGGCTGACCGAGTCCCAGGGGAAGCTGGTTCCAGAAAATGGGAGCTGCCACAGAATAGGCCTTTCCCCGGGTCACCGCCAAGCGACACTGGGTCGCAGATGCCACCCCGAGGAGCCCCCGTCTGTGCGCTCATACAGGGCGGTTGGTATTTGATGCCGGCAGGAGTCGTTCTCGTAAATACCCCGGGCCCATGCCTTGTAGGACTTTGAATGTTAATACGAGAACCTTGAATCTCTTAAGAAGAGATCAGACAACCATTTGTCTGAAGTGGTGTAGGGTTTCCTGCTTGAGTGCGGGGTTGGACTAGAAGGCCTCCCATGTCCTTTCCAATTCTGTTATCCGGTTAATGTCAGCAGGGCTGAAAGCAAAGGGTAGTGACTGCAAAAGAGAGAGCTGCATTGTACGATGTTAAATCCCCACAAATGGGCACTAAACCATTTGGTGGGATCTCATTTGGGGTTGTGTGGATTCTGCACCCTAATCTTTTAGACATCCCTGAGACATTGGTAGCATTCCTATCTCAGCTCTTTCCTTCTTAATAATAATATTCTCCTTATAAGCTATTTTGGGCAGTGAGAGCCAGTGTGGATAATGGTGAAAGCACCTAGCTAGACATTGGGAGACCGTGAGTTCTAGTTCTGCCTTATGCACAAAGCCAGCTGGAAGACTTTAATCTATCTATCTATCTATCTATCTATCTATCTATCTATCTATCTATCTATCTACCGTGTTTCCACGAAAATAAGACCTACCCCGAAAGTAAGACCTAGTGTAAATCTCCAGTTCCAGGAAGACTTTTCAGGGAGCACCCGCAACACCCCCTACACACTCACACCCACTATTTGGCACCATTATGACCTACCTACCTAGTGTGTTCAATGACAGTGTCAAGGAATGCTACCGCGGGCTGCCCTTGGGACGGGTGCAACGCGCGGCTGTGATGGGGGTGTCCCGATACTCCCATGTTACACCCCTCCTGCGCGACTTGCACTGGTTGCCGCTTGCCTCCCGGGTTGCCTTCAAGGTGTTAGTAACAACTTATAAAGCCCTAAATGGCTTGGGTCCAGGGTACTTGCGGGAATGTCTCCTGCCAGCATCACACTCCGATCGCCCCGTGTGCTCCCACAGGAGGGGCCTCCTTGGGATTCTGTCGGTTAGACATTGTCGGCTGGCGGTTCCCAGGGCTAGGGCCTTTTCTGTGGGAGTGCCCGCCCTATGGAATCAGCTCCCTGTGGATCTCCATTTGGCCCCTGATCTCTGCTCCTTTTGCCGAGACCTGAAGACCTGGCTATTTCAGCAGGCTGGTCTGGATTGACCCGGAGGTGGGTTATTTTAGTTGTTTTAATTTAATTTTAATTTTAGTGGCTTTAGACTTGTAGTTGTTTAATTCATTTTTATTGTAATTTGTTCGGTTTTTAAATGTTCGCCGCCCTGAGTCCTTAGGGAGAAGGGTGGCATACAAGTATAAATAAATAAATAATAATAATAATATCTATCTATCTATCTATCTATCTATCTATCTATCTATCTTCTCTCTATATATCATCTATCTATCTATCTATCTATCTATTATTTATTTATCAAGCATATATTAGATAACATGTATAAGTATAAACATGGTTATGAATACATGAAATGGGTAAGAATAAAAGGGAACATTAGGGCAGGGAGGGTAGGCACGCTGCTGCGCTTATGCATGCCCCCTTACAGACCTCTTAAGAATGGGGTCAGGTCAACAGTAGACAGTCTGAGGTTAAAGTTTTTGGGGTTTTGGGGAAAAGCCACAGAGTCGGATAGGGTATTCCAGGCATTGACCACTCTGTTGCTGAAGTCGTATTTCCTGCAATCGAGTTTGGTGCGGTTTACCTTGAGTTTGTATCTATTGTGTGCTCAGGTATTGTTGTGGTTGAAGCTGAAGTACTCATTGACAGGTAGGACATTGCAATAGAGAATTTTATGTACTACACTTAGGTCGGAGAGAAGTCGGCATAGTTCTCGGTTGTCTAAGCCTAAAATTTCAAGTCTGGTGGAATAAGGTATTCTGTTGCGGGTAGAGGAGTGGAGGACTCTTCTGGTGAAATATTCTGGACTCGCTCGACTGTATTAATATCCGATAAGCAATGCGGGTTCCAGATAGATGAGCTGTATTCGATCATTGGTCTAGCAAATGTTTAAAATGTTTAAAAACTGGCTTGGGCCAGACCTTCTTTCTCAGGCCAAAAGAACAGGTCAAATCAGTTCCAAAATTTTGCCAAGGAATCTCAGAGGTGTGCATACACACACACACACACACACACACACACACACACAGAGCTGACTTTACTGCCCATTTAGCTAAGGGCTAGACATATTTTTCAGCTGAGTCCTCACCCTATACTAAGTTCCGTTTACAAACGCACACAGTTGCTGTTTTCATACCATTGTGTAAAAACCATTTTACAGCTTAACAAGCGTCATCCGGTTGACACATCTGGCAAAGAGCAACACAACATATGGAATCACAAATTAGCCCACTTTTTTTTATATCCTACCCTAGAGTGATGTTGAATTACGATCAAAACTTTGGGATTTGATTGTCGATCAGGAATTACGGTTGCATCTTGCGTGCAAGATGGCGAAAAAAGCAACATTGAGAAATTGCAAAAGGATTCTTCATTCCAGGTGTTAAGCAATGATTTTTAGAAATGTATAACTTATCTGTCTTATGGTCATATTCATTAATCGAAAAATGAAGTATTATTTTCTTTGGCAGTGAGGTTGTATTGTACAATAATATTTTATATCTGGTTATGCTATAGCACGACTTGGCATTTATTAGTAAATCAGTGACGATCTGCAATTTTAATATATAGGGAACTTGGTTGTTGTTGTTTTTAGATTGTCCATTCTTATCTTATCTTCTTTTTTTCTTGTTTACATCATTATTTTCTAAAGTTCAAGGTTTAGAACAACATCGAACAATAAAGTTGGAAGGGACCTTGGAGGTCTTCTAGTCTAACCCTTGGTTAGAGCCTTGGTGGTTCAGGCTGTTAATTGCCTGCACTTAAGTTCCAGCTGCCTGCAATTACTGCAGGCTCGAATCCCACCAGGCTCAAGGTTGACTCAGCCTTCCATCCTCTTGGGGTAGGTAAATTGAGGACCCAAGATTGTTGGGGGCAATAAGCTGCCTTTGTAAAAATGCCGCTTAGTAATAAGCAGGCATATACAGTGGAATGAAGGCTATTGCTGAGCACACTGGGTTGTATCCCAAAAATTGTAAGCCGCCCTGAGTCCTCGGAGAAGGGCGGCATATAAATGTAATTAATGAATTAACCCCATCTCAAGCAGGAATTTCTTTAGTTTAACTTCTTTTTTTAGTTTGTCATTCCCCCCCCATTTTTTTCTAAAATAAAGACTAAAAGAAGTGATTTGCTTAATAAAAGATACATGTACGCACAAAAATCTTGAAGGGATATATATTTGCATCGGGGCAGGTTCTGCCATTAAAGAGAGCATCGATCGGTGATATCATAAATTAATAGCAAGGATTTTTCCCTAGAAAATATATTTTAAGTCAAGGTGGTCTCTTTCCTGTGCTTTTCTTGACAACAATACAAAAGAACACCCCAGCTTGCTGATGCTGTCTTCTGGACTGATTCTTCTTCTTTCTCATTTTGTTTAATGCTCTGGACTTTCTTCATGGTCTTCCTTCCAAGTGCTTACCTACCAGGTTGTACCCTGCTTAGCATCTCCAGGATCAGCCAAGGCTGGTTAGCTGCTGCCATCTACTGTGATACTCTTGTTAGTTATTTTCTCCTTCTAATTTTTACTTCCAGGCATGGAGAGAAATGTCTTTTGGATTTTGGTCGTGGTTTATCTCACTTGCCAAAATAATGTAGCTGATCTTGGCAGTCACTGGGTACCACTTTGATTTTGAAAGGCAGGCGGGAGTGTTAGCTGCTTCTGTTCTTGAAAACACACACACACGAATAGAATAGAATAAGAATTAGAATTAGAATAGGGAATATAGAGTAGAATAGAATAGAATTAGAATTAGGGATATAGAGTAGAGTAGAATAGAATTAGGGATATAGAGTAGAGTAGAGTAGAGTAGAATAGAATAGAATAGAATAGAATAGAATAGAATAGAATAGAATAGAATAGAACAGAACAGAACAGAATTCTTTATTGGCCAAGTGTGATTGGACACTCAAGGAATTTGTCTTGGTGCAAATGCTGTCAGTGTACATAAAAGAAAAGATACATTCATCAAGAGTCAAGAATCATCAGGTACAACACTTAATGATAGTCATAGGGTACAATAAGAATAGAAATAGAATAAAAATAGAAATAAAAATAGAATAGAACAGAACAGAATAGAATGGTTTATTGGCCAAGTGTGATTGGACACTCAAGGAATTTGTCTTGGTGCAAATGCTCTCAGTGTACATAAAAGAAAAGATACATTCGTCAAGAGTCAAGAATCATAAGGTTCAACACTTAATGATAGTCATAGGATACAATAAGCAATCAAATCATATTAGAAAACAGACAATATAAATCGTTAGGATACTAGCGACAAAGTTACAGTCATACAGTCACAAGTGGGAGGGGAGGGGTGATAAGGAGTGATGAGAAGATTAACAGTGATAATAGTGCAGACTTTGTAAATAGTTGGACAGTGTTGAAGGAATTATTTGTTTAGCAGAGTGATGGCATTCGGGAAAAAACTGTCCTTGTGTCTAGTTGCTCTGGTGTGCAGTGCTCTATAGCGTCGTTTTGAGGGTAGGAGTTGAAACAGTTTGTGTCCGTGATGTGAAGAGATATATATATATATATCTTTTCTGGGTCAGCCCAACTTCACATTCAAATTTAATCTGACTCTTGTTTGGAAGGGAGAATTTGGGTGATGTTATTTTTCCTAGGGCCATGACTCTACTGAGAATCATAAAGCTCCCGTCTCCCGGTGGCCTTTGTGAGTTGTGAGTTAATGTCGAAAGGGATGTTAATCCTGCCTTTTGCACAATGCAGTGCCTCCACCTCCACTGACATTTGGAGAGCTCTTTGAAGGAACAGTTCTACTTGTGGACAAAACAAGTCACTTGAACAAAGGGATTGATTGCCTGGCAACAGGGCAGATTTGGCTGTGATGTCCATGTAAATAAGTAGTCTACATTTCCAATACCTCCACACTCTGCCAGATCTACTTCTTCTCCAAGAGCAGGAGATCTTTTGGAGAAGAGCCCTGCCAGTTCTGATAGTTGGCAGCGTGGAAAACCAGCCATTCTTGTCAATAGATCCCTGGGATCCAACAGGCCATTTGCACCTAGAATAAAATAGAATAGAATAGAATAGAATAGAATAGAATAGAATAATAGAATAGAATAGAATAGAATAAGGAGTAAGGAGTAAGGAGTAAGGAATAAGAGTATAGTAGAGTACCGTGTTTCCCCGGAAATAAGACCTACCCCGAAAATAAGACCTACCCCGAAAATAAGACCTACCCCGAAAATAAGACCTACCCGAAAATAAGACCTAGTGTGTTTTTGGGAGCCAAAAATATAAGACAGTGTCTTATGTTAGGGAAACATGGTATGCGATTTGTTCATGGTTTCGTACATGAATAAATGTACATTGTTCTACATGAATATGGTAAGTGTTTTTTTCATTAAATATATATATATATATATGTAGGTCTTGGTGTATTCGGGTCTTGTCCCGTGTAAGATTGAGAATACCTTGGCAACGTTTCGACGAAATCTCATCCGTCATCTTCAGGCTGGTGTCTTCAGCTTCGTTCTCCTGGGAGAAGTGTGTGATCGTGGCTGTTTTTCCCTTTTAAACTCTAGAGTTGGATGTGTTGTTACTTTTGATTGGTTTGTGGAGTTGATGTATGCAGATTGGATGGCTTTTTCCTGAGACCCTGTGTGGCTGAGGTGCTGGCTGTGTGTCTCTCAGCCTTTTGTGTTGTAACGACCTGGGTAATGGGCTGTGTGATGACCTTCTGAGTTCTATTGTTGTGATGTCCTGGGTGTGGTGCTGTAATCTCCTGGGTCGTTGTCTGTGCTGCAACCTCCTGATGTTTTGTGTTGTGATCTCCTGAGTTCTGTGATGTAGTATCCTGGGTGGAAGGCTGTGATGTGGCATTCTGGGCCTTGGTTTGGCTCCGAGTTTGAGGTCTGGCTATGTGTTTATAGCGTGTGTCAGTTTGCTTAGTTTGGGGGTTGGAGGGGGGTGTAGCAGCTGGTGTTGCAGCCATGGTCTGGTTTCTGGATGGTGGTTGCCTTTCATCTGTGGCGTGATTACAGCACCACACCCAGGACATCACAACAATAGAACTCAGAAGGTCATCACACAGCCCATTACCCAGGTCGTTACAACACAAAAGGCTGAGAGACACACAGCCAGCACCTCAGCCACACAGGGTCTCAGGAAAAAGCCATCCAATCTGCATACATCAACTCCACAAACCAATCAAAAAGTAACAACACATCCAACTCTAGAGTTTAAAAGGGAAAAACAGCCACGATCACACACTTCTCCCAGGAGAACGAAGCTGAAGACACCAGCCTGAAGATGACGGATGAGATTTCGTCGAACGTTGCCAAGGTATTCTCAATCTTACACGGGACAAGACCCGAATACACCAAGACCTACATACCTTTACCCGTGAAAATCTACGAAAACAAATATATATATATATATATATATATATATATATATATATATATATATATATATATATATAAGACCTACCCCGAAAATAAGACCTAGTGTGTTTTTGGGAGCCAAAAAATATATAAGACAGTGTCTTATTTTTGGGGAAACACGGTAGAACAGAAATAGAATAGAATAGAATAGATATTGGAATAGAATAGAATAGAATAGAATAGAATAGAATAGAATAGAATAGAATAGAATAGAATAGAATAGAATAGATATTGGAATAGAATAGAATAGAAATAGAATAGAATAGAATAAGGAGTAAGGAGTAATAGTAGAGTAGAGTAGAACAGAAATAGAATAGAATAGAATAGAATAGAATAGAATAGAATAGAATAGAATAGAATAGATATTGGAATAGAATAGAATAGAATAGAATAGAAATAGAATGGAATGGAATGGAATGGAATGGAATGGAATGGAATGGAATAGAATAGAATTCCTTATTGGCCAAGTGTGATTGGACATACAAGGAATTTGTCTTTGGTGCAAATGCTCTCAGTGTACATAAAAATACATTCATCAAGAATCATAAGATACAACACTCAGTGATAGTCATAGGTTACGATAAGCAATCAAATCATACATAGATTACTAATACGTAATCAAAACATACTAGGAAAACAAATAAAACAATATAAATGGTAAAGATACAAGCAACACGGGTATAGTCACAAGTGGGGAGAGAGGTAATAGGAAGGATGAGAAGAAGAATAGTAATACAGTCTTACTAAGTAGTTTGACAGTGTTATGGGAGTTAGTTGTTTAGCAGAGTGCCAGTATAACTACTCTAACAAAAGGAAACTTGGAGAAAATGCCTGTCTCGGAGTTTTTAATTGGAGTGAGGGGTTTTTCTGGAATGCTCACACCAAGAAGATAGCGAGTCAACATTTCCATATTGTTGGCAGGGACCTTTCCAACTCTCCCCTTTATAGTCCTTTTTTTCCCAGGGCTTTATACTTAGAGGCTACTTCTGCGAGGCACATGGTGGTTCTCACATGCCTTCGGTCCCATGCATTTATCATGACAAGGAGGTCTTCTGGAAAATGACTGCATCTCTAGGGCTTACTGGTTAATCCTCTTCTTCTAGATCTTCCATATGACCTATGACCTGGCCAGTGCCGTGGTACGGATCGTCAACTTGATTGGCATGATGCTGCTGCTGTGCCATTGGGATGGCTGCCTCCAGTTCCTGGTGCCCATGCTGCAAGAATTTCCAGGGGACTGTTGGGTTTCACTGAATCGTATGGTGGTAAGTTGATGGACCAGTTTAGCCCTGATGATGAACCACCATCTAGGAGAGCTGAGGTGTTCCCTGATTTCTGTCTAAGGCAGTGAGGGTGTTCTCTGTTCCATCAGCCACCTCCTTACCCCTTGATGAGTGCAAAAAAAACAGGACATTCCTCCCATTGGAATTTCATGCACACCCCCAGCAAGAAAAGTCAATCTAAATTTATAACCTCTTTAAAAAGGGAACTAGGGCATGATCACAGCCTAAAACTATAATTGTTTAGTGGAGGAAAATGACTTCCTGATTGGCAAGATTTGGGGGTTTTATGAGAGAAACAAGAAGAAACATTTTAAGGAATTATTATTGTGATGATAATAATAATAATAATTCCTGTAATAGGTGAGAGAAAGTGCCCATAATGTAGATGTTGCTTCAGGGCACCTGCAATCAGGAAATGATCTTAGTCCCATTTAGAAATGGATGGATGGATGGATGAAGGAATGAATGGATTATGGAATGAATGGATCAATGAATGAATGGATTAATGAATATCAATGTATCAGGAGAGAGGATTAATAAATCATGTCCCTCTCTCCCACTTTAGCTTCAAAGTTCTTCATATTTTGTGAATGAATCCTTTAAGTAGAATTCATACATCCGGGGCTGGGAAACTATGACATTCAAAGGATGTAGTATTACAATTCCCAGCAGCTCCACCCATCACGGTTAGTGATTCGAAAGGACTACAGATCCAGTTTATGGAGCCATTCGGGGAAGGGAGGAAGGATGTGTTGCATTGGCTGGCAACTGCTTTGTGCTTGAGATGGAACCCCAAATCCTCATCTGGCTAAGTCTTCTCTGCTCCAGGCATGCTGAGAAGCAGAGTTGAGATGGACCAAGAAGCAGCTCTCTGCTTTGAGGATCTGGACCCAAGAAGGAGGAGAAGAAGAGGGAAGGGTTGGAGTCAAGAGAGGAATCAGTTTGGAGTCATTACATGTCCACAAGCAATCCATTAATGGTTACAGACTTAGCAGTCCTATGCTGGATGTTATTAGTTCATTTCAGTAAAATTAGTTTCAGATTTCAGAACATCGATGTTGGCTGTTCTCTTGACTTGGCCCATTTTGGGGAAGTTCAGCTTCTGAGCACACAGACTACTCTTGATTCCGAGAACATTTTCTACCTGACTTTTCAAGGACATTTAAAAAAAACGTTGACCGGATGAAGCAGTTTAGAAGAAGATTGGCAAACAAAGCAATTGAGTGCTTTCCCACTTAGCTAAACATTGGATTTTGGACCACACCAAAGTCCACACAGTAACTAAGAGAGACATTTGTCTTTTCAGGATAGTATCCTGAAGGTCAGAAATGGGGACTCCAGGCAGCTTAGAGAAGAAAAATCCCAAATACAAAACCCAATATATCCTCATCTCCATCAGTGACCACCATTAGAGAAATCACTTGATGTGCTCCATATCACCCTGGAGTTCTCAGGCCTGCTGCTGGAAGTCGGTTTATCTCTGCAGGGATGATGTTCCACAGGAAGGAAGGTCCTTCTTCTTGATCCCACTAAACCAGAGGTCTCCATACCTGGCAGCTTTAAGACTTATGGACTTGAACTCCCAGAATTCCTCAATGGTTGGCTGAGGAATCCTGGGAGTTGGTCCACAATCCTTACCATTGCCAGGTAGGGAGACCTTTGCATTAGATGGATCTTCTTAATGATCTGTAGCTTGCCCTGCCTGATAGCAATTGCACTTAGACTTATATGCCGCTTCACAGCGCTTTACAGCCCTCTCTACGCAGTTTACAGTGTCAGCTTGTTGTCCCCAACATTCTGGGTCCTCATTTTACACACCTCGGAAGGATGGGAAGCTGAGTCAACCTTGAGCCACATCAGGATTGAACTGCTGTCAGTGGGTAGAGTTTGCCTGTAATGCTGCATTGTAACCACTGGGAAGGCAGGCAGGCAGGCAGGAAGCAAGGAAGGAAGGGAGGGACGGAGGGAGGGACGGAGGAAGGAAGGAAGGAAGGAAGGAAGGAAGGAAGGAAGGAAGGAAGGAAGGAAGGAAGGAAGGAAGGAAGAAGGAATAGCAATAGTAATAGCAATAGCACTTAGACTTATATACCGCTTCACAGTGCTTTACAGCCCTCTCTAAGCGGTTTACAGAGCCAGCCTCTTGCCCCCAACAATCTGGGTCCCCATTTTACCCACCTCAGAAGGATGGAAGGCAGGGTCAACCTTGAGCCTGGTGAGATTTGAACTGCCAAATTGCAGGCAGCCGGCAGTCAGCAGAACTAGCCTGCGGTACTGCACTCTTAACCTCTGCGCCACCGTGGCTCTTAGCAAACAATTATCATTGTTTGGTCCTACATGTTCCTCCCTCTACATGCCTACAGTGTGCCAACTTGTGGCCTCCTTTGCCCTCATTCCTGCCAATTGCATTTCCTTCATATGTGTGTGTGTGTGTGTGTGTGTGTGTGTGTGAGCGAGGGCGTGCGTACATATACAAGGAGCCACCCTATCTCCACTCTCTAAAGGGAAGAGCAGTTTCTTTCCCCCTCCCACCCCCACCGAAGTAGTTGCAAGGGCGCCCAGCCAAAATAGCATTTGCCACTTTCTCCTGGAGAAGCAGCGGTACAGATGTGTCATCATGCCGCAGGAACAATTTGTTTATTAAAAGAGGGATCTATTTTTGAAGTGCCATACAGCTCTCCACAACTCCCCATGTGGACGCTGTAACCAAACAGGTAACAGAAGGCAGGCTTTTGCAAACAGGTATGGTAGTAAGGGGGTTAAAGCCATGGGACCGATCTTCCTTTTCGGCCTTGAGGCTTCCCAGAAGATCCTAGAGCAGGGAGGGCGAACCTTTTTGTTGTGGCGTGCCGAAAGTGCGTGCGTGCCAGCACCCACAATGCAGTGCACCCCCCTCGTGCATGTGTGTGCAACCCCCTATCCCCTTACCTACACTGCACATGCGTGCACCTCCCAGCTGATTTTTGGCATGTTTGAGGCCGTTTCCGCCCTCCTGGGGGCTCAAGGGAAGCCTTTGGAGCCTTTGGATGCCGAAAAACAGGCCTGTTTTGGCACTTCTGGTTTCGGCACTTCCGGTATTTCCAGACGGCCTGTTTTTCAGCCTCCAAAGGCTGCAAAGGCTTCCCTCGAGCCCCCAGGAGGATGAAAATGGCCATAAACGGGCTGAAAATCAGCTGGGAGGCACGCGCATGTGCATTGAGGTAAGTTTGCCTGTGGCTTGTGTGCTGCCACAAATGGCTCTACGTGTCACCTGTGGCACGCATGTCATAGGTTTGTCATCACGGTCCTAGAGGCTGATTCCTGCTCTGCAAATCTGTTAAGAGGAAAGAAGGTGAAGGAACATGAGTTGTCTGAAGCTCAAAGAAGGAAAGGGAGGAAACCTAAAAATAGAAGCTCAAGAAGTAGAACAAATGAAATCCAGAATGATCAATCTGCCCAGCCAGTCTGATGAACACGGCCTCAGGTGCCTCTTAAGTCATGAACGAAAGAAGGTTCAGAAGAATTTTATTTCGTTATTTACTTATTTATATTCAGATCAGAGGGCATGTAGATGAATTTCTGGAGGGGTTGAAGATACTTTAGGCTTTGGAAAGGCAGGTCTGTCATGGCTTCTTCTCCAGCCGTTTTATATGAAGATGTCTCCTTAGATGCTAAGGCATGTTTCTTCTCTGGATTCAGGTGGCTTGAAAAGTTTAGATCCTCAGTTTAGATAATGTGCACCTCTAAACTTACTTGACAGGAGAAGCTGCCTTGGATCATGCCGAGATTACATGTTGTTTCACGTCTGTCTATCAGGACATCTTTGTGTTGGCTAAGACTACACTCAAAAGCCTCCCATATTTGCCCGCCTTTCTCAGCTTCTATAACTTTTAAGATGTGTGGACATCAACTCCCAGAATTCTTGAGTGCGGGGCTGACGTTCACACGATTTAAGGTTATCGTGGTTCAGGGAGACTGATCAAGATATAGATACTTAGTCTAGGAAAAAAAATGCAAGGACAGCAAGGGAATTCTCAGGAAGATCAGCCAGGTTCCAAGAGGGCCTTCTAGGACAATATTCCAAGCAACACAATAGCTTTCAGACCAGTGGCATCCATGGGAGTGGAAATTCTCCCCACATCTAAAAAAAGGACAAAACTTTGTGCTGTTGTGAGCGCCGTTGTGTGTTTTTGGACACCTACACACCCCATGGACATCACTGCTCCAAACAGATGCTAGTCAAGTGCATTTTGAGAAATTAGAAAGAGAACTGGTTGCAACTGCCTGTTCTGACTTGAGGTTCTCACCAACCAGTGTCTGAAACTAGCAAGGTATGGCAAGCCTGCTGGACATTTGACCCTCACTGACCCTTCAGAGTTGACGGGAATGGTGGTGGAGCACCTAGTACAGGGAAGGTAATCCCACCTCATCCAAGTGTGTCCCTCTCATTTTGTGTAACTCTCGTCTGTCTGTCTCTTTAGAATGACTCCTGGGGGAAGCAATACTCGTATGCGCTGTTCAAGGCTATGAGTCACATGCTATGTATCGGCTACGGACAGCAAGCCCCAGTGGGCATGTCTGACGTGTGGCTCACAATGTTAAGCATGATCGTTGGTGCCACGTGCTATGCCATGTTCATCGGCCACGCCACGGCCCTTATCCAGTCTCTGGATTCCTCACGGCGACAGTATCAGGAGAAGGTAAGTGGCTTCTTAGGTGGCTTTGGTGCGAAGGTTCAGTCGCTGGATTACTCTAGGATCCAGGGAGCTGCTGAGAAGCGGTCCAGGGAGTGGATCCTTCTCATCAGTTGTCCCTTCTTTTCTTCACCCCAAGAAGGATCAGAAAGGAACCCTTCTGAAGCCCTTTTTCCAAGATGGCATGGAACAAACAGATGAAGTAACCCTAGTTAAGAACAGCATAGGAATATAGCCACAATCCCATCCCACGAATAAGGGCCACCATCTGTCTCTTTCTTTATTCCTAGGCTGCCTTCTTGTCAAATAACTCTAGGCTGCTTACAAAGATTTTTTTTTTTTGGCAAAAACTATCCAAAGTGAAAAATTTTGCAGAAAATTGTCCAATGCTGCAGATGTGTTTGTATGATAGCTAGATGATAGAAAGATGAGATGAAAGATACATAGGTAGGTGGGTAGGTAGGTAGGTAGGTAGATAGATAGATAGATAGATAGATAGATAGATGATATATAGATGATGGATGGATGAACGGATGGATGGATAGATGAGAGAGAGACAGGGATGTAAATAGATGGATGGATGGATAGATGATAGAAAGAGAGAGCGGTGTAGATAGATAGATAGATAGATAGATAGATAGATAGATGGATGGATGGATGGATGGATGGATGGATGGATGGATAGATGGATAGATGAGAGAGAGTGGTGTAAATGGATGGATGGATGGATAGATGGATGGATGGATGATCGATCGAAAGAAAGCGCGCATAGAGATAGATAATAGATAGAGATAGATATAGATAAATAGATAAATAGATGATAGATAGATGATGGATGGATGAACGGATGGATGGATAGATGAGAGAGAGAGATGTCGATGGATGGATGGATAGATGATAGAAAGAGAGAGCAGTGTAGATAGATAGATGGATGGATGGATGGATGGATGGATGGATGGATGGATGGATGGATGGATCGATGGATAGATGAGAGAGAGAGTGGTGTAAATGGATGGATGGATGGATAGATGATAGAGAAAAAGAGAAAGAGAGAGCAGTATAGATAGATAGATAGATAGATAGATAGATAGATAGATAGATGGATGGATGGATAGATGAGAGAGAGAGTGGTGTAAATGGATGGATGGATGGATGGATGGATGGATGGATGGATGAGAGAGAGAAAGAGAAAGAGAGAGCAGGATAGATAGATAGATAGATAGATAGATAGATAGATAGATAGATAGTGGATGGATAGATATGAGAGAGAGAGAGAGAGAGAGAAAGAGGTCACTCACAGGAAATATTTCTTTAACATGCATTATCTTGTAAAGTCAGTATCATGGACACAATGCTGAATATATTCAATTTTAAAATAATTAGCTCAGTTCCCAATTAAACAGAACACTCTAAGAATAAGCAAAACACTCAATGTGCTACCAAATGTAAGCCATCCGGAAAATGCTCTTTTGTTCCTACATACATTTGCGGCAAAACTGGCCTGCAAACAACCCGTGGAGGACTCATGTGCAACAAGGAAGGAAGAGCCAAAGCAAGAGGAAGGGGAAGCCAAATTAACATGTTTGTTGTCTGTTTGTTTCATGTGGCCAGTTATGAAATCCCCGTTGCATTTTTTTTTTTACTGTCACCAAGCAGCCCAGATTCAAAGCTTAATGGAGACAGTTCTTAACTTTGCTTGTCTGATGACTCCAGACTTGACAGTGCCAATCCCCCAATCCATTGATGGAGCAGTGCATAAATGGGGGAGCTGAAACACCAGACCCAACTTAGATATATAAATTAAAAGAGAGGCATTGCAGTACCATTTGGCCATACCATTGGTGGAATTTTTTTTGTTATAGATGCTTTAGAAAAAACATTTGGAAAACCTTGTGTGAACCAGTGAGAATTAATGCATTAAAATTCCCTGGGGAGGTGATCAGATTTAGGCATGCACACAGTGCGCCCATGTTCCTCTGCTTTTTAATGATGTATGCCTCCTTCTGTGGCCTGCCCAGCAGACATGTTTAGTTCCATCTGTTGGTTCCATCCAATTCAATTTGTGAAGATTTTTGTGTTTGAAGTCAAGCCAGTGTATGTCCTTTTCTGTGGTCTGCCTTCAATATATATATATATCTTTTTTTTCCCCACACTCCTTTTCTGATTTCTCTTTCTCTGTCGGTTTCGGGACTGCTTGTTGGAGGATGATAAGTGGGTAGAACTTAATTATGATCATGTGTGGGAGACAGAAAGAGAAAAAGAGGCACTGGCATTTTCTTAAGCACAAGGGGGATCATATCTGAGCAACCAGCAGCAGAAAGAAAACATACGGAATGCCCGCTGGAACGAAATTGGCTAGAAATATTTGAATTGCAAAGGAGTCTTTTGGATGGAAAGAGACAAATGGATTCGGAAGACAAAGGTCACTCAAGTCCACATTCTGGACAGACAGGACCGCTGGCTTGAAAGAGGGGTCAAAGAGGCCATCTACATTAAAATTTACAGATTAATAAGAGTTGGAAGGGACATTGTAGGTCATCTAGTCCAACCCCCTTCCCAAGCTGGAGACTCTACACCATTTCTGATAGATGGCAGTCCAATCTCTTCTTGAAAGCCTCCAAGGATGAAGCTCCCACAATGTCTGAAGGCAACTTCTGTTGATTGCTCTCACAATCAGGAAATTTCTCCTTAGTTCCAGGTTGAATCTCTCCTTGTTCAGTTTCCAGCCAATATTCCTTGTCTGGCCTTTGAATGCCTTGGAAAACAGCTTGGCCTCCTCCTCTCTGTGGCAGCCCCTCAAATATTGCAACACTGCTATCCTGCCTCCCCTGGTCCTTCTCTTCCCTAGACTAGCCATGCCCAGTTCCTGCAACCGTTCTTCATATGTTTGAGTCTCCAGTCCCCTAATCATCCTGGTTGCTCTTCTCTACACTTTTTCCAGAGTCTCAACATCTTTTTTTTTATAGTGTGGTGACCAAAACTGGATGCAGTACTCTCAGTGGTCTCACTAAGGCTTTATAGAGTGGTATTAGTACCTCTAATGGTGGCCACATGCACCTCAATGCACAAAAGGTTTAACTGCATGTCTTAGAGAACGGCATCAAGCATTTATGTTCTCTAGTATGTATGTTCAAAGCAGCATCAAGCATGAGCAGCCCTCTGTCAATGGAGAGGGAGGGATACGATACCACCTCTCTCCTGTTTGCAACACAGTCCTTTCAGCAGGTCCAAGAAGATCCTACACCCATTTGTACTATTTAAGTGACCCCCGAGGGCCCAGATAAACCTCCAAGTGGCCTCAAACGACTCTCAGAAAGAGTACTAATGACCAGAGGATTGCAAGGAATATGACTCCTTCACCATTCAGTCAGAACTGAAGAAGCTTCTTGAATGAGAAGCAAAACCTCTTCAAGGAAAAACAAAGGCAGTCCAGCTGCCTTTTGGAAAAGCACCTTTGGGACTTACGAACAGAAGACACCGACCCCAAGCCAATTGCTATTTTGAGGTCTTCCCACTGTTGCGTTTATTTATTTATTTTTAATTCCACAAATGTGGTTCTGAGCTTCTGAGCAGGATTTAACGCTGATGACTCTCATTGGTGCAAATGACCAAACCTTAGTTTATCCCAGCTTTGACCTCACTCCAATAGTAATAGTTAAGCGTCTTTGTCTAATGGTTTAAAAAGAAAAAGAAAAGATAATTGTAATGTTGCTAATTTGGGGTGAAATTGGTTTTTTTCCCTCTGTTTTTTTTTTTTAAAAATATGATTGTTTTAGCCCTTCAGCTACAGCTTTCATGCAGTTTCTAATTCTAAACAGCTGGATTGGGGCCATTTATTATGGAGGGGGAGGGAGTGATGGATCAAAGGTGCAAGTAAATCGTTCACCAGCTCTGTTCGCTGCTGGGAGAATCCATTTTGCACCTCCAGGCCAAGCTGAAAGGCAGTAAATTGCAGAGATTTGGTGCAGTTCTCATTTCAAAGTCACTGTCTGAACCTGCTTCCTTGCTGCTTGATTCTGTCCGTAAAAATGATGGATGGATGCCCTGTGGCACAGGTGGGGGAGGGGTGGAAAGAGGAGGAGGCACGTGAGCAGAATTTAATGAAAGGCCATCACTACAACATCACTACTGGACTAGATCCAGAAGATCTCCAAGGTCCCTTCCAGCTTCTATTAGTTTCTATTTCTATTTCTATTTCTATTTCTATTTCTATTTCTATTTCTATTTCTATTTCTATTTCTATTTCTATTCTACTCTACGCTACGCTACTCTACCCTATTCTTATTCCTTATTCCTTATTCCTTATTCCTTATTCCTTATTCCTTATTCCTTATTCCTTGTTCTGTTCTATTCTATTCTATTCTATTCTATTCTATTCTATTCCATTCCATTCCAGTCAATATTCTATTCTATTCTATTCTATTCTATTCTATTCTATTCTATTCTATTCTATTCCATTCCATTCCATTCCATTATTTCTATTTCTATATACTATTCTATTCTCTTTCTGAAGTCTATTCTATTCTATTATTTCTATATTCTATTTCTATATTCTATTCCATTCTCTTTCTGAATTCTATTCCATTCTATTCTATTCTCTTCTAAATTCTCTACTCTACTAAATTCTCTACTCCACTCCACTCCACTCCACTCCACTCTTCTCCTCTCCACTCCTCCCAGCACGGCTTCTGGGTGGATACTTTCGGATTGTGTGAATGGTGATAGAGTATTCGAACACATCTTCCCAACATCTCAGAGAAATAGATTTCTCCAAGGGGTTAACTGGGAGTGACCAGTCCTCGACTTACGATGCCAGTTGGGGCCAGAATTTCCACTGTTAAGCCCATGGGCTATTAAGGGAGCTGCATCGGATTGTACAACCCTTTCTGCCACGGGGATTAAGAGAATCCCCGCCGTTGTTAGGCAAATCATGTGGTCCTTAAGTGAATCCGGCTTCTCTCGTTGATTTTGCTTGCTTGAAGCCCGCTGGGATGGTCACAAAGGGTGACCACATGACAGTGGGATGCTGCAACCATCGGAAATGCACGCTGGTTGCTAACGGTTGGAATTTTCTTCTAAATGTCTTTCCAAGTGTGAGAAGAACAGGCCGTGCCCATTTTTGATTCTGAAATGGGGATATAAATAGCATGCCCTAACGTTAGGTCAAAACCTGTCTTTTTTAAAATAAATAAACTTTATGGAGTACACACTAAAATCTAACCGGTCTTGATGGATCCTGTTTTCTCCCTGCACAGTACAAGCAAGTCGAACAATACATGTCTTTCCACAAACTTCCAGCTGAGATGCGCCAGAGAATCCATGACTACTATGAACATCGGTACCAGGGCAAAATGTTTGATGAGGAAAGCATCTTGGGAGAACTAAGTGAGCCCCTGAAAGAGGTGAGCAGTATAAGGGTGAAGGAAGCACAAAGCCAAAGGTACCGATAGAATATTTGTAGCTCGGGGTTGAATTCTGGGCTCCTCGGGGCTCTTTGGCCTTGGTGGTTTTCTTGAAGACGTTTCATGGCCCAACTAGGTAACATCATCAGTGCTAGAAGGGAGTGGGGTTTGTGGGGTGGAAGAGGAGGACTGTGGGATCCTTGGTGCTCTCTCAGCTTGGTGGTTTTCTTGTAGATGTTTCTGAGGATGAGGTTACTTAGCTGGGTAATGAAACGTCTGAGAGAAAACCACCAACCTCAGAGTGTATGGAGGTCAAAGATGCTGAAAGAGCTTGAAACTGCCTTGGGCCTTAAACAGTAGAGCTGCTTCACCTATGAGAATAACAGATTAATCCATTTATATGTAATGTGTTCATGTTGATTAATCCACTGAATGATGAAGCATGAATCTACAGTATACGAGAAAGGAACTTCAGCAACTGAAAAGCACAGGTGAACATTGGTTTTTCACACCTTCTATTATCTTGCTAGTAGAGAGAGAAGAGGTCAAGGTAAGAGCCTTGGTGGTGCAGGCTGTTAAATGCCTAGCACTTAGCTCCAGCTGCCTGCAATTAATACAGGCTCGAATCCCACCAGGCTCAAGGTGGACTCAGCTTTCCATCCTCTCGGGGTAGGTAAAGTGAGGACCCAAGATTGTTGGGGGCAATAAGCTGACTTTGTAAAAATGCCGCTTAGTAATAATAAGCAGGCATATACAATGGAAAGAAGGCTATTGCTGAGCGCATTGGGTTGCTCCAAAAATTAGCCCTGAGTCTCCGGAGAAGGGCGGCATATAAATATGAATTTTTTTTAAAAAAGAAGCCCTATTTAAACACTAGCTCGATACCTGTGCTTCGCTACGAAACCATGTGGTTGGGCTTAGTTTTTAGGGAGGAAAATAAGGGGAAAAAAATTCTGCCTCTGCCTACCAGCATCCATCAGTATTCATCTGGTTAGCGTCCTGTCAGTGTGTGAAGAGAGTTGAGGGCTGTTTGGAAACTGAAACAGTTTTTGCTGTGTGAGCAAGAAGGAGACAGCAAGGCGCCTGGGTGTGGCTTAACTCAACTGTTCTGTACTAAAGCTGCTTGGTGCTGTGAAACTGAAACTGAAACTCCTCTCCTCTGCTTGTGTTTTGCGCTTGGAAGAGATTTCTTTTCAGGTGGGGAGGGGGAGTAGAACTCCTTAGCATCAGAGCGTGTTAATAATACTATACGAAATACTAATGCTCCGATAGTCATTTGGAAAAATCCTTTCTTAGTGAGCCCCTAGAAGCCAAGAGGAACATAGGTGCCAAATTCCCAAGTTTGTAGGCTTTACAGTTCTGGAGATTTTGTGATGATGCATGAGTGGTATTTCCCGTGTCTCACAGGATGTTTCTGCTTCTGTTGGGACTAGGAGATCATCAACTTTAACTGCAGGAAACTGGTGGCTTCCATGCCTCTATTCGCCAACGCCGACCCCAATTTCGTAACCTCCATGCTGACCAAGTTGCGTTTTGAGGTCTTCCAACCAGGGGACTACATCATCCGAGAGGGCACCATCGGGAAGAAGATGTACTTCATCCAACATGGGGTGGTGAGTGTGCTCACCAAAGGCAACAAGGAGACCAAACTGGCCGATGGTTCCTACTTTGGAGGTACAGGAACACATTTCCCTCCCTTGGTTATATAGCAAAAAAAACCAAACAAACCAAGAAGTGGTGGATTCTTTTGTGTAGAGTTGATTGTCTGGTCTTAATGTTTTGTTGAATAATGGAATGACAGAATGACATGGCTGGGAGGGAACTTGGCGGTCTTCTAGTCTAATGATCCTTAAATCTTGCCTGCCTTCAGGTGCTTTGGGGAAATAAGTCAATCCCCTCTTCTCTGGGACAGCTTCTCAAATATTGGAAGACTGCTATTATGTCACCCCTAGACCTTCTTTTCCTTAAGCTAGACCAGGGGTCTGCAACCTGCGGCTCTGGAGCCACATGCGGCTCTTTCGGCCCACTGCTGTGGTTCCGTTGGCTGATCCCACTACTGGCTGGCCCCTCCCTTCCCCATCACTCCTTGCTGGCCTGAGAAGGTAAGGGGGATGGGCAGGGGGTGGAGACTCGCTCCATATTCCAGAGCAGACTGGGTGGGAGGGAGTGACGTCGAGTTGGTCACGCCCACCCAGTCACACCGGTTATTAAATTATTGGCTTCCAGTGTTTTCTTTTCTGTGAGAAACGGGTCCAAATGGCTGTTGGAGTGTTTAAGGTTGCAGACCCCTGAGCTAGACGTACCCAATTCCTGTAACTGTTCTTTGTGTGTTTTAGTCTCCAGTCCCCTCATCACCTTAGATGCTCTTCTCTGCACTCTTTCTAGATCTTTCATTGAAGTTATCAGTGGTTGTGTGATTGAATTTCCCGATTTGTATGCTCCTAGCCTCCTAGCGCGGGTTGTGATGGGAGCTTCCCGGTACTCCCATATTACGCCCCTCCTGCGCGACCTGCATTGGTTACCGGTTGCCCTCCGGGTGAGGTTCAAGGTTTTGGTGTTGACATACAAAGTCCTTCATGGCAGGGTCCGGGATATTTACGGGAGCGTCTCCTACCGGCATCGAGAACTGACCGCCCTGTGCGGGCCCACAGGCAGGGACTCCTTGGGGTGCCGTGTGCGACTCAGTGTCGGTTGACGGTCCCCCGGGGAAGGGCCTATTCTGTGGCGGCCCCCGCCCTATGGAACCAACTGCCCCTGGGACTCTGTTTGGCCCCTGACCTCCGTACCATGATCTAAAACTTGGCTCTTTGAACAGTCTGGGCTGTGCTGATCTCCAGGGAGGGGTTTTAAGTTTAGTTAGTAATGGTGGATTTTATTATAATTGGCTTGTAATGTTTAATATTATTTTAGGTAACTTAATTTATTGTTGGTTTTAGTTGTTAGCCGCCCGAAGTCCTTTGGAGAGGGGGCGGCATACAAGTCAAAATAATAAATAAAATAAATAAATAAATGTAGAAAGCTACTACATACTGCTATGACTACTACTAGATTGCTTGCCCTTGCTATGGGCCCCTGAAAAGCCAGTTGTCCATACCACAAAACAGAGGTCAAGGTGTTTCTTTTCTTCTAGAAATTTGCCTGCTGACCCGTGGTCGGCGCACAGCCAGCGTGAGAGCTGACACGTACTGCCGCCTCTACTCACTTTCGGTGGACAATTTCAATGAAGTATTAGAGGAATATCCCATGATGAGGAGGGCCTTCGAAACAGTGGCACTGGATAGGTTGGACCGCATTGGTAAGTACACACAGAGAGAGATCTGGTATTCAGAAGATACCAAGGACTGAATCAGAGGTGGAATTCAGCCGGTTCGGACCAGTTCTACAGAACCAGTAGTGGAAATTTTGAGTAGTTCAGAGAACTGGCAAATCCCAGCTCTGAATGGCCCCATCCCCATCTATTCTCTGCCTCCTGAGTCCCAGCTGATCAGCTGGGTCTTCTTTGGTTGCCCTGCACAGGAGAGTGGAGCTGGAAAGCAGGTTAGTGGGGTGGGGAGGGAATGGGATTTTGCAGTAACCTTCCCCCAAGAGTGGGGAGGGAATGTGATTTTGCAGTATCCTTCCCTTGCCATGCCCACCAAGCCATGCCCACCAAACCATGCCCACAGAACCGGTAGTAAAAAAAATTTGAATCCCACCACTGGACTGAATACTAGGGAATCATTTCTGTTATTGCTGGTATGGTGTTGAAAGCCATCTATGGTTGAGGATCCCATCTCCAAATGCTTCTCCCACCTCCATTGTTTTCTTCTTCTTAAGCACAAATCAGGTTAGGAGAGCATTAATGTGGCATCTTGGAACCTGTGAGATGCAGAAAGGGACATGAGTCCTGGGAAGAGTGTGAAGAAACATTCTGCTGCTTTTGGCTGAAGATCCACCTGGTCTTGCATCTTATTTCCACCCAAATGTTCCCAAGGAAGTTCATCAGCAGGGCTCAGGGGCTGTAGTCTTCTTCTGAGGACCTCCAACAATTATAATCCAATGATGTTGTCAGGGTTCTAAGTAACATACCCGTAGCAAACCAAATTCTGAGGCAGGCAGATTCCTCAAAGAATAGGTTTATTGGATATTAATATTGGCACAGGCTGGTGAAAACCAACTCTGATTATTTCCATGGTTTTCGCCTAATTAAAAGTAAAAGTTTGTCACTCAAAACAATCAGTCACATGGTCCAATCAGGATACTGTCCAGTCACTAGGTGACTCCAGTTCCCTCCTCCTTCCGAGCACCTGCAGGAATGTCCTTGATTCCCAAGAGAAAGTATTTTGTTTTGACTACAACTCCCCAACCATCTCTATTTCCTCCCCCCTTGTCCCTGTTCTCCAGTGTCTCAGCACTAAAGTCTCAAGATGGCCTCAGTCAGGCCAGCTTCAGGATTGACAGGTATATTGTAATCTGTAAACCTGTGGGTTTTGTACCCCTATTTTGATTTCCACTGGAAATGAATCTTCTGCAGAAGAGGGAGCTGACTGAGATGGGTGAGAAGAGCCACCCCTGGTGTCTTACGTGGATGGTGGCTCCTCAAGACAGCTCCTCACTGTCCTCCTCCTCCCTTTCAGGTAAGAAGAACTCCATCCTTCTCCACAAGGTCCAACATGACCTCAACTCGGGTGTCTTCAACTACCAGGAGAACGAGATCATCCAACAGATTGTGCAGCATGACCGAGAAATGGCCCACTGTGCCCACAACGTCCAGGCGGCGGCGGCGGCAGCAGCAGCAGCATCGACTCCCACGCCTGTAATTTGGACCCCGCTGATCCGAGCTCCTCTGCAGGCTGCCGCCGCCACCACTTCGGTAGCAATAGCGCTGACTCACCACCCACGCCTTCCCACAGCCATTTTCCGTCCCCCGGTCTCCGTTCTGGGCTCTCTGGGGCAGACGCAAAGCCAGACTCCGAGGCGCTTGCGGAGGCTCCATTCCTTGGTGTCTTCTGCCGGACCTTCCATCGTGGGCTCCCCGTCAAGCACGCCATCCCAACAGCACACGCCAGGGATGGAGACCCTTTCCTCCTCCTCCTTCCAGATCCAGCAGTTGGCTGGGTTTACCGCATCAGCCACCCTGGGTCCGTTGCACCGGTCCTTGGCCAGCTCTCCATCCGCTGGGTCGACACAGCAAAACCTGGGCAGCCCAACGTCTACCGGACTGGAGCAGCTGTGTCCTGGGCCTCTGGATTTGACAGGAGGGGCCACTCGGCAGCAGGCTTCAGACACCAGCTTTGGCCCATTCCAGAAGGCTCCCCAGAGTTCTCCACCAGCCACCGCCCCCTCTTCATTCCCTCAACTCTCTTCAAATTCCCCCATTAGTCCTTGCAGCCACTTGCAACCTACGGGCAGGCCCCACTCCACGGGGCAGCTGTTGCAGTTCTCAGGAACTGGAGGGACCAACCACTTCCAGTTGCCCCCTTCATCCAGTTCTCCCTCCTCTGGCTTACGCCAGCTGTCCCAGGCCTCAGGAGGCCCCACTCCTGCCTCCAGCCCCATCCAGCCAAGTGCATTAGGCCCTTCCGCCGAGCCGGCTACTGTTGCTCAATTGCACCAGGAACGGTCATCCTTTGCTTCTCTGTCTCACCCAAAGCCCGGTCCTGTACCCCCACCCTTGTACCCACTACCATCAGGCCTTAGCCCTCCCAGTCAAAGCCTGCCCCCCAGGACTTTCCAGTGCAGCCCGTCGGGGGCACTGGGTTCTCAAGGCTCTTTGATCCTGCCTCAGACCTCCAGCCCACCTGCCCAGGTGCTCCAGCCCCGGAGTCGGCCGCTGGTTTTGCCAGGACGATTAAGCCAGGACCTCAAGTTGATCTCCGCCTCCCAACCGTCTCTTCCCCACGAAGCAGCGCAGACTTCAAGCCCGCAATCCTCCTCCCGGGAGTCCGTTTCTAGCTTCTCCTCGTTCTCCGGAGGAGGCAACGGCAGTGACATCGGGGGAGGCCCCAGACCTCTGGGGAAGCCATATAGTTCGGGGCCAGGACGGATCACTCTACCACGCCAGACATCCTCAGGTTCTCTGCCCCAACGCCCAGCATTTGCCATCTCCTCCTCTCTGCCCGTTGCCGAAAGGAAAGGATCTCTACAGCTGAGTGGGGAACAAGAGCCCACCCGCTCAAAACTGCCTTCCAACTTGTGAGAGGCTCCTTCCTCCCTCCCACCCACCCTCTGGCCCGGCCCCCTTTCCTCCCATTTCCCGGAGCCCCCTTTCTTTCATTTTCTGCTTTTCAGGTCCCAGCACACGTCGATGCGCCTCAGTTTCCCTCCTTCCATTTCTTTGAGTTTAACGACGAGATAAAAATAAGAACAAGGGCGATATCACACACACACATACACAAGATAACCAGGTATTCTGAGAGCTATAGATTTTCAGTCACTTTCTTTTATAGAATATTTTACTACATGGAGCAAAAGGTTGGAAAAACAAAAGGCACTGGGTCGATGTGGAGCGATGACGTGGCTCCTGACTTCTTTCGCTTCCTGCTAACAAAATTGTTTTTCCAATGGGAGATTCCATTCGAGATTGGCATTCAAGGGCCTTTACTCAGTAGGGGCATCCTCCTTTTCCTCATTACAATCTGGAGTATTTCATCCTTCGGGGTTGTACCCACCCAGGTTGTCATCTAAGGAAGCTTCAGATGGAGATTCTCAATCATCCAGTTCATGGTTGTCCCAAAAGTGTGGTTTTTTTTTTTTTCAAGAGGCAGTTGGGTTTTTCTTTGAAGACATTTCGCTCCTCATCCAAAAAGCTTCTTCAACTCTGACCTGATGGTGAGGAATGGAAGGATTTCCTCAGGTTGATACAGACACACCTCCAAGTGGCCTCAACGACCCTCTAAAAAAGGACGCAAATGACCAGCTGTCTGCAAGGAATACAAATCCTTCTATCCCTCACCATCCAGTCAGAGCTGAAGAAGCTTCTTCAATGAGAAGCAAAATGTCTTCAAAGAAAAACCAGAAAGTCCACTTGCCTCTTGGGGGAAGAAAAAGCACCTCTGGGACTTCTAGATGAGATCTTGATACAGGATAAGGATGAGAAGACAAAAGGGATTTCCTTGTTCTCTTGAGGGACGTGAAGTTGATTCAACCAAACTTGAAGCGGTTATGGAAATTAAAATACCTCCAGGTTCCTAACAAGCATGTTGCATTTTAGTTGGGAAGATCTGAAGTCCTGATCTACATTTCAATGCCTCCAAACCTAAAAGTGCAGAGAGGTGGTACTTTCCAGTTCCTTTGGGGAGCATCTGTTTTTCTTTGCAATGCAAGTGGTAACCGCAGTTTAGCTGAAAAATGAGCATAACCTTTCTCTCTTCCTGCCTTTTTGCTGAAAATGACACTTCTCCCTTTTGCCCCAAGGGGAAAAATCAGCATATTCAGCTGCTCCAAACATTCAGAGCTTCCAATGTTTGGAGACAAGGGAAGTCCTTTAAAAACTGGAAGGGGATTTAAATACAGGTAGTCCTCAAATTACGAGCAATTGTTCAACAGCCCTGAAAAGAGTGGTTTACGGCTGATTCTTGCAGCATTCCCAGGGGTCATGTGATCCAAATTCAAGCTCTTGGCAACAGGCATGTATTTACAATGGTTGCCAAGGACCAGTGGTGGTATTCTATCGGTTCGGCCTGGTTCGGGCAAGCCGGTAGTAATCTATCGGTTCAGCCAAAGCGTATTTCTTTCTTTCTTTTTTTCTTCCCGACGATCAGCTGTTCCAAAGATCAGCTGTTCCGACAATCAGCTGTGCCAGGATCCCCCTTGCTGTCTTACTGCTTCGTCCAGGAGGTTTCCCTGAGGCCCGGGAGGCAAAAAAACGGGGCACGGGGAGGGGGGGTGCTGAACAAAAAAAGAAGCCATACCCACCCAGTCACATGGCTACGCCCACCTAGCCATACCCACCTAGCCACTCCCACAGAACTGGTCATAAAAATATTTGCATCCCACCCCTGCCCAGGACGACGAGCGTCCGACAAACAAAGTCAGGGAGGGAAGCCAGATTTGCTTAACGGCTGTGTGTGATTCACTTAACAACTGCAGGGATTAGCTTCACCGTGGCAGAAAGGTCACAAATCGGGTGCGACTCACTTAACAACTGCCTCGCTTAGCAGCAGGAATTCTGTGGTTGTACGTTGAGGACCACCTGTAAACAGGTTCTCTTTTTAAAACAGAAAGGAACAATTGGGGATTTTGATCCACGTGGCATTTCCATCTCTTTTCCTGTATGAGCTGCTCCAGGTAGTCCTTGACTTATGACAGTTCACTGAGTGACTGTTCAACGACGTTACAACGGCACTGAAAAAAATGACTTGGGACCATTTTTCACACTTATGACGATTGCAGCACACCCCCCCCATTGTCATGTGATCAAAATTCGGACGCTGGGCAACTGACTCACGTTTATGATGGTTGTAGTGTCCCTGGGTCACGTGATCCCCTTTTGCGACCTCAATGGGAGGAAGCCGGATTCACTTAACAACCATGTTACTAACTTTATCAGCTTCAATACTTCACTTAACAACGGAGGCAAGGAAGGTCGTAATACGGGGGGGGGTGGCAAAACTCACTTCACAACTGTCTCACTGAACAATGGAAAATTTGGGCTCCTTTGCGGCCAAAAGTCAAGAACTACCTGTATATTTGAAACAGGTGAGAATGATATAAGGGCCATCAAGACAAAAAATGCATTTTTCCTCCTTCTTAAAGATCCAGCAAGAGACAAACCTTTTTTCCTTCTTCCCACCATCATTCTTCTTGGTGTCATTTTTGTCAATTGGTGCTGACTCAGAGGTGTGTATTCAGCCGGTTCTGACCAGTTCTGGAGAACCGGTAGTGGAAATTTTGAATAGTTCAGAGAACCGGCAAATACCACCTTTGACTGGCCCCGCCCCCATCTATTCTCCACCTCCCGAGTCCCAGCTGATTGGCTGGGTCTTCTTTGGTTGCCCTGCACAGGAGAAAGGAGCTGGAAAGCAGGTTAGTGGGTTGGGGAGGGAATGGGGTTTTGCAGTATCCTTCCTCTGCCATGCCCACCAAGCCACACCCACCAAGCCACACCACACCCACAGGACTGGTAGTAAAAAAATTTGAATCCCACCACTGGAAGGAAGAAAGGAACAAAAGGGGAAGGAAGAGAGGAACAAAAGGGGAAGGAAGAGAGGAAGGAAGAGAGGAACAAAGGGAAGGAAGCAGCAGTGGTATTCAGCAGGTTCTGACCAGTTCTGGAGAACGGGTAGCGGGAATTTTTGAGTAGTTCAGAGAACCAGCAAATCCCACCTCTGACTGGCCCCGCCCCCATCTCTTCTCCGCCTCCTGAATCCCAGCTGATTGGCTGAGTCTCCTTTGGTTGCCCTGCACAGGAGAACGGAGCTGGAAAGCAGGTTAGTGGGGTGGGGAGGGAATGGAGACTTTGCAGTAACCTTCCCCTGCCACGCCCACCAAGCCACGCCCACAGAACCGGTAGTAAAAAAATTTGAATCCCACCACTGTGCTGACTGCAGCAATTTCTCCAATTAAGGGGAACTTACAGAACGGGGAGGGGAGTGCTTGCACAGCCCCCTCCCCTATTAATCCATCCATCACTTCAGATTGCAGATTCTGCTGCCGTTTGGCTGTTTTACAGCAAGCCCAGAAAAGCTGATTTTGCATATATATCCACCTAGCGGTCAATTCGTCAGCCACATAAACATACAGGTAGGCCTTGACTTACAGCAATGTGTTTAATGACCGCTCAAAGTTACAAAGGCACCGAAACAAAGGAGCTTCTGACCACTTTTCACACATGTGACCCTTGCAGCATCCCCACGATCACGTGATCAAAATTCAAGTGCTTGGCAGCTGATTCCTATTTATGATGGTCGCATTGTAATCCCCTTTTGTGACCATATGATCAGCCAAGTCAACGGGGGAAACCAGATTCGTTTAACAGCCACCTTACTATCTTATCCACGGCAGGGATTCACTTAACAACTGTGGCAAGAAAGGCCGTAAAATAGGGGCCAATTAACCCACTTCACAAATGTCTCACTTCACAGCAGAAATGTTGTGCTCAATTGTGATTGTAAGTCGAAGACTACCTGTTCCGAGGGAGAGCATTGTTGGAAGCATTGGCAAGGTTTGGAACGCAGCAGCCCGAGAAACAAACTGGGCTACCTTGATTGTGTAGCCAGTGTGCTGGATTTTAACATGGTGTGTGTGTTTATGTATGTGTGAGTGTGTGTAATAATCTCCACTGCTTCTAAGAAACGTCCAAAATTGAAACGCCGTTTCTTTTCATCCGGTGGCGTTACAAAATCGACTGCAGCTTCCATTTAATCTCGCAGGAGTGTCAAGCCACAATCAAACATTCTGGCCAACCTCAACAAGAAGGCCAGATAATTTTGGCCTGGTCATTGAACAAAACCAGCTAAGGACTAAAACAGGGGTCCCCAAACTTGGCAACTTTAAGACTTGTGGACTTCAACTCCCAGAATTCTCCAGCCAGCTATTGTGGGAGTTGAAGTTCACAAGTCTTAAATGTTGCAAGTTTGGAGTCTTCTGGACTAAAAGGACAGTAATATAATTTGGTTTTTTAAACACCTGTCTTCTGGGGGACTGGAAAGTTGAGTGGTCCTTGCACAGGTTGGTTTTTGCAGCTGAAAGAACAGCGCTGTTTCTCTACCTCCTCCCACTTCCAAGCATTTTCCTTTTTCCATCGGGTTAGAAATGCAGCTAGTCCTCAACTTATAACGGTTGGTTTAGCGACCGTTCAAAGTTTGCAACGGCACTAAAAAAAATGTGACTTATGCCCATTTTTCATCATTACCACCTTGGCAGCATCCCCATGATCGTGATCGAAACTCACATCCTTGCCAACTGGTTCGTATTTATGACGGGTCCTGAGGTCATAGGATCCCCTTTTCACAAGTCATGGGGAAGGTCCATGGAACAACCCGGTTGCTAACTTACCAACGGTGGCAATTCCCTTAACCTTGGCGAGAAAGATGGGGGCAAAACTCCCTTAGCCCATGTCTCATGTAACAACAGAAATGTTGGGCTCAGCTGGGGTCGTAAGCAGAGGTGGGATTCTACCAGTTCAGCCCGGTTCGACCGAACCGGTAGCTCTGAAGATCAGCTGAGAGGGAACCGGTTCGCTCCGTCAATCTTCTGTTCTGTTTTTGGCCCGCTCGCTTGCCTGGGCTCTAGGCTGTCTTTTATTTCCTGATTTTTCAACCACAACTGCTTTCCAACAGGAGAAGATGATTTTTAAATGCTGTGCACACACGGGCAGTGTATGTTTGGCGCACAAAGCGCACGCCCACCAAACTGGTTATTACACCGGTTGAATCCCACCCCTGGTCATAAGTTGTACATGTCTTATTGAGTTGATCAGCTCTCCGGGACAAAAGAAAATCAAAAGCTAGAAAAGCAGTTTGCAAGAAGCTGGATGAGATACACCACTGCACCTAAGGAATCGCCATTGCATTACGAAATGACGCCCTCATACATACCAAAACCCTTTGATAAGCTGAGACCTGAAAGTCATTTTTATTATGTCACAGTTGTGCGAGTCCTACCCTAAGCCGTTTTTTAAAAGAGACACTTAAATGTGTCCTATGATGTGAGCAATAACACACACACACACACACACGTTCCTCCAAAGCCAAACTAAGTTATGAGTTTCCTGCAAGACCCACATGAGATGGAGTTTGATGGCCTCTTCCCAAGGGAGTTGGGAACTGAAGATACCGATCCATGATAGATAAAACCAGGGTTTCTCCACCTCGGCGATGTTACGATGGGTGGACTTCCAACTCCCAGAATTCCCCAGCCAGCATGGGAGTTGAAGTCCACCATCGCGTCGTCAGAGATAAGCAAGCAAGCAAGCAAGTAGGCAGCTAGCTTTACCCAAACTGTGATTTCATCACTTTGCATCAATCCATGTCCATCTTTTTTTTCTTCCCCACTTTCTTTCGCCTTTCCAGTCCTTTCCCCATGATGCTGGGAATCTGGCTAGCTCCTTAAGGAAAAGAAAAAATGAGCCATTGTCACTTGGAAGTCCTTCTCTTCTAACTCCTGAGCCCTGTTATTCTGAGTTTTCTGCTGCTGCAGAGCGAGAATCGGGAATTGAAGGGAAAGCAAGGATCCTTCACAAGGGTGCCAAGATCCATACGGGGACAATAGCACTGATTCTTTCGGCTTTCTCTAAATAGGTTACTCCATTTTATACCAAAATAGTATCGGGAGGGTCTGTTTGGGGTTTTTTTTTTTGCACAAAAGAGAAAAAGAAAAAAAAAACCTTCAAAGACAAGCAAGAAACCAACTCTTTAATATGTGCCTCTTAATCTTCGAATGTTTGCCCCGAGAATATAGCTAGCTTTTCCTGCTTCAAGTCCTTTTGCTAGGTGGGAACTGAAATGTAAATTAAGCTTTGGTCTTCCTTCAAGGTTTAAGAGTATTCTAGGGAGAGGGAGGTCTTTTTCTAATAAAAGTACGAATGAAAGAGCTACAGGTGTGTGTGTCTGTCTGTCTGTCCGTACACAGATGTATACATTCAGTTTTGCAGTAACTAAGATTGTCGGACGAGCAGGCACAAAAACAGCCAGGGAAGGGATTGAAGCCTGGGAAATGGGCCCCTCGTCAGTCAACAGGAGCGCTGATTTACTACCAGCTTAACAAGTACTGAGGAAGAGAGGGCTGGGCCGCACAAGCTAATGACAGCCAATGACTTAATAGCCAGCCATCAGCACACCCCAATCAACATCTAAAAAGCTACCGCTAACAGGCACCACCTAAATGCCACACACAGACAGCACATATTCTGCTCGAGAGAAGCTCTCTGAAGATGGGCTCCAGGACAAGTCCAAAAGCTCAGAAGGCTAATCCTCTGGTCCCAGTGACCACCCAAACTGGACTGTGCATAGATGTATCAATAGTAATAGCGATAGCATTTAGATTTATATAACGCTTCACAGTGCTTTGCAGCACTCAATGGGTGATTTACAGCATCTTGCCCCCAACAATCTGCGTCTTTGTTTTATTGACCTCGGAAGGATGGAAGGCTTGAGTCAACCTTGAGTGGTCAGGATCGAACTCCTGGCTGTGGGAAGAATTTGCCTGCAATACTGCACTTTAACTACAGTGCCACCAGTAGTTCTGTATTTATGGGCATGTGTATAAAACACCCACCAACTTTGGCTTGGCTTGAAGGAGTCCTGGACAACGATGCTATTTGGCCGTGTGGACCGAATCTGGAAAGTGATGAAGTAGATTCCATGTGGGTGACCTTGGTCCTGTCACTCTCACTCTCCGCCTAATCTACCTCACAGAATTGGTGTGAGAAGCGTTAAGCCTAACCCTGATGAACTATAATCCTATCCCTCCTGTATTGAAACTGTTTCTGAGCAGCTGGAATAGTAATCTGTCTCCCATAAAAATGTGAGTTGATAAGCCAGCAGCTTTATTATAAAGAGGGTAGCTCTACCATATTCCAATATATATATTTTTATGGGATTTGTGCACGCCTATTGGTAATAATTCTGTCCCTGTATGTAGCCGGTGGTTCACCATTTCACACAACCACACCATTATGGAGTGGGAAGGGACCAACTCTCCATCCCTTGCTGGAAAATCACAAGTGGTGCTTACTTGTTCAGTCTCTTCCCAGGGATGGAGAACATAACTCCTGAAAATGTTCAACTTTTGGATAGGATTTGTGCACACTTCTTGGTAATATTTCTATCCCTCTAAACAGCTGATCTTCAGGATTACAATTTCAGAGTTATACATTTGGAAGTGACCAACTCTCCACTCTGTGCTGAAAAGCCATGATGAGGGCTTGTTGGACCTCTTCCTGGTGACCTCCAAGAATGGAGAACCCATCAATTCCACACTTCTTCTTCTTGTGTTCTGTCCATCATCGGACGTTGGCGATCCTACAGCTGTTGAGCTTTGCCCAAACTGGCCCTTTAGATTTTGAAGCCCCATGTTCTTCTTCTGCCTGGATCTTCGCCCTTCAATCTTTCCTTGGAGGATGGAAGTGAAGGAGGCCGTACTTTTCCCGGGTGTCGCATCCCATATCCAAAACATTTTAACGTTCACTTTTTTATGGTTTTGATGATTTCCCTTGGCTTTCCCAGGTGGCTTATTTCACACAGAGACTTCTCAACTCTTAGATAGCTTGATTTCCCAGAGATTCCCTTTCCCACATTCCATTCGGTAACATATCCATCCTAAACAGCTTTTGATTTACTGAGTTATGATGCTCTGCAGTGGATGGAGACTGCAGATGGATTCTCTGCTTTAGTAGGAACACGTAGACCAGTTTTCCTTCTTTCCAAATGTGTTTCTCACTGATACCCTCATTGGGAAGGGGTTCTTCCCTCCACTACTCTCGTCCTGTCATTCTCCAATTTAGCTTCCAGGGATGCCGTTTCCACAATCGAGCAGCGCTGCGGCTGCTTCCCCTGCACAAAGCAAGCAGGGGATTTCCCGAAGTGCCCTTTTGTTTCTGTCTCCTGGCATGACGGATGCCACTTCAAAGTGGAGCCGCAGCCCTGGAACTGCCGCAGCTCCATGGCAACGGTAAGAGGTGATAAGCAGGCCAGGTTTTTGCAACCAATTCAGGCGCTGGGCATTAAATTGTCCAAAGGATTCGCACACGTTGAAAGGAAAAAAACCATGTTTGCCTAGCCAATTTTTTTTAAAAAAAGGGAAGTTATTTTTAAGAACTTACAATCCAGGAAGAGAGGAAAGCAAGATAAGAATAAAACAAAGAAAGCAAGGTGTTAATATGGTAGGAGAACCAATATTATTCATATTCATATTTATATGCTGCCCTTCTCCGAAGACTCAGGGCGGCTTACAATTTTTGGGATACAACCCAGTGTGCTCAGCAATAGCCTTCATTCCATTGTATATGCCTGCTTATTACTAAGTGGCATTTTTTACAAAGTCAGCTTATTGCCCCCAACAATCTTGGGTCCTCAATTTACCTACCCCGAGTGGATGGAAGGCTGAGTCAACCTTGAGCCTGGTGGGATTCGAACCTGCACTAATTGCAGGCAGCTGGAACTTAAGTGCAGGCATTTAACAGCCTGAGCCACCAAGGCTCTTATGATATGAGGCTCAGTATGATAAAGAGTTGAAAGGGACCTTGGAGGTCTTCTAGTCCAGCCCCCTGCTCAGGCAGGAAACCCTACACCACTTCAGACAAATGGTTATCCAACATCTTTTTAAAAACTTCCAGTGCTGGAGCACCCACAATTTCTGGAGGCAAGTCATTCCACTAGTTAATTGTTCTCACTGTCAGGAAATTTCTCCTTAGTTCAGGTTGCTTCTCTCCTTCATGAGTTTCCACCCGTTGCTTCTTGAGCCAAAACCTATTGGATTGCAAAAGTGGAATCTGCCTACTGATAATTTCTCTCTCCTGCTTTGAATGCCAATCCTAGTCCACAGGCGCCTGAATTGCAAACGTTATCACTGCAGCCACCAGAGGGCACAAATGTCTTTCCAAATAGGAGAGTGTTGGATTTAGTAACAAACGGGGGGGGGATCCCAGTGGGTGCCCTGGTCTTTTTATATGCTGGCTCTGCGGCCGGGTACGGCAAAATCCAGAGGTGCCACCTCTCCCCGGTAGGTGCTTCTCCACCTCTTCCACCTAAACTCTCCGTTCTGACCGTTGCATTTTGAATAGCCAACGGAGATGGGTTTTGCACCAGAATGAAAAAGAAAAAGCAGAGCACTTAAAATACTAGTTGCTGTGACAACACAGCAGAGGATGGAGCCTCAGCTAAGGCTTAACAGCTGGGGGACCAGGGCTAATTAAATAGCAGCCTGACAGAGAAATTAATAGATGAGAGGTGAGCCGTGTCCAAATCAGCAAACTTCAGATTGTTGTTCCTCTCCTTGTTTCTCTCTCTCTTTCCTTTTTTCCTTTCCTTCTCCCTTCCTCTCCTCTTCCTCCATTAAGCTGGTGGTTTAGTGCCCACCTGTAGGGCCACAGCCAAATAAGGTGATGGGATCCTGGGCAAAATAGACTGAAGGTGAAGGGATTTTTTGTTGTTGCTGCTGGAGGGGTTTCAAGTGAAAAGAGAGCTTCACCTTGTAGAAGGCTCAGTGTTGGTTCCAGCCCAGTCCTCCATGGCACTGAAAGGCCTCTAATTTCTAGCAAGGTGATTAGTTTTTACAACATACATCTTCATGCAAGATGACACCCTACCACGTCGGGATAACTTGGCCTGAAAACACTTACCTTGAGTCCAGGATGTCTCCGATTCCCTTTGTGGCATCCTCAGAAGTCAGAAGGCTCTCTGAAGAGAGAGGGGAAACCCCTGGAAACCGCCACTGTCAGCACAGATCGGTTTTCCCTAAGGAGACATCTTCCATGTTGGCTAGCCTTCGATTCCCAAACCTAACTGACCAAGATAATGGTTGAAATCCTACTTAAACTGGACTCCTTTCGGCCTATAAACCAAGGAATCTTGACTAACATTCAGAAAAAACTTGTGATCTTCTTGACTCATCGCTCTGGTTTCAGAATTCAGACGAACGACAATAAGAAGCAGCCCAGTTTTGGGCCCAGTTTTTGAAGAGCTTTGGCTAGAAGCATTCAAGCACCATCAATTTCAGAGATTACTAAAGGCCACGTCCTTTTTATTCCCTTAAGCTCCCCACCCCTGGGAAAATTAGAAGAACATATTTTATTAGAAGACACTGAGTTTTCCCCCAGGTAATGCAAAAAAAATCTCCCTATAACAACGCTCGTTCTCAATAGAGGAGAATTAACTGTAACTTATGGTTCAAACCATGCAGCTTTGGGTGCTCTCTGAGCTTGGTTGTTTGCTTGCAGACATTTTACTACCCAACTAGATAGCATCATCAGTGTGTGGGTTTGGGTATAAGCATTTATATATCATGCACAAAAGTAAAAGAAAAAAAAACACAAGAAAAAAATGAAAAAATAACACATCCCCTCCAGTAGCCCAGATTCAAAGAAGCAGGGATTAACACCAGACAAGCTATCGAAGAGAAAACAATACCTTAATCAAGGAACTTATCAAGAAAAAAACCATAACCCTACCAACACAGGCAGGGTAAGCTACTGTAATAAACTGGGAGCAAATCCTACACTAATCGCACTGATGATGTTACCTAGTTGGGCAATGAAACATCTGCAAGCAACCAAGCTCAGGGAGCACCAAGAACTCAAAACCTTTTTCTGTCAACTTTGAGGAAATCACCTGAGTTATAAACCTAGGGATTCATTTATCTTCGAGGGTGTGTGTGTGATTTCTGAAACAGACATAAAACTATCTGTATTCCTTATTCAACCCTCAACATTGTTAGTAATGATTCGCATGTATCGTCTCCACTTAAAGAGGGTTATGATCCTGTCACGCATAGCAGCAGCTCTAAACTAAGATGCTTACATCACCTCGTAGCAGGTGGGGCTGCTAAAATGGGAAGGCAAACTATTAAAACCAACCAACAAAAACTCTTTGACAAAATTGGAACCGGGTTTAGATTTTAGAAAAAGTGTATTGGATATCCAATACCAAATAATAAACATGACAGTATTAAAAATGTAGAGAGTATACAACAAATACTACAGAAAAATAATGTACAGAAAGGTAGAAGTTTACAGCAGTCTTCAGAATTCTCCGACATCAGAACTGTAAAGCAATATACAGGAGTCTCTTCTGCCCCCCTCCCTTGCCTTCCTCCCCCCATCCCACCCTTTTATTCAAGTGGAAGAAGCTGCACAGAGCAGCCATGAGGCTACAAGATACACAATGTCGCAAATTTAAAACCACAAGATATGTAAAAAAACAGTGTTAAAATGTAAAAAGTGCAATACATATTATACACTGGCTTGAATAAATGTTTTCTTATTATTTTTGATTCACCCTTTAAAAAACCAACTCTTGAACAGTTGCTTTATTATTAAAAAATATTCCCCACCCTATTCCACCCCTCCCCAGACTCATGGCAGTATCAACAACAGTCTTGATGTTCTACGAAAGTAGCAATATAGTATAATACAACAAGAACCCACCGATGGGAGGAATACTGAATATACAAGATGATGTCTCTTTGGGTCTAGTGAGAGAGAGAAAGGCACACACCTGGGGAAGCATAGTGTGCACGCCAACTAAATTCACTGGATGCGGCGAGAACTCCGAAGAGAGAAAAGACTTCATACTCTCGGCTATGAAAAAGGATCTGTACAATGACAAATGGTCATACAAAATACTTTTAGCCACAAGATGACCCAGATAATGTCATCTACCTTTTGCCTGCCTGTCTTGCCTTTCCGCCAAAGGGCGGAGCCGATTACTGTCACTCACCCTGATGGACACATAACTTTAGGTCATGCCCTACGGTTCGATTCGGAAAAGTTCAACATCTGTACACATTTGGGTGTTTTAACGTCCTCTTTTAACATCTTCTAATGAGGCAAAGAGACTTTAAAAAGATGCTTCTGGGTTTATGAGGTTGGGGAAACTGCTCTCCAACCTCCAAAAATGCTTAGAGAAGACATCTAGATGGAGGTCAAGGTGTGAATCTTTCCACTCCTTGGATTCAACTAAAAACTGCTCACCCTTTTTAAAAATGTATTAATTGCTCCACCTCCAAGCAAACGGGAGGATCACATTAACTCACTAGACTGAAAAGACAGTGGACAGAAATTTACACCCTAACCGTAAGCAGCATGAATCGTCTCTGAGGGTTACTGTTGGAAGACAGAGAACTAAGGTGGTTTACTTTGAGTTTTCATGGCACTTCTTATGTAATTGCAAAAAACATTCTTTTAAAAAATAGATGGCTTGTTTGGATTCAGCGTGGCAGTTCTTAACGCTCATGCTAGACAGGGGCTAATCAGAATGAATCAGTTTCAGCTCATGGGTGCAAACGAAGGCTGAGCTGGAAGGGAAGAAAGAACAAAAGTGTGGAAAAAAATGATAAATGGGATGGACAGAAAGACGGAGGAAGGGTGATGTAGCTCTCTCCTTACCTGCTCCTAAAAATAAATTCTTCTCTGTACAATTGGAGATAACATAAGCCAACTTGAATTGCTAGCAACATGCAACCTAAGCTTTGATCATATAGGAAGTTAAAAGAACTTACAAATTCTCTAACTGATGCCATCCTATCAAAATCTTGTTAAGGCTGGACTTGGAACAACAGCAATAGCGCTTAGAGTTACATACTGCTTCATAGTGCTGTACAGTCCTCTCTAAGTGGTTTACAGTGTCAGCCTCTTGCCTCCCAACAATCTGGGTCCTCATTTTACCCACCTCGGAAGGATGGAAGGCTGAGTCAACCTTGAGCCGGTCAGGATCGAACTGCTGGCAGTAGACAGAATTAGGCTGCAAAGCTGCATTCTAACCACTGCGCCACCATGGCTCCAATATCACTTAGACCAATTATGTTGGTTGCAATAAAAAGAAAATCAAAGCCTCCCATTTTTCAATCTCTTTTTAAGCCAGCATGAGATACCCAATGCTGTTTTTTTAAAAAAAGCAAATACTACTTTTTTAGCATGTTTATCATAGAAGATGGCAGAGAACAGTATGATTATGGGCAGCAAACACAAAGAGAAAATGCAATTTTACCAGTTTATTAGGAATTTATTAATCTCTCCCAACCCACTTCTTTCTTCTACCGGCTTGGGCAGCACCTGAGTCACAAACATACACACCTACATTTCCCCGCTCTCTCCTGCAAAGTTAATTTGTTCTGATTGTGGTTCAAAACTGGAAGTATTCCCCAAAACCTTGAAGATGATCTACAGCTACATAAGAGTTTTATTCCAAATACTTTAGCATACAATGATCAAGCATAAGCTAAGTGTGAGCCATAGCTTATGTCTGATCTTTGTACGCTAAAGTATCTGGAATAAAACTCCCGCATCAATGCAAATAACTGGAAGGACACAACTTTTGAAATCAAACATTCAAACAGTAAGAGCTGTGTTGCTAAGATACATTGTGGTATCTTGAGTTTAAAGGACCCAACATTTATGAAAGGGTTTTGTTGAATGCAACTCCCTTTACAATTGGCAAGAAACAGATTAAAGCAGGGGTGTCCAACCTTGGCGACTTTTAAGGCTTGTGGACTTCAACTCCCAGGATTCCCCAGCCAGGCTGGCTGGAGAATTCTGGGAGTTGAAGTCCACAAGCCTTAAAAGTCGCCAAGGTTGGACATCCGTGGGCTAAAGGATAAATTTACAAAGGAGACGACAACTTTTAAGTCTTCATTCTTATTTTTTACAATTCCCTTTGATGAACCGGGGCTGGTTGATACGATATCTTTGGAGCCACAGGTGTGCTGCTCACTTTCTGTTTTGGTAAGGCCTTGGACGGAGAGAGGTAATGACAAAAGTGAATAATTGCAGGTAAGAGTTACATCGCAGCCATCCTTCAGAATACTGTGTTAACTTTTTCCAAGTCAGTGCGATCGGGGAAATTACTCGTAACAATAATTTATTATAAGTCACAACTGGGCATATTGCAGGGGGATGGCTTCAACGAGTCTGACGGATAACGTTGTGTTGCATTGCATTGTCCCTGTAAACAATGAAGCTCGTGGCTCCCAGCCCAAGGCTTACTTACTCTACTCCTGCACTGAAAACGCTCAAAAGCAGAAAAACAAAATACGTTTGCTCCATGTTACATTTCAATCCAAACAGATACTTAACCTCACAGTGATGAGAAAGGATCAGGCTTTTTGAATTATTATCATATAAAAATAAAAAGAGCTTACAAAAATCAATGCAGCATACCCCAAGGCCGTGGATTACAACTGCTGGAAGGTGACAGGATTATACACGCTTTAAAAAAAAAGAAAGAAAGAAAGAAAGAAAGAGAAATCCGAACGAACAAATTCCACACTGGCAATGAATTCCCGCATACACAATAGAACAAGCAATCGGACGTCCGTCTGGGCTTTTGGGGGAAACAACACAAATTTCTTTTTTCTTTTCTTCTCTTTTTCTGTCGGGTTACACTTTTTAATAATAATAATAATAAAAAAAAGATACAATAAAATAAAAACACACAAATAAAATTGTACATAAATGTGAATGTCCAACACTGAAAAAAGCAGGGAAGGTCGCAGCAGCGAGACAAAAGCTGCCTCCGATGAATGCTAACTTTTGCCTGGATGCTGGCTTTCATCCCCTGAGACGTCACCCCACCCCTGGTTCATGTCAGCATCAGCATCGCAGCGAGAAGCGGAAATCCCCAACAACCTTCCAAGAGGCTGTTCCGTTTCAGGCCAATGAACTCGAAGAGCCACTTGGTTAACCAGAAGGGGACACACACCCCCGAGGGTGCTGCAGCTGGTGGGGCAGGTCTCCTTCTGTGCTGCCCCCTAGTCTTTATACATCTCCTTGTGCTCCAAGGCCAAGTCCCAAGGCCTGGGGTTTGGAGTCATTCCTTGGGGAAGGCGATCACGCGGTGGTGATGGCGTTAAGGTCCTTCATGAGTCCTTCCAGGTGGGCCATCTCTTTGGTGAGTTCATCCGGTTCGTAGTTCTGCAGGAGATTTAATAGGTTTATTGGACAAGAGGAGCTGCCTTGTGGGAGGAAGAGGAAGGAGGAGGGCAGCCAACAGCAAGAGCACTTAAGACTTACATATTGCTCGCAGTGCTTCACAACCCTTTCTAAGCGGCTTACAGCGTCAGCGTATTGTCCCCAATAATCTAGGTCCTTTTACCGACTGTCTAGTGCCAGGGAAGTCGGAAGATCCAGGCAGTTCAAATGGTTGTAAAGGTTTATTGCAAGCTAAAGCTCTCTACAAGAACCTGAACTACTAACAGCCAAAGCAAATGGGTGGTAGATAAGAGATAAAAGAATTCAAGGTGGGGCTGGACTTAGGTCTCTTGTGGGCCTGAAGGGACTTGGGACTTGATGACTGATGACTCCTCCCTTGGGCTCAGTCTGGCCATCTCCTATATCAACCATGGAAGCATGGAAGACGGAGTGAACTTTAAGCTTATCAAACTCCTGGCTGTGGGCAGAGTTAGCCCTCAATACTTCATTCTAACCACTGTGCCACCTTGCCAATGGTTTTAAGGTAGCACTGGGCAGTCCAGCCAGATTGCTCGGCGGTTGTTGCTGCCAAAACGGGCCCATTCCAATTTTTGTTTTGTAGGGAAAGGTGAAGGGGGTGGTGACAGCTCCAGAACACACCACATCAATGAGATTACAAATGATGAACTGAGAACAAAAGTGATGAGACTGGAGAAAAGAAGCAGGCAACTTTCCTGCACCCACGATAATAGTTATGAAGCAATGATTCACATTTAATGGCCTCTCCAAATGTTGCTATTATGTGGAAAGGCCGAATTAAATCATTGGTGCATTCGGAACAGTCCTGCCAAACCCATTTAACTGGTGTTTTAGAAGGCTTAGCAATGCTACTTCAGATCTTTGAAGTTCGGCATTGCACAGCCAAAAGGGAACAGCTACTGAAGAGCAGAAATGCATCATTATTGATGAACCAAAGACGGGAGCCATTTAACAATAGTGCACCTTATAAATACTCAATATATCCTGTAGTTAGTTGTCATTGGCTTTTCAAAAGCTTGGGCTGCAGTTTTATGATCCAAGGGTACCTTCCTAAGGGCTAAAGGATGGCTTGCACTTGCACCAAGGTTCCTAGCTTTTAAGAGAGGCGGTCCCCAACTTCAGTTAAAAAGGACAGAGTGCGCTCCGCTGATCGCCAGGAGAGATGGATCAGGAAGTGCCTGAGACCGGAGAAAGCATTTCCATAAAACTTGATCAGCTATAATGCAGGTTCTCCTCGACTTACAATCTTTCATGTAGCAACCATTCTGAGTTACAATGGCACTGAAAAAAACCTTAGGACAGCATTTGCTATCTTCCTGGCTGGCTGGCTTTTGACAAGCAGGTCAATGAGGGAAGCTGGCTTTGCTTAATGACAGTGTGATTCACTTAATAGCTGAAGTGATTTGCTTAATAAATGTGCCAAAAAGGTTGTAAAATTGGACGTTATTCACTTAATAACCTCCTTGCTTAGCAGTGGAAATTCTGGTCCCACTTGTGTTTTATAAGTTGAGAACTTTTTTGGTCTATTTTCTTTCTGCTTACAGTGTGCAGTAGAAGGGTCTCATTATTATTATTATTTTTGCAGTTATGTACCGGCACCGAGTCAAATATGATATAGCATGACCAGGCTATCGCCTAGAAGCACACTTACACTTTCTGTGTCTTCGAGCATCCTTGTGGTTTCCTGCACTTCAGGGGCACTCGGCACTACGACTGGCATTGGAGGCCGAGTCCTTCCTAGAGTTCCAATTGATGCTGTCTTCACTGAATGAACTGGATGGCTAGAAGCTTGACACAATTATAATCACAGTCAATCTTTAATTGACAAACGTATATATAACGGCATGTTGTATCACAACTTTTTCCCCCTTCGCTAAAATGGGGTAGGCATGACCGCCAAGGGCCGTGCGTTTGTGACCCCTGTTCTAGAGTAATTGTGATTTTGTTGCAGCTGCCAAAAACTTCAAAGAAGCTCCGACATTTGCCTCTAAATCAGCACATTTTGCAACTTTTGAGACGCGAGGATTTCAACTCCACACGCGCTGGCTGGAGAATTCGGGAAGTTTAAAAAATGAAAACACCGATCTAGAAGATCATGTTAAACTTTCACTCTCCCGCACTCACCTTGCTGTGATAATAAAGGTGTGCTTGGCAAGGCAGGGTCGTAAGTGCTGCCAGTGGGCGGGACGGCTGGCACAGCGAAGCTCTTCAGAGGATGAGAGGGACGGACATGGGCAGTGGGCAGGTTCTGGCTTGTCTCCTCTTCCTGGGTACTGGGCAGGTAGGATGTTGAAGCACTTTCTGGCTCTTGGTGGTCGGCACAACATGTCTGAGACAAAGACGCTGGCATGGTATCGGTGCTGGGTGTATTTCGAACAGATTCTGGAGATGGGGGAAGGGAATGAATGGTTAGTTACCTCAGAGAGTCCTTGAAAATGCCAGGCACCTTCAATGGTGTTAGTTGGGTCACAAACTCTCTTTAGTTCCAAAGAAGGCCAACAAACTGAAAGAATGAGAAAGTCACCCCAAAGCTCACTTAGTTAGCACTTATACCATAACTCTACACTGCTGCTAAAGTTTTATGCTTTTTATTTAGGCTCTATAAAGAGTTAGTTTGTTTTGAAAAAAGCTTAGCATGTGATCCCATCACTGAATCAAAACAAACAAATACTATATTCAGCTTTCTAAATCACCACTGAATTTGCTAACTGATTCATCCTTTAATGAACTGTCTGGAGATTTCTTAGTTGCCTAGCTTTCAAGTGGTTTTTATTAATGCTAGGTTTAGATACCTCTAAGCTGTTAAGTTTTTCCATATTCGGTGCAAAAATGGGTTCTCTTGATGTTGGAAATTAAATCAGATGCTACTAGCGCTCTCCAATTAAATAAGGGAGTATTGTCATTATTTGCAGCTTTAATAATAAAGAGAGCAAATTATGCAAATGTAAATTCTCAACAGAGAAACTGAATTGCCATCAGATCCAAGATTAAATAAAATTCCAAGTGCTTAAATGCGCCACTCGTTGAAAAAAAACACACAGAAATGACAACCTTATTCTCAGAGCTTAGAGAGTCTAGAGGGCTAGTCTGACTCCAACAGAACAGTGCAGCAAAACAAAACAAATCCATCTACAATATGTGCTATTACAACAGGAAAAAAGGAACACACAATTAGTTTGATCGGCAGATACAACCTTCTGAGTTCGGTAGATATGGGCTAGAGACGGCCACCTAAAACATGTCGTTTGGTATTTGCAATTAGTTCATATGAGGTTCTGGCCCTCATGGTTCTTTTGCCAAGGGTGGAGCTCCAAAAACGGACCGTTCTTCTCACCTGTGGAATTAGCCCTGTCTGAATGGGACACAGATGTGCCAACTGGCCATAGGTTTGCCTGATGATGGAGATAGTTGCAGGTTGGAGAAGCGAGGTTGCCGGAGTGGAAATGATGGTGAGGGTTATCAAGGGAATGGATGGGATGAGCACTAACCACAGCTGCGAATGAACATAAGACAGAAAAACAAAGCTTAACACAAGACCAACCGGCATGCGGGCCGAAGTGAAGGCCCCCCCCCCTACTTTCATCAACAAAAAGGCATTGAAACAAACAGAGAAAGAGACTAGGACGCCTGGTTCCAGATTCCTAGAAGAAGAGATACTATTCTGTCAAGAAATTCCCAGGGATGCAAACATTAGGAAGCAAGAATTGCAGATGCTGGCTGTTTGGGTGCTGAAAAACATCGGACTTGCTTAAAAGGAAACTTACTGGTTGAGGTGAGACGTGAGATTGAAGCACAGATGATCAAACTGAAGTTTCCGCTATATGCAAACAAAGAGGAATTATGGTATCTGAGGATGAATTGGCAGCTATGCGTTGGATCATAATTAGGGATGGGTAATTTTGAACCAAGTGTCTCCAAGTTGATTTAAAGTGCACAGAAACACACTTAACAGTACTTGCAATCTGGCAAGCAAATAAATCATTGATATTACAATTTCCCTTCAGTTCACAATTTCTGCGCTCGTGCTACTGCCGAGTTCATTTATAAATCTCCAATCCAAAAGTAACCTTAAAGGATCATATTTTCACTATCTGTGTAGATCAATTCATGTGTTGAAATCAACTGAGAAATCCTAGGTTTTAATTTAGCTGACTGCAGATCCATTACTTTCTGCTTGCTTTTAGTTAAGCTATTCTTTAACACGTGTGCTTTTAAAATAAAATCGAAGAAAAGCTTAATGCACTGTTCCCATACTGCCAATGGAAGGGAATATAGCTGTGAGACCATGATAAATGATAAACCTGCAATGTATTTTGTAATGAGTAGCTTTGATATATTGCAGATTGGAATAAAATAAAGAGTATAGCTTACAACAAACTCAGTAATTCAACCATTCTCGTGTGATTGGTTCTATTATCCTATGCCAGCCTTTGGCCGTAATAAAGCTTAGTTTTCCAGTAAAAAGAACGCAAACGCACTAACAGAACACTGTGATAGGAAGAAATAATTTCTGAAAAGGAAGGAATGTTATTCATCTCCCTTTATTAAGGTTCAAGGAAAAAAGCAAGGATTTGCAAAATTATGAAGCATTTCAAACATCTCCACTTGGAAAGACAGTTTTCTTAAACTGCTGGTGAGAAAATAACTCTGTAAAAATATCAACACCCTTACCAATCCACATCAGTCTGACTATTGCATATAAAAATGGTTCACCTTCATGATGGAAAGTATGACATTTGGATTTAATCGCCATCAGTGTTTCTGAAATACCTTTTAGATCACAATGATTAATTAGTTATAGGCATCTTCTCCTTGCCTCAATTTCTCAAAATATTGCTCTTACTGTTTCACCATCCTGAGTGGGGAACCATCAAGCATAAACTTGTCCCCTTCTTCACCTCCAATCTTGTAAACTTCACAGCCGAAATACCTGTTTCTCTCTAGCACTTTCCCAGCTCTTTCAAAGAAAAAATAAAATCGTCTAAAATCTGTGCAATTTCATGATGCACAAATTGGTTTGCATCACCATAATTATATCAGTTATGATAAACGGAGGATTTCAACTAACTCTGGCGAAAGAAAAAACTATTTTCCTCAGCTTCTTCTACTCCTTGAGTACATGATTTGTAATAGGTATGAGCAGGATCTGGCTAATTTACAAATGCAGTCCGGCACTGATTTCTATGGTTCTGCCATTTATCTAGTCCATTATACTTAAATAGATTAAATTGATAGAACCCTCAATTGTACATGACATCTCCTGGACAGCTATCCACATACAATGGCTGTGCAAATTCCATTTAGTTGGCAATATTTGTTATTTAACTCCACTAGGCTTGTCATTAGCATATTGCTATGGAGATCCAGAGACTGCATCCCTATACTAAGGCGAGGCGAAAAGTCCAAGGCCGTTCATTTCCTGGCATAAGTCTCACCTGTGATATAATACAGGCTATTCTGCTCAGAATATCTGCATGACACGCACACAGACAGGGCAGATTTATTTCTGCTGCCAGGATGAATCTGCAAAAACAGGGAGGGCCTCTGGCTGAAGTCAATGTGAAAGGAAAAGGTAAACAGGCTATTTAGCCAGGAGTTTATTTAGTGCTCTTAAGGCTAAGGGCATTGGGCAGTTATTGCTTTACACGAACTGCAAGGTAACCTTGTATGGATGAGATGGAACCAGAAATGTTTGACTTTAATCAAGGTGGCTTTGGGAGATCACCCCCTGAGTCAGACTTACGTTGAGGAGGTTGAGAATCAAACGGCATCATCATCTTTGGTCGCATCCCTCTTCTTCCTGCCAGGGTGGACATGCTGTCCTCTGACTCGTGCCCTGGATTCAGGAGAACAAAGGTCAGGTTCTGCTTGTCTTTCTGCCCATGTTAGGAAAGAACTGCAAGGTTCAGCAGTGACGCGAACGATAAGTTCACCGCCCTCTCACCTCTGTAGGAGTTTCGTCTCTGATGAATATTGCTGTCCATAGAATTGTCAACAGGGGTGATGTCTTGGGAATTACGAGGGATCGGGGTGTCAGTCATGATTGGGTTGGGATCTGGAGACTTGTCAATAGGCTTCAGCTCCAGCCTCTCGTGATGGATCCAAAGATCCGGTGGCTTGACATCCTTGGAATTGCCTTTGTATTTATGAGACCCGTTCACGGATTTGCAAGCAGCTCGTTTTCTTTAAAAGGAAAAAAAAATCACTTATCCAATTTTCCTGCAAGAGTTATCTTCTACAAAGGTATCTTTGTGAAGTATAACACTGCCCTCTAGTATGTTTTGTGAAGGTCTTTGGTATTTTCCTGAAGACGTTTTATTATCTAAACTAAGTACCATCATCAGTGCAAACAACCCAGCTCAGAGAGCACCAAGGAGCCCTCATTTCAACCCCAAGCTACAGACCTTCTCCTTTTTTTAGTATGTTTTATATAGTGCATGAAGGATCTTCACTTTTTCCTTCAAAGTGCTCATCTGAAAATAGTGGGAAGTGTCCTTGTGTATCTTATTGGATGCCAAAGTCAATTCCACCTCTCAAGCTCTGAGAAGCAGCTTGAAGGGAACAGCTACTGTTTTCACTTCTGCTGACCTTAAATACTGAGAACTGTCCTGCCACTAGCTGCTGTATATCGTGCAGCAACGAAAACCACTTCATCCACCCTTCATGCAGAAGGGGAAGGAAGAAGCCATGGAGATAACCTTGGAGAAGTCATCCAGTCACTATCTCAATAAAGTATAGCTTTAGTCTTCCTGCATGATCAATTTCCTGATCTGATCTACTTCTGTGCGAACAAACAGAAAGAAAGAAAAATCAACACTAGAAGCCTGATAGATTTGCATGTTTGTCTCTTTTCATGCTGAAGAAAGGTCAGAATGATCAATTCCACTTCATTTATATGCTAGACTTTTGGGATACAACCCAGTGTGCTCAGCAATAGCCTTCATTCCATTGTATAGCCTGCTTATTAACTCAAGGTCAGCTTAGAACAATCTTGTCCTCAAACTGGAAGGCTGAGTCAACCTTGAGCCTGGTCCTACAATAATTGTAGGCAGCTGGATCTTAAGAGCAGGCATTTAACAGCCTGAGCTACCAAGGCTGCTTCAACTACTTTTGCCCAGGTGTTGGGTAAGGAAACTCCAAGACAGTCAAACTAGCATTTTTCTAGTAAGACCTGAAGCCAAGTTATCAGGGAAGGGAGAGACAAATGTTCCTACCATGGAGAAACAGAGGCAGAGCAGCTCAAAAAAAACCCCAAACATACCCATCCACACAAAATATGGTTCTGAAATGGTTTCAACTATACTGCATACAAATCAGAAGTGGTCTTCAGCAGGTTCTGACCAGTTCTGGAGAAGCGGTAGCGGAAATTTTGAGTAGTTTGGAGAACCGGCAAATCCCACCTCTGACTGGAGATTTTACAGTATCCTTCCCCTGCCACGCCCACCAAGCCACACCCACAGAACCAGGAGTAAAAAAATTTGAATCCCACCACTGATCCGAACTATTATTAACTTAATATAATTACATATTATCTGAATACATTAGTTCACTCTCCAACACTGTTCATATTATAGAATTGGAGAAGTCTAAAGCTGTTAAACTGGCACAGAATATTTATGTGAGAAAACCCTAAAATTTAAGTCCACAAAACCACAATGTGCAACTTTATTGTGCCGTCTATTTTGCCTTCATTGTAAGTCACACCCATATCCCTGAAACCAGCAGAAAGACACACACATCCCTCCACCCAGGGCAACTGAAAACAAAACCTTACTTCTTCTGGTGAGAGGTGGTCCTTCGAGTGCAAAATACAGCAACAATCACTACAACCACAATGGTGATCACTCCCACAGACACAATTATGATCAGGAGCATATTGTATTCTAGTGGGGAGGGGCTGCCATGAGGGCTGTTGCTTCCTAAGAAAGAACACAAACATTATCCGAAATGATTTTACAGCTGTAATTTGAATTGGAATGAAAGAATTTAAAATTATTGCTTAAGCTAAATAAAAATCCATATTATGCAGCCTGCCTTGTTGGGAATTTCAACTGAGTTTTTCTCTAATAAGCCTTTGACATTGACCTGAAAAACACACACTATCTTTTGGGGAAATTGTAACATGAATTATTTCAAGCTCAACAGAGATGAGAAGATACTTACCACTGAGGGGTGTTTTATAATCTGTTCCAACATCCAATGGTCGATTTCCTTTTCCTGCAGATCCCAATGCTGGAAAATAAAATTTTAACCATGTTAAGGGTTTTGACTATCTCATCTTGTTCACTTTTCAAAATGTAATACATGTTTCTTTTGCTTTTACACAGGTCACAGATGGGCAATTTGTGGCTTCCCAGCACCTACTCAGCTTGCCGCCAAATATTTTAGAGGAAAATCATTACTGCCTTTTTTTTTCAAAAGTAAAAGATAGGAATGGGAACGGGAGGGTTCTAATAGGCCAACCATCCTCATCTGAAATAAGAAAGAGCCCTTCCTTTCAAAAACATTGAACCTAAATTGTACCAGAGAATTTAAGACTATTATGCTGAAGAATTTTAGTGCAAAAATGTTGGACTTTTGCCGGGGGGAGCGGGGGGAGTTAAAGGAGGGAAATGGGAACCGTTTGATTCTCATAATACTTTAGCTTCAATCCTCACTGTTAAAACCCTTAAAAAAAACCCCACCCCTAAAATACATCTTAAAGAGTTAATTGCACTTCTTTTTGTGATCTCATCAAATAACAGGATGGTCTCTGAGTTTCTGTCTGACCTCCAAGATAGATGCATTCTCCAAGTACACCCACATACAGACATACACAGAGACTCAGAGAGAGACTGTAAACTATATTTAAAAACGTCAAACCGATTATATTAATAGCGAGAGTATACCTCTGTAATCACGGATATGCAAACCATGATGTAGTAGCCTAAATCTTTTCTGATAACAAGACAAAATGTAATTTTCCACCCATGCAAGAATTTTGTTTTCTAATTCCCTGTCCCCCATTTCTGAACAGCTGGAGCCTAATGCTTATCTCATAAGAGCTCACACTCAATCACTGATATGGCAGGTATTTTCAAGACGTATTAAATCCAGAAGGGAAGTGGGCACATGATGATTATCCCCCTGCTTAATCCTTTCTAACAAAGCCCAGATCACATGTAGGAATCTCTGCAACCATGTAACGTTCAGTTCTTGACAAATTCCAGTTGATAGATGTTCCTGTCCACTGAGGGCTGATAAGAGGTAAATGCAGTGAGAGAGTCACTTCAAAGAGAACGCAAGGCTGAATGAATGCAATCATTCTCTGCCACTGAGGGCTTTCTTCTTGCTTTCATTTATTTAAAGCTATTGTATATTGATTCTGGTTTCTGATGACTGTACACAAACAAATCCTTATTTATTTATATGTAAATCATTTTTGCAACATATTGTCAGGCCTTCTAACAAATAAAAGAATGCTATAAAAGTAAAAAAAAGTAAAAGATTCAAAATTCGAAAGCCTACTCATTAAATGGACTATCTTCATTTTAAAAAAGAGCAGAATGTACTGGCACATAGAGAATTTAAAAGCCCTTGTGCAGCTTTAATTTTCAACGATTTTGCTTCTAGATGGATTGCATACATTGCAAATATGCTGTTCACCAAAAGAAGCTCTGAGTTTTTATATTTTAATATTTCACAAAACTCCTGTCATTTAATAGCGCAAGAAGAACAGTAATACCCATAAAAGACAGCACGACACATAAAGCACATCTATTGGTTTACCTTGATCATTAGACATTTTATCTGATGATTCCGCTACCAAGGGAAGCAGAGGGGAAAAAGCACACAAGAGACCAAAATTCACTGACATGGAAAGAATAATGTCTGAAAACGGGAAAGGAAACTCATACTGGACCCTATGAAACTCAAATGGACCCAACTACAGCATCCTCGACTACCGACTGATCACTTAGTGACCGTTCAAAATTCTGATGGGCCTCCTGGATACCCAAATTCAAAGTTCGGATAGCTACGTGACCGCATTTTCCGACGGTTTTGCTGAAAACCTGCTTTTGTTAATGACTGCTTTAAAAAAAGGTTGTAAAATCGGGTGGGTCACATGGTTGACACAATGTATAACCAGCACTATAATGGTTGTAACTTGAGGATTATCTGGACTACCATTGGCAAAGTAAGCGAACAACTTTTGCCTAATGACAAAACCCTTTCCAAGGCCCAAAGAACTTCTCAAACTTTTGCCTGAGAAGCAGCGTTATGAGCCAATTTGCATGCTTTCCTCAACAACAAGGAAGGAAAGAAAAATGGGACTTCTCTCACTGGACACCTTGGCCTCCAATCCAGCTCCCAAAAGATGAATCCTGGGAGAACCCATCTCTCAAAGAGGCAAGGTTGCCCACCCATGCTAAAGCTTTTCAGAAAGCATTAGCTGCTCTTCAGATCAGCCAGTACATTATGTACATCAAAGAAACTTATTTCCTAACAAAAACATTCTAGGCCACTGCATTGCACAAATTCAGATAATCAGCAGCTCTTCTAATGAGGACAGTGCCTGATAAACAATCTGCTTTAAAAAAAAACGCATGCAAAATATTGCTTATAACAAAAATACCCTTTATGTTTATTGCTTATTGGTTTTCACCATACAGAAATGACCAGAAAAAAATACTATCCACTTTTCCTATATTGCAAATGTTTTAACAAATGGTGGTTAAATGTTTTAACCACCTGGGTCATGGTAAAGTAAAGCCAAAACCCCAGATAGAAAATTACTTTTAAAAAAAATGTTTTACAGCTCCCAGCACCAAGTGAAACCCTTTTCCTCATCAATTGATTATCTCATATATTAAATCAGAAAAATAAAGCATTCCTTTGCAACTTACCTTTAGGTGTCCTGAACTGTACAGCCTCTGACATGGGGCCCATGCCTTTGGAGTTCCGGGCTTGGATCTTGAAATAATACGCTGTGTCAAGGGTCAGCTCTTGAATTTGGTGGGTCAGCCTATTGCCTACCACTGGTTCAATGACCCAGTCATGTATTTCAGCATTGACATCGGTGTTATAGTAAATTATGTATCCTGCATAACAAAAACAGGAGGGTTTGCAAATTATGAAGGCACATTTCCGAGCTCTGAAAAATTCACGCATCTCAAGTTTTCTCGCAATCTCTTCTGTTAAAGACACACGTCTTTTGAATGATTGCCATTGGGAAAGTGTGTGTGTGTAATGAGGGTGAGACCATCCCTCCCTATCCACTGATTTTCTTTTAGCCCAGGCCTCAACAACATGTACACCTTCTTCGAGATGTTGCTTAAAGCAGCAAATTTTGAGTGTGTAAGAGTTTGTAAACATATGTAGTAAGGCTGTATAGTTACTTCCAATTCAATTCCCCAAGCGGTTCGGAACACCAAGGGCACAAAAACAGCATCTCTTTGCAACTCTGTCAAGTAGATTTTCCTTCTCCTACAGTGGGCAGCTGCTCTCCACAGCTGTTGTGCAACTCTGTCTGGAGTGGTGGGAAGCTACTTAAGAAGCTGGAGACAAGCACTACATGTGTAAGTCCTCTTACATCTTCTGAAGTATCTTTCTGAAATCAAATCCAAGGCATCTGCACAAGCAAGTGACAAATGCATCCACGCTGTTGCATTTGTTGTGCATCCACTGAACCGTCCCTTTTGCCACAGAAAATATTACGTAACTACAATTGATAAAAAGCTGCATCCAATGCAATTAATGTCTTCCTTCTCCTTTGGTTGTAACCATGTCATCCCCGTATTTTATCCAAAAGACGTTTCACCTGTAATTTTGCCATTGGCTTCCGATGGAGGTTGCCAGTTGACAATTATAGTTCTGGGCTTTCCTTCTTTGCTGACCACCGTTACATCTTTGGGTGGAGAAGTTGGAACTGCAAGAAAATTTAAATTAAACTGACACCGATCTTTATACTTCAGTGTGTTTTCTATAAAAGTTAAAGCAAAGGAAGTAACAACATAATCCTGTAAAAAAGGCACCGCATGTGACAAATACCTTGCTCAAAAGTAGTGCCATGCGCTGTCATGCTCCAGGTGCTTGACCGTCGGCCTTTTGTCACCATGACAGAGAACTCATATAATGTGTTTGGTTTTAAGCCAGTGACCAAGAAGCTTAAGGTAGTTGTATTTGCTGTCTGTGAAAATCAGAAAATAAAAACGTAAACATTTCATTCCTATTCCTCTCTTTCTCTTGCTCACTCATGGAAACACACACTGAATCTCTTTTTCAGTTGCAGAAGGTTTGGACAAAATTCCTGTAAATCTACCGTTCTGTCTCACCTTGTACTTTGTGTTTGCAGGAATGTTGGTTTTCCAGCGGACTGTGTAGTAACGGGCGTCTGAAACCTTCTGGTTCTTCGGCAGAGAGTTGTCTGCCCAGGTGATACGAATGGTGTCATGGGTCAGGATAGAAGCCTGAACTCCCACAGGTGGCATCATGGGGGAGGGGTCTGGCACTGGAGTGTATGGAGCATTAACAACAAATAAATCAACTTCAGAAGTGTCTAAAGAATTGATGGGTAAAATGTGGGGTATTGCAATAAAAAATAAAGGTGGCGTTATACGTGAATAGAAACAAAAGGGTGGAATGCAGGGCAATACAATGAAATGAGAGGTGAGGAGTGGAGAAAAAGAGAGAAAAGCCAGAGTTAATAGGCAACACGGCACCAGCAAAACAAGTTCTTTGCTTCCTTTTAAAAAAAAACAAGGCATCAGCAGATTCTACAGGATTTAGCATTTAAATAGGTTATCGAAGATAACAAGGACAATGACTTTCAAATCTTCAGTGTTCATTTGAAAAAGTTTACTAATTAGGACATACAGTATTACAGTTGCATTAAAACATTAATTTATTTCAACTGAAAAATCAAGGTAGAATTAGCATCCAACAGACAGTGACACAGAAGTACAGTGTTAATGCTTAGTATTAAAAGGAAAGTGCATATCTGCAAGCTGAAAAACATTCAGAAAGTATCTTTATAAGAACTAAGATCTAGCAAAAACAAAAAACAAACCAACCAGCCCAACAATGAAACACCAAATCAGTGTTTTCTTTCAAACTACTTATTTTCCAAAGCACCAGAAGGCAAGACAAGAAACAGTGGATGGAAACTAATCAAGGAGAGAAACAACCTAGAATTAAGGAGAAACTTCGTAACAGTGAGAACAATCAACCAGTGGAATGGCTTGCCTTCCAAGGTCCAGCTCTATTCTGATTGATTGATTGACCTCTCTTACAATGTTTAAAAGTTTTTTTTTTAACCCAACTGGTCATTTGGTTTAAAGAATGATAAAAACACACACAGTATTGAAAAACGTAACATGCTGTTGACTGACATGTATCTATACCAACTTGCTTACAATTGTAACACTGTAGATTGGGAAGCTCAGCAAACAAATTTAAGAATGTATAATCCATGCCATGGCCAATGTCCCGAATTGACATCAGGGGTTATATAAAGAAGATCAGAAAATTGCTGGTCCAGATTTCAAAGTCATTGTTCAGAAGACAGTGCAGCAAATTATCTCCGGACACGGAACAAAGAAACAAGCCACCAGCAAACTAGAAACAGTTTGTACACCAATATGGTTTTTTTTTTGGCTAAACCATTTAGGCTACCCCATCTTTACCTGTGTAGGCTCTAGTCACTGCACTCTCATAAAGAGGGATTCCTTCACCAACGTTGTTATATGCTTTCAAAGTTATAACATAATGGGAACTGGGATCTGAAAAAAAATTAACTCTATTAGTATATATTAAACACAAGATTCTTTAGCGCTACAGAAACATCTGTTTTCAGAGATAGTTCAAGATTCATATGAAATGTTTTAGCTTTATCATATTAACTCAGGCACCACAACAAGAATGAAAGAAACTTAACATCCATTTTGCTATTATTTCCAAACATCATGAAATCTAGAGTGAATATAGAGGTGGAACACTTTTAATACCAAATGAGGACATAAAAAGCAAGCATTTTGATCAGCATTGATTTTATATTTTATATAGATGAGCTGCGGTGGCACAGTGGTTGGAGTGCAGTACTGCAGACTACTTCTGCTGACTGCCGGCTGCCTGCAATTTGGCAGTTCACATTCCACCAGACTCAAGGTTGACTCAGCCTTCCATCCTTCCAAGATGGATAAAAGGAGGACCCAGATTGTTGGGGGGGCAAGAGGCTGACTCTGTAAACCACTTGGAGGGGAATGTAAAGCACTGTGAAGCAGTACATAAGTCCAAGTGCTAATGCTATATTGTTACTTAGCAAAATATCAGATTAAAATCTTATGTAATTACCCAAATTTTCAATAGTGTAGTATCGTTGCTTATAATCCACCTTGATGGTCTGAGCGTGGGGACTGCCTACGCCATACCCTATGGCATAACCTCTGACCACAATGTTCTGGTTTTCCGGTGGGGTCCAGCTGACAACAATACTGGTTACCAGTGGACGGACGTGCAACGAACTTGGCACTTCTGGAACACGAGTTTCTACAAAGAAGAAAACTTATTATTTAAATATGTTAAGACAAGAAATAATAAACCTAAAAGGCTTTTTAAGAGATGTCACTGAGTTATTTAGATGATTATACCCCACGGAGTCACCTTATTGGGGAGATAGGCGGCACAAAACTTTAATAAATGAGTAAAAAATAAAATAGTTTCTCAGCCTCATAAAGTAGACCAGCTTGTTAAATCTTGGCATCCATACCATCAAGGTCACTCTCAAATGTTTCTGCTGATATCCAGTCCGTAGCTATTCCTGTGCCATTGATTGTTAAGGCAGCCACTCGGAAGCTGTACTCGGTCCCGCGTTCCAAAGCTAGTATAAAAGACATCATACTGAAATACAGTATTCAATATTAATTGCAAGCAAGCTTTCTGCTTCTAATTAGAATAGCAATAGTTCCATTATCCTGTTACTACAAAGTGCCCCAATGAGCACCTTCAAGAGATTATTATTATTATTTCGAAGTTATAATTTGAGTCAAGGCTGACAGATCTAGTTAAACAAATACTTTATGTTTTGGCCTTTCATCTTCCTGATGGTTACTGGAGCATAACCAACAGCTAAGCAGGACAAATCAACAATATTTGCCGTAAGTCTCCAAGAGATTCAGTTGACAGAAATTATTATCTGTCAAGCATGAGAGGACCGACACACTGCAGTGACCTTTCCTGTATGTCGGTGGCAAAAGAATATGTAATTTTCCTTCAGCAAATAGAAGGACTAAGAGTTTCAAATGATTTATTTGTTTTATTTATTTCCACAGCAGGTGGTCTTAACATTTTCTACAAAAACAAAACACCTTGACAAAGGCATAGCAAATCAATTTAAAATGTGAATTAAAATATTCTTATCTGATAAATCTGATTTACGGGGACATTTCTAGATGGGCCAGGCCTTATTTTAAGGACAGAGAAGGCAGAACTAAAGAGAGGTTTCCTGAGAAATAAGAATCACCCGCCCATCTTTAGGATGGCTTGACTGAAAGAGCAGCATCTGTGATGAACCCTAAAACTAAGAGGACTTCCCTGAGCAAAAGAAACATTACAAGGGTAGAGAAGGTTACTTTTTTTTATAACAGACCCTCTTCTTTTCTTAAAATAAGAAGCTTGCAGGAGTTTAGGTTATTATTAGATTGGGAATTCCAACTTATTCACCTTCAATGAGCTGTGAAAGTTGTGTCCCCACAATGATTTCGGTGACATCACTTTTGCGAATCACTTTTCGGTATCGAATCTTATAGCCAGTAATTTGCCCATTATGTGTTCCTGTGGGAGGAGGCTGCCAATGCATCACAATGCTCTGTGGGAAGTTAAACGGCATTATAAATCATATTCTCTAAATTAAATTAGGCTAATTGTCATGCTTCATTAATCTCCACTATACTGGTCCAAGAAATAACTTACACATACTTAGAAATATTATATATGAACTTAATATCTCTGACATTAAAATTAGGTACCTGGAAACAACCCAACCATGTAACTTGCAAATAATATTGTATGTATGTAGTGTCAATAATTTCTGCAAGATACTGAAACATTAACGTGACTCTTCACCATTGGTGAATCTTCACTATTTGCACACTGGGCTAGTACAGTCAATGTTGACTGCTGCTTTTAAGCATGCAAATTGAGAATTTATTCAGCCCCCCCCAAAAAAAGAAAAACTAGGGGAGGAACTTTATAAACTATAGCTGATTCATCATACATTCAAATCATACATTCATCATGCATTCAAAGGAAGAAACTCAGATGCTTCATCCACATCTAAACAGAGAAATGTCTTACCTTGGAGTTTTGCACTTCTAGTGTTAAATTCTGGGGTGCAGCACTGGGAACTAGAAACAATAAAAGAAGTTATTCAAATATGGTTCAAAATTGAACATCTCTCAAGAGAGCACTGTATCCCCAGTGTAAATTAAAAATGAATTATAGCTGTTCCAGTTTAAAAGCAAGTGGATTTTATCATGATCTCCCAATTTCACTGAATATTTATGTGAGTGTGTGTGTAAATTTTCAGAGTAATATCTACAAAGATTTGCCAAGATAATACCTTATGTTGCTAGAAGCAAAGATGTATGTATATACACACTGAGACACAGTCTCTTAAGATACTTTGCTCAATACCAAAAATAATAGACAAAATAATAAAATATAGAAAATACAAAGGAAAAGCCCAAGAAACCATTTTTCCCAAAAGATTTCGGCACAACAACTTCCTATTTAGATCTATATAGTATGAAGAAGCCAAACCAAATTGGTTATATATAAAATGCAAATAAATACATAGGAATTCTTTCTACAATTTGAAAACACTTACCATCTGACAGTGTACGAATGACGACGTCTTGAGTAGAGACTCCTGGACCATGTTTATTGTAGGCCACAACTCTGAAGCTATACTCTGTATATTTTCTCAAACCAATTATTGTATAGGAAAGACCTCCAACATCAATGTCCTATTTAAAAAGATGAAAAATGTGATGCATGAATCATAATTTGGGCTTGATAATTTATTAAATATGCAAGGTCCACATTATGGCTATACTTGAATATTTGCTCATTTCTGGTTCTGGAGATTTCTCTCTCTCTCTCTCTCCTAGTTCTCCTGTGTTCATATCATAAATACAATATAACTGATGCCAAAATAATCTATTTAGAATCAAAGCAAAGCTTCCTAACCAATCAGGATAACAAAGGCATGGTTTTCGAGTAAATTGATGCTTCTATAGTTTTTGCACCAATACATTCAAAAATAGAAGGAAGTACTGACACAAGTCAATATGAATTTTAATATATATGAATATTCATCAGAAAGTCATTCCACCAGGAGAAAAGTCATCTCTTCGTATATCTGCAAACAATAACTCAGAGGACAGGGGCATTCCTAAAGATCACACTTTTCTTGATGAGACATTCTGATCTAACTGGAGTAGGCTTTTTCTAGGTCTTAGCTATTAGGAGCAGAAGAATGATAAACAGATTCAAGAATTATATCCCGTAATCATAATATGCAAATATAAAAATTGCTTTCTTAACATAGAAGTATCTCACCTGCTTCGTTCTCCATTCCTTTCTCCATGTAATACAGTTTGTAGTTCTGGATCTCGCCATTGCCCGATAAGGGTGTACCCCAAGTAACAGTTATTGATGTGGGAGAAGTGGCATAGGCAAATGTTGGGGGCTGGACCTGGAAGCTGAACTAAATAATAAGCAGAGCGTATTATAAAAAATAATTTATTTATTTATTTAGTTGGACTTGTATGCCGCCCCATCTCTGAAGACTCGGGGCGGCTCACAGCTAAAAGACAAATATACAATACTTAAAAATATAAAACCATCCCCCCAAGAAGGGTCACAGCCCGGATTGGTCAAACAACCAGGTCTTCAGATCATGGCGGAAGGTGCGGAGGTCAGGGGCCAGGCGGAGCCCCAAGGGGAGTTGGTTCCAGAGGTCAGGGGCCGCGACAGAATAGGCTCGTCATCAGGGGACCGCCAGCTGGCATTGGCCCGCCGACGGGACCCCAAGGAGTCCTTGCCTATGTGCTTGCACAGGGCGGTTGGCATTCGATGTCGGCAGGAGTTGCTCCCTCAAGTATTGAGGACCCATGTCGTGAAGGACTTTGTATGTTAACACTAAGACCTTGAATCTCACCCGGAGTGCAACCGACAGCCAATGAAGGCAGCGCAGGAGGGGGGTAACATGGGAGAACCGGGAAACTCCCATCACCACCCGCGCCGCCGCATTCTGCACCAGCTGCAATCTCCGGATGGTATGCAAGGGCAGTCCTAAGTAGAGAGCGTTGCAGTAGTCAAGTCTAGAGGTAACAAGGGCATGAGTGACTGTGCAGGGCATCTCGTCCAGAAATGGGTTGACTTGCAAAGGCCCCCTGGCAACGGCCCCCACCTGCTCCTCCAACCGGAGCCGTACATCCAGGAGGACCCCCAGATTCAGCCTATCCACAGGGGGCAACACCTCCCCTATGGCCAAAGATGGATATTCCTGACTGGGCCGAGATGCCGGTATGCACAGCCACTCAGTCTTGGCCGGGTTGAGTCGAAGCATGTTCCTGCTCATCCAAATCCGTCCGCATCCAAACACTGGGTCATCAGGAGAGGGCATCACTGATCTGGTTCGGGGTGGAGATGTACAGCTGGGTGTCATCTGCGTACTGGTGGAATCTCACCCCAAAACCACGGATGATCTCACCCAGCGGCTTCATATAGATGTTAAATAGCAGGGAGAGAACCGACCCCTGAGGGACCCCACAAGAGAGCACCCTCGGGTCAACCTCTGCCCCCTGCCAATACCGATTGCACCGCCCGAGGTAGGAGGTGAACCATCAAGCACAGTGCCCCACTCCCAACCCCGGATCCAAAAGGATACCATGGTCGATGGTATCAAAAGCCGCTGAGAGGTCTAATAGGACCAGGACAGAGGAGAAACCCCTGTCCCGAGTCCTCCAGAGATCATCCATCAGCACGACCAATGCCGTCTCCATGCTGAAACCAGGTTGGAAGCCCGATTGATACGGATCCAGGTAGTCCGCTTCATCCAGGAAGAGTGGAAACTGCCGAGCCACCACACTCTCAACAACCTTCGCCAAAAAGCGAAGGTTGGAGACTGGACGAAAGTTGTCTAACACGGTCGGGTCCAGGGCAGGCTTCTTCAGGAGGGGTCTCACCACCGCCTCCTTCAAGGTGGAGGGAAACACCCTCCCTTAATGAAGCATTGACAACTGCCCGGAGCCAACCGCAGGTGACCTCCCTGGCGGCATAAGCCAGCCAGGAAGGACACGGGTCCAACAAACATGTGGTGGAACTCAGCTGCCGCATAGTCCTGTCCACTTCATCCTGGGAAACAGGATCGAACTCATCCCAGATCACACTGGCCAGACTGCCTTATCCCGTTCCTCAGACCACTGCAAATCAGAGGACAACCCGCCCGAATCCGGCGATCTTATCCGACAGATATTGGCCAAACTCCTCAGCCCTTCCCCGCAACGGGTCCGCCCCCCCTCCGTACGAAGGAGAGAGCGGGTCGCCCGAAACAGGGCAGCTGGGCAGTTATCTGCGGACGCTATGAGGGCGGAGAGATAAGACCTTCTCGCCACTCTCATAGCTACCAGGTAAGTCCTAATATGGGCTCTTAGCTGGGCTCGAGCGGACTGGGAGCGGGTGGACCTCCACCTGCTCTCTAACCCCCTCCGACGGTGTTTCATCTCCTGGAGCTCCTCCGTATACCAAGGAGCCATCCGGGATCCACGGTGTGTGAGGGGACACATGGGGACAACCCTGTCGAGGGCATCTGACGCAGCCTGCTGCCAAGCAAACGCCAGATCCTCGACAGAGCTGTGGGCAAGGGAAGAGGGAAAAAACCCAGTTCCACCTGGAACCTCTCAGGATCCATCAGGCGCCTGGGGCGGAACCATCTAAGTGGCTCCTCATCCCAGCAGTGGGGGGCGGCCTGTTGGAAGACCAGCCGTAGGAGATAGTGATCAGACCATGGAACGGGCACTGCCGTAAAAGTGGCTTGCCCTCTGTCACTACACCACTGCTCAGAGACAAAAACTAGGTCAAGAGTGTTTCCCCACTCATGAGTCGAGCCCTGAATTAATTGGGTCAGGCCCATGGCTTCCAGAGAAGCCATGAATTCCTGGGCCAAAACCGACATTCCCCCCGGGGAGGGCAGATTGAAGTCCCCCAGGACTATAAGGCCCGGGACCTCCACTGCCACCGCCGAGAGGACGTCGAGGAGCCCAGGCAGGGCTGCTGCCACACAGCTTGGGGAAAGGTATGCGAGCAGCAAGCCCACCCAACCATTAGGCCCCCACCTCAGGAGGAGGGTCTCACTCCTGCCTATCTCTGGGACAGTGACCTCCCTTGGAAACAAGGTCTCCCGAATAACCACAGCCACCCCACCACCCCTTCCCTGGGCCCATGGCCGGTGCAAAACCCAGAAACCTGGAGGGCACAACTCAACCAGAGGGACACCGCCCTCTGGGCCCAACCAGGTCTCGGTGATACAAGCCAGGTCCGCAGCCTCCTCCTCAATGATCTCACGGAGGAGGGGGGACTTGTTAGCCACGGACCTGGCATTAAAATACACCAACCTAAGCCCAGGGGTCCCGGTTCCCGTGCCCCCTAGGGAGGAAGGCCATAGGGTCGGAGCAAGCAACCACAGAGAATAAAAATATTAACAACAAAATGTTAACAAGAGCAATGTTAGTAGCAAACCACCGATATTTAATGCTTACCTTCAGGTTGTGTGGCTACTTTCAATGGTACTGAACTCTCCCCAGCTCCATGTTTGTTTTGGGCTACCACTCTGAAAATATATACTGCTTCAGGCATCAGGTTTTGAATTGTCACTTGCATTTCTCCAGGATGACTTGTGTTTTCAACACGCTCCCTTTATTTAAAAGAAAAAAGAAAGAGCTGGCAGTGAAAATGGGCATGCAAGACTTATTAGGACAGATCATTGTTGTTTTATGTTAGAGTGAAATCATCAATTATGGATAACATGAATATTACTACCGCTGTTTTGATTTAATCTAGGACAATCAATTGGGCAGCCATAGATTTACATTATAAAAGATGCAAAATAACTATGATAAACTTCATTGAATTAATGTGGGGTGCTAGATGATATAAAATAAACTCATCTGTAATCACCACAGCCTTCAAGTAATTGATACCCAACTTTTAATATAACCATAATAAAAGATGTCTTTCAGTGAGAAATTGATAGAACATGACCTGCTAAAAAAGCACTATGGTGGGTTTTTTTTAATCAGAATCTACAAGCTACAAGACCAGACTGTTAGAAGAAATGGCACCAAAAAGATGAATAGAAACAAATGAAGCAAGTAATTATTGGCAGAACAGTATATATTGTATAAGCATGGACAGCATACGAGACTCATGACTACAAGTATTTATGCAATCTTTGAACCAGTGGAGTCTGATGGCATCTTCCATCAATGTTCTATGTCTTTGGCATAGCTTGAAGTTTTAGCATCAAGAAAGCCTGGAACAATTTTGTGAAATCATCTAAACTAAATAACTAGTTCTGCTTATTTTAATGATTAAACTTCGGTCTATAGTGCATACTAAAATGAGAGGCTGTGATGCTTCGCCTATCAGCCCAAGTCTTATTTTTCAGTTATGCGTCCATACTTCGAAAAGTTCACAGTTTAGCAATAATTAAATAAGCACACCTGTTACTCAATTCCTTGGTGTAGAACACTGAGTAGGTAAGATTGTCTCCCTGTGGGTCAGATGCAGGGGTCCTCCATGTTAGCTTGATGAAACGAGTAGATACAAGAGACGCCACTACATCTCGAGGGGCAGAAGGCAAAGGTCCCGTTGTAGCTGGTGCTAGATGGTCAGTAGTGGCACTGGTCAGTGAAGTGGGAGGTAATGTTGGGATGGCAACATCTTGTCATGTGCAAACATTGGGGAATATGAAGGGCAAACATCACGACGATTTAAGGAGAAAACAGAAAAAAAAAACCAAAAAAAGAAATAAACAAACCCACGATGGAAAACAAAACAAAACGAACACACAAAAAAAGGCCATTAAACTGAAGGTTGGCATGCAGGCAAAAAGGTAACTACTGAAAACTAAGGGGGAATATCAAGGAGACATATCACTATTGGAGAAGCAATCAAAAAAAAAAAATCTCCATTATAATGAAAGTGAGGAGGAAGGGTAGGATGAAAATTACATATAAAGAATCATTTCATCATTAAAACATTAGTTTCCGAAAATTAAGTCTGGTTATGGGGTAACGGTTAATTTTTAGAAAACCATCTGTTCAAATCTGGAGTCAAATGCATGGAGGATTATAATATTTGTCCTTAGCAGAACTAGGACAGAAATGCAGAACATTCAAGGTAAGGTAGCACAGTAAAACTTCTTAAAATATTGCTAAATTATGTAATTTTTCATTTGGGACATTTCCTTTTTACTGATCTCAAATACCGCTCACTATATGAACTGTCATACTAAAATGGCCATGGTAATTTAAAATGGTATTTCTTTTTAATGCAACAATTATATTTTAATTAATTGCTCTGAACAAAGAAGAATATTCAATTTAAAAAAAAAACTTTAAAATTGCATATTATATCTCTCTTCATTAAATCTAGTAAAAACTCATTAGCAAAGTCATTATAACTAAATTCCATAGCATGATCATCCATTCTAAAACAGAATGGTTATTTTGTTACCCAACACTGGCCAATGATATTCTGCCTTGCACAATCATACTGAAGAACAATAATTAGAAAAAGATCCTTTACATATTAACAAAAAAAGGCCTTTAAGTTATCTCTTCTTTTATCTTCTTTCAGCAGTGTCATTTTTCAATATTAACTGGAGGCAATCATTAATTGATACAGTATTATTTATGCTGGAATAAATTTCAGAGGCAACTCAAGTGCCTTGACAGATGTGGAGAGTATATAAAATGGTTTGGCATAATGATGAATAAAATATGAATTCTAGAATAAGGGAAAGGAGGAGAAAGGGAGAGAGAATTGAAAGGGGGAAAAACAAAAGATGGAAAAATTAAAGAGATGAATAGTAACACTTACACTGAATATTACTGTAGAGAAGTTGAAATACTACATCAATGAGGCATTTTTGTGGCATAAACACAACTTGGCTATAAAGCAATGGGAAGTTTATGGAAATTGCCAAGCCTTACAGTTTCAGACTGCAAATTTGTATTGATCAGCTGTAACACAGACATTCCAACTCCATATGTTATAATGGTAATTCTTGAATGGTGCAGATAATATGAGGATATCTTAATTATTTAAAACGTTGGGTAGTTGATTTTTTTTCCCTGATCTTTGAAGTTATTAAAAGTATATCTGTTGAGCTCCCTAGCTCTACTGTGGTTATTTTGACTGGGATGTTTTCTTTAATCTTTTTTTTTCCAGTGCAAACTTTTAAAGGAAATCATAAAAGTGCAATAAAAACAACCCTCCTGTATTTGGGAAATGTTTTGTTTTAAAGGAAGTCATTTTATTCTTTACTATCATGCCCAAATAATAAAAAAGGTGTGTCACCATCAATATATCAACAAAGAACATTAAAAAAAGGGAAAGCAACATTTCCTGCCAGTCCAACCAGAAGTGATGCTGTATTTTAGATAAGATAGCAAAATCAATTGTTAGTGTAATAGGAAGATAAGGCAGAAAAATGTTCTGCACATGTCCAGTAATAAAACATACACGCTCAGGTCTTTCACTTAGAGGTTAAAATCCAATGAGGAACCACCCTAACATGTTCTATTAGATCTTGGAAAGAAGAAGAGCACACAATTATGCCATTAAAATCCAGCTGTCACACACAATTTATCTTTTTGAGAACGGTGAAATCTTCAGAAATATAGCATCAAAATCAATTCTGAACACTCAAGCTTCACATATCATGCTAAATCATAATGTAGTTCATATCAGACCTCTGCAGCTTTTTCAACAAACTTAGCCTCAGGGTTATCTTGTAAATAGTTTCAAGAATGGAATATTACCCCCCGATTATAAAAACACATTACCAATGGATCTCTTTAAACCGACAGCATTAAGTAATTTCAACTTTTCTTCTAAGCCTATGGATAAACAGCTCATCAAGAAGAAAAACATATCAATTTCATATTGATAGGATAGAGTATTGACTTTAAAAGTATTTATAAGAATGCTAAAAAGACATGTGTTAATTGTAGGCCGAGACCATGAGCTCCAGCCACACTTAAGCATAATGGCAGCTGGGTAATCCTGGGCCAGTCACTTTCTCTCAGCCCTAGGAAAGAGGCAATGGCAAACCACTTCTGAAAAACCTTATCAAGAAAACTGGAGTGGATTGTTCAAGCGGTATCTGAGAATTGGGCACGACTGAATGGGAAAAAAACAAAAATTATAGGGAGGAACAATCTGTCCATGAGCGAGCAGTGCCCCATGGAGAGGAAAATATAGCTCGATATTCTGCCCTATATTTTAACAATGTATGTCTCTGCTTTCTTACCATGATCCAGTATTATCAGCTGGGCTCCAGACTGTATATTTCCCACATCATTTTCCGCAATACACTGATAAAAGCCTTCATCTGATTTCACCAAACCCAAAACTTGTAGGTTGTGCTCATTCTTTAAAAAAAAAAACAAAGATGTACAGCATTCACTATAACATCTTCTAGCCACTGTTCAGGATTTTGAAAATAAAAACTATAAAAATGTGTGTGTGTGTGTGTTATATATTCACAACTCTCTTTCTATCCTTATCATTCAGACTTGTCCTTATTTTATTCTTTTTTTTAACATCTTATTTTTTATACCCCCTTATTTATACCGTTCAACGCTGACAGAAGTAATTTAATAAGTCCTTCATTATTTATTTACTTCTGCCATTTGCGTATTGCCCAATCTGCAAAGAATTCCTGCTGCTTTACGATCATCTCCCATTGGTGGCTCAACCTCTAGCTATTCTGCCCTATCAGCAAGGCCAGGAAAAGACAAAGGGCAAGACAGCACTCCCTTTCTGTTCAATGTCCATAAAGCAGCTGAACTGAAACACCATTTCTTGTTTCAGCACTAACAACTTGATTGCATTCTTTCCTATGCTTTCCTCTACACACAGCAATGTAGTCCATATCCTCCAACATGCTGGTCTTCTGACTCCATTTCTGGCTGAAGCTGTTGCTATACGCAACCTAAAGATTGGTTGGCCTTTTCTTTTCTCTAGTTTTGCTGTTACACACTTTTAATTGTTGGCTTTTCTTTTCTACATTTCACTGCCATTGGGGATTTTAAGCTTGGCTATAATGAGGGGAACAATGGGGAATAAATTTTCTCCTTAGAATCCTACTCCCGACACCTTCAAATAAAACATGAATGATAGGATTCTTTGCTAAGTAATATAAAACTGAACTGGTACATTTTTCAGTGTCTTAGCTCTAGGATGCAGTTCTTATCAACTGTATAACTGGAAATATTTCCAGTTTAATGATGAGGAAGAAACAGTCATGCAACCCCAAAAGGTCTTCCAACTCTCTAGGTGCAAACTGTTGTGACTGGGTTATTTGAAGGGAAAGATTTTTATGTTTATACTTTCTAGGGAAACATACTAGTGATTGGGCATTCTCGTAAGCGTGAGCTCGTGATCATTAAACCAGACCAAACGTCTTATTAAAGATGTACTTACTACAATTTTAAAGTAGTCACTAGGGATGACCACATCTCCATTCTTTACCCACTTGACCACTGGAGTTGGCTTTCCGCTCACGTTGCATTCAAACACAATATCCATGGATTCGTGTGCATAAATATTAGCAGGCTGCTTCAGAAACGTGGGAGGCACTTCAAAGTGAGAGAAAGGTCAATGACTAATTATTGATCAAACAAAAAATGGCTTGATCGGACGATATCTTTTCATTTATATTTCAAAGATATCTAACTTTTCTAAGATGCTTTCCAAAGCTGAATGGTTATTGGTAAAGAACAAATAATTAAGCTATATAATTTTACAAAGGTTAACCTGTGGCAAATTTAAACAGTTTTTTTAAAAAAATTACCAAATTATACTTTAAACAAATAATTTATGAGAAGCAAAGGTGAGCTTTACAGCTTATTTTCATATTGCCTGTCGTTGGCAACTACCTTGTGAAATCCCAGTTAAAGCTTTCAGCTATATTTTTTAATATCAATCAGCAGATCAAGATCAAATGTCCTGCTTTAATGAGTGTAATACAATTCTGAGTGTCTAAGTTCAGGCACATGCTCAAACTTCACCCACAAATGACCTTTTCTGAGTGGCAAAGGGAATAATTTTGTTTTGTATGAAATAAGTAAGCCGCATCCATGATGTTTTAGTGAGCAACATCAGAACTGATTCAAATAAATAGATCTGAAATATATTCTAACCATGAATGTTTATAATTGTATTGTTGAAACTGTACACAGTAATGTACATCTGCCTTTAGTCTCTACAAGCCCCATTACCATGAATTTTAATTTTAATTATAAGATCAATAATTTCAGATAAGTCCCAAAAGAGAAACATAAAATTTCCCACTGTTGCAAAATTTAAAAATGGGAAAGCAAACATACTGTTGCCAGTGTAGCAGATATAATCTTCTAAAAGTGGCAAGCTATCATAAATCAGCAGCTGGCATAAAGCTTTGTTAATACATTATAAATAAGTTTTTAAGAAATCCTAGTTGAAATCTAAAAGCTGTCAAATACAATTCTCTTGAGTATCACTATCACTATCAGAGATACTTTATGTATATACATATCAACTACTCAGGGATATATTTTGGTCTCACAGGATTTGATGGGAAGCTCTTAACTGAAGAAGCAATTTTTCACTAAGATTCAGTCACTAATATCTTGGTTTTAAGTTTCATAATGCTTCTTCATAAAAGTAGAAACAAAGCAATTCATTATTTCTAAATGATGTCTGTAAAGAATTAAAACAAAGAAGAAGACTGTTGATGAACAACGTTACTTTGGGTATGTCTGTCAATATTTCCATTTAGTAGCTCTTTTAAAGTCCAGAACAATTTATAATATAACAAGGATGCTTTTGAAAATAATTCTGCCACTAGAGGTTCCAAGATTTCCCAGCTGTCAAACAAAAAGGCAGAGGAACCACCTACATGTTATATTAAGGCTTTTATTTTATTTTATTTAATGAATGAGAGCAATAGCAACTTTCTAAATTCACACACACATACGGAATTCAATCCCATTTTTTTAGCACTGTGTTATTATTTAAATCAACCTATATACTCTGGCTGCAGGAGTAATCAGGGGTGCTATCAGTTCATCATTACATTTTTCAAATGTTCATTTTAAATCTTCATTTTAAAAGAACAAAGAGAAATTCCACTTGATAGAATTTTTTTTAACAATAATGTTTGACACTGACAGGCCAGGAAGCTCAAAAACCAATGTAATTTACGTCACACCATTTTCAGGAATCTTCTGCAGAGCTAAATACCGTGGCTGACATTCCCAGCTGAAAAGTGAACTTATAACCTTGTCTTCATCTATCTGTCTCCATGTTACTTCCTGAATTACAGTGATAAAAGAGAAAACTACCATCTGATCATTTATACAGGGGAAATCTGGTAAGTGAGATCAGATCAATTTCCTCTTCCTTAATGTATCTTTTAATACAGAACCCTAAAATTGAAAGTTGGAAATTTACAGAGGTCGAAAGTTGTTTGAGAGCCAGTTTGGTGTAGGCACCAGGCCAAACACCAGGAGACTGGGAGTTTTAGTCCTGGCTTAGGCGTAAAGCCGCTGGGTGACTTTGGGCAAGCAATCCCCTTTTATCTCTAAGAAGGAAGCAATGGCAAGCCACTTCAAAAATTGTTGCCAAGAAAAGTCCATGCAGACATCAGAAGTCAGGACTGACGTGTACTACATACACAGGTGAATAATATTATCCACCTGTAGAGGTACTACACAGTCTTTTGTACATTTATGCAGATAATCTACTTTACCATAGAAAATAAGGTGTGTCTCTATTGAAGAATATAGTACACACTTCGGAGAGAAAGGTTCTTTTTATCTTCAAGCCACAAGGCACTAATGTCAGCTTTGTATCTGCAAAGTAATAAATGAAGCACCTTCATCCACCTCATGCCATCTGTTTACCTTCTACCTAGCATTGTTTTCAAGGTGGAACCTTTCCAGTGGTTTAAGCTTTTCCCAACTCTGTATAGAAATGTTATAAATTGAATTTGCAAAGGATCTATTATTCCACTTCTAAGCTATGATAATACTCTTGCTTCTTGCTCTTGCTGCTCTCCCAATACCTGGGATCGATAATCATAACTACATTTTTTTTTTTGCTCCTGAACAAAACAATGGGTTTTTTTTAAGAATTCAACTGCCTCAGCTATATTAGCACTTATTTCTTTTCTTTTTTTAAAAAAAGTGTATATATGCATATGTATATGTATATATATATACCCTGCACAGTAAGATCAGCTCGAGCTTCAATAGTTTCATTCCCATTATCTGCGATGCAAGTATATGTTCCTGAATCATCTTCGGTGACATCATTTATCTTCAGAGTTCCCCCAGACAGGAATAGAAATTTGTGAGAACTGTATAAAACAAGACACATCGCCGGAGTGATTTTTTTTTTTGAAGTATGAGGGATTCAGATTTTTTTAAATACAAACATTTACAACATTGGGCTGTTGGTTTGAGCTCCAAGCTTGGCAGTTTGGCTGCAAAGGTTTCATCACCATTCAAGGAGACATCGTCAGTGTGCTTTGAATTTTGCTTGTCTGTACAGGTAACCAAATCGCCAAGCTCGGAGCTCAAACCAACAGCCCAACTACCAACCTGAGCTACTAATATTCAAATATATTTACAACATTCTTTGGAAGCCAGAATATTTTTAACATCCTTCCTCTCAAAACATGTTCGTTCTTAAATTCAACTGAAAATATTCTGGTTGAAAATCTGCTGCACTAATTATTACAGGTGATACAAGTCAACATTGCCATAGCAACTATCCAAGGCTTAGGAATGTTTGAAGAGTTAATAATTGACACAAAAACAATAATTAAAACAAAAGCTCCAATGAACAAAGCTAAAAAGCACTGAGCTTATAATAACATATAAGAGCTTGAATATTAAGAGAGGGGGGCAAAGGAGGGGATATTTCCAAAGTATATGTAGTTGTGTCATAAATACTGTATGGCTTAGAGATTGGAAAGCTGGATAGACAGACTTATAAGCACAACAAGGCATTGTGACAGAATGTGAAATAAATATCAAGTTATATTAAGAGATTTCTTATGGTAAAAAGATAATAAACCTCTAAATAATGGGCTTGGGAGTGGCTTTAAGTGGATGTAGTTGTTAGAGGATCTGCTTGTGAGGACTACATTTTGAAGAAATAGAAGACCTTCATTATACATATTTAGAGCCAAAGGCGACTTTGGATCCAACATGTCCATTCATCCAGTTGCTCCCTAAAGCAGCTGTGCCCTCTTAGTCTAACATCACACATTTTTTTAAACAAGGAGGCCCTCCTGTTGCCACTTCAATGCTTTCTTAACTCAGACACAAATTTGACACCCCCTTCATCAACATTTTGTTAGGTCCCTCTTTTTAGCAGTTTCCATGATACAGGACAATAGTTGCTGGCTCTGTCTGCTACCCAGCTGTTTCCCAAGAGCAACAATTTCTGTGACTTCCACATGGAATATCAGAATTAAAAACTCACTTTTCGGTAACAAGATCTTCTTCTTTTCTTGTCCATCGGATTAGAGGGACAGGAATGCCTGAAGCAACACATGGTAAAACTGCACTCTGCCCAGTCACTTTGGTAAGGGGAAAGGGCTGTTTCAGGAAGAGCAAGCCTGAAGAAAGGTCGGATTCTGCAAATAATATCAGGAAATAGCACGTTAAATTAGATGAAAAGGGATGGCAATATAAAATTCTAACTGGTTTTTCACTTGCTTCTAATAAAACATTTAACAGCAAATTAAGATCAGAGAAATGTGCTTGAAATTGGCATAGATACCAGCTTTATCTTGCCATAGGGTTGAAACTACACTTGTTTTGTTAATATTCAAGAAACCCCCTGGCAAAAAATTGAAACCATTAGAACAGAGGTGTCCAGCTTTGGCAACTTTACTCCCCAGCCAGCTTAAAAGGTGCCAGGATTGGACACCCTTGCTTTAGGGTGGACTTTTATAAGGACTTTTAAAGGTCACAGAGAAGCATCCATTTCAAATTAGCAAGTTTGAATCCCAGGTTTTTAGAATTTCTGATACCCATTGAACCACCTTACTCGTGAGGCACAAGAAAGAAAAAACCTCAGCACCGGTGCCTGTACCTGGAAGAACTTTAATCTCTGCTTCATCGCTGTATTTGGGAGACCCCCCAATTTCAATAACACAACAGTAAGTTCCGGCGTCTTCATCTGTAGCATTGCTGACAATTAAAGTTCCACTTGGCAACTTGAAGACACGACCGTCCAGAAAGAGGGGCTGATGATCCAGCTCCCACCTGACGAACGGTGCTAGGTCAGCATTAACTTCACAGTTAAGAACTATGGGGTTTCCTCTATGAACAGATGCCGACTCTGGCTGGGTAATGAATCGTGGAAGCCCTAAGGACCACAAAAATGAAAACCAAGCAATTAAGCAAACAATGCAGGTACATTCCTATAGCTTTTATTTTGCCCTGAAACGTGCTGATAGTATTTTAAGCTAGCATTCTTTTATGCATTAAAAGATTCATAAATTCGTTATCCAAGTGTCTTGTGAACATTGGGTGTGCAAGTTGTTATTATAGATTCTAGTTTGAGAACTTACTAATGAATGCTGTAACCAATAAGGAAAGAGTAGAAATTGCTCCATGTCACATATTTAATTAAATTAGATCCTAACTGGAAGCACAGTTTAAAATCAGATGGGAGAAAGTAGCATGTCAGATGAACAGTTATGCACAGCTAAAAAATTAATGAACTAAAAAGAAAAAACATAAAAAGAAAAGCCATGATAGAATATAAAAGAATGGCCTTGGGCCAGTCACACTCTCTCAGCCCTAGGAAGCAAGCAATGGCAAACATTTCCCCAAAACCCTGTCAAGAAAATTGCAGAGGCTAGAACAGGAAGTAGTCAGGAGACAACACTGATTCGACCAAAACAAGTCACTAATGCAAGTATTTACAACACAATTATTTATTCTACTAGTGAATCCATAAACAGCAACAGCATAAAACATAGAATCTGCCTAGCTGCCATCTCATAATTATTATAGTAGTATCCCAGGGAAAGCTTATTATAACATACCACACCTATTACTTCTAGTGTTATAAAAATACAAATATTTAGATGAGTGGTCTAGAACCACTAATGCTGAAAAATATAGCCTGCCTAAATGTGAAATAACTCCTGCCACTGAGTTTATTTCAAAATAGACTCTACATTTTCCAATTCTGTTAAGGATTTTTTTTTACCTGAAGCTCTATGTTGTTTTGCTTAAAAAAGCATAGTTGGCACATTAAAAAAACAGGAATATATATATAAAAAAATAACAACAAGACCTCCAAATGGCTAAGAGTGGGAAAGTTAAGGAAAGAGACAGAGAGGCTTAATTCTGGCTGCGCAAGAACAAATGTATACAAAGTCAACATTGAGAAAACAGCAACAGACAGCAAATGTTGCCCTCTGCAAAGAAGGAAAGAGTAGACCACCTAGTTATTTGCTGCAGGAAGATCACACAGATGGATTACAAGCAGCAGTGTAACAAACAATGGTGCATTGCAAGATGTGCAAGAAATACCATTTGTCTGCAAGCAACAAGTGGGAGGGCCACAAAAAAGAGACAACCATAGAAAATGAAGAAGCTAAAGTACTTTGGAACTTTAGAATTCGAACAGACAAGCAGCTGCCACAGAATACTCCCAATAAACAACTGTTGATGAAAGAAAGAAAGAAAGAAAGAAAGAAAGAAAGAAAGAAAGAAAGAAAGAAAGAAAGAAAGAAAATCTGACAGTACCTGAAGGCAGCAGAATAGAAAAGAAAATCACAAAATACAACAACCTGCAAACAGAGGTAGAAAGATTGTGTCAAAAGAAAGCAAAGGTAGTACCAATAGTCATGGGCACCTTGGATGCAAATCCCAAAACATCTGGAGCCCCATCAGCATTGATAAAATCACCGTCAATCAACAGGAAAAAGCATCTTTACCTTGCAACAGCTTACATCTTGTGATGAGACCTTTAACACCACCCAACAACAGCATCTACCTATCCCAGGTCGCTGGAAAGGATTTGATAGGTGGATAAAAATGTCAAATCTAGTCTAAACATCTGGCAGATTGTGCAACCAACTATACTAACGCTATACCCTTTTCTAAATCATGAGAAATCAAACAGGAAAATACAACGGCAAATGGTGATCAAAGTAACAATTCACCTAGATGGAAAAATTTTAATGCCTTAAACCAGTTCATGGTTAATCACTCAAGATGTTTAATGTACTCTAAAAATAATTTTGGCTGCACAAATTTGCTGAGAAGCAATAGGTTCAATTAAAACATATTCTGATTTTTAACCTGAAGCTGATAAATTAGCAGCTTCTAAAACTCCCAATTTGACTGAGAAATGTTTGTTTGACTGGAAGATATCAAAGCCCACAAAATAATGAGGGAAGTAGTAAAAGGAAGGTTTATTACTTTCAATCTCTACTAAAGAAAAGTAGGCTCTTGACTTTCCTGACAGCCTCAACAAATCAAAGAGCAGTAACAATGATCTTATGAGACAGATCATCTCCCAAACTGAATGAGAATCTTAGCTATCAGAAGGACTGGAGACCATACTTCCATCTTGTCAGTAGCAAAGTATTATTTTACCAGTGGTGGTTGGGAAAGTGCTGTGAAATACACTCAAACACAAGGCATTCTGTAATGATAGCAGGCAGGAAAATCCCCGAGGAGGAAAAACACTATAGCTGCTTCATGTGGAAAAGTCTGAGGCAATGCCCACCCAACCTTTCATTGTTCTCTATTTCACTTTAATATTAAAAAATAATAATAATCAGGAAATGGCCTCCATAGAGTGGGGAGGAAATGGTAGAATCAGGAATCACATATTAGGTTATTTAGCTATTTAGTGTGTACTTGTAACTAACCTGAATATGAATAAAGCAAAATGATATATAATACAAACCAGACCTCGATTTACAACTACAAGCGAGCCCACAATTTTGCCTATAGGTTGTAGTGGTTGTAAGTTGAGACACCAGGTAATTGGACTTGATTTTAAGACTAGGAGGCAACCCCCCCCCACAATTTAAATCTAAGATTATCACTAACACTTGCCCTAAAGTTAACCCTCTAAAGCAGTGTTTCTCAACCATGACAACTAGATATGTTGACTTCAACTCCCAGAATTCCCCAGTCAGCCATTCTCCATGCTGGCTGGGGAATTCTGGGAGTTGAGGTCCACACAACGTAACGTTGCCAAGGTTGAGAAATACTGCTGTAACGCTTCAAAGTAAGAAGTGGTCTCTGGGGACTGCCCCCTTTTAAAACAGACATTACTTTTTTAGAGACTGCCTTCTCAACCTATTTCTCCTGCAACACACAATATGTATTTATTTCTGCGGAAACATTAACTCAGATTTGGAAAATGTAAGCAATAGCTATCCAAATAAGGTTTTCACCTGCAACTGTGAGCTTAGCTGTCCTGCTTACGATGGTGCCAAGACTCTCCACGGTTGCCACACACTGGTAATGACCTTCATCAGGTTTATTGTGCTTGGAATGGACAACACTGTTGATTAACAAAGATCCATCTGGTAGCAATTGCCGGCGGTCATCTGATACCAAGTTCAAGAAAGTCCCATCCTTTCTCCATTCAATTTTGGAGGTGGTTCACAATATGCTGAACAGTTCAGTATAACAGAAGAAGCTCTAACTGAAAGAGTGTCCACTGGTTCTACTAGGAAATAAAACGGAGTAAAAGTTCTCACTGTAGGTTCTATAAGAGAAAGAGAGACAGAAACATAGTATTATTGAGGGTATGCCAAATATATTATGCTGAAATCTTATCTTATTATGGATATAAAAAAGACCTTCACTGCTCCAAAATCTACAAAACCCTCAAGCTTCTTACACGAAGAAGTTTAGATTAGCAAAAGAAACCATAATCAATAGTCTGAAGAATGACTTTTGCAACCTGGCAAATACTAGAGAAGAGTAGGAAAAAGCAGTAGCAGTTTCTAGGCATTTAAAACAAAGCCTCTGGTTATTCTCCCTTTTGGAAGATGGAACAAGTGTCTCACAGAAGGTGATTTTGGTATACATTGCCCTATATTCTTAAGAGAGATAGCCACAGTGTGTGCTACTAGAAAACATATGGTCCCATAATTAGCATACACAACTTGTAACATGTCATTCTCAAATATTTATAAAAACCCTGATCTCTATCAATACAATTTTAAATAAAAAAAGGAGAGAGAAAATGCAGATCATGGCTTCTGGGATTCTTTCCAACCTTTTTTTATCAGAATTGGCCACAGGAGGCATCTATATTCTCTTCTATCTGATTGAGTATACTAATCTGTTGCATCTCTGATATACAGTGGAAACCACAGGGCTAGTGGTTATGCTTTACTGCAGATCACATGACCAGAAGGAAGGTGGGCTTGGAATGGAATAATCAGCAACATTTTGAGCATCTAGCCGACTGTTCTATCACTGGGATTCGCTGGGATTTTTTATGGAATGTTTTTCTCCACGATTTTCAAAGATCCAGCCCATTATTAAGGCTCAGTGTGTTGCTTGCCAGATCCTCCTGTTCTGTTCACTTTGCAGATAATTATCCTGTGAAACAACAGGGTCCGAGGACCTCCAGCATTCCAATTGAATTGAAAGAATAAAAATGAAGAGCAATTGTGCATAAAACCTTTAATTAAATTATGCAAGACTATGCTGCTGTGTTAATTTTTTTAGCCAATAGTATCTTTCCTTCCCTTCCTTGTAGTATCATTGATCCAAAAGAAAATGTGCTTTGTTTCTCCAATATTTTGATACAATAACTGTGGCATCTAAATTGAATTAGCTCTTTTATGTATCAGTGAACTTAATGCAGGTCCTAATGTATTCTTATAAACACATCTTACAATAACTACAGGATTTAGAACTTAATATTTAATATTCCATATGAAGGATTTCTTGAAAACTTTTAGAAATTATTTTGCATCTTGGGGAAGATCTTAAGAGTGGGGAAAACCCTTAACGTACAAAAAGAGATTCTGCAGCCACATACGTTTTTCCCAAATCATAAGCTCTTGCAAGTACAGCATCAAACTAGGGCAGCAGAATTAAAACACTATAACAAATAGAACAAGAAGCAGGACAAAGGAACACTTCATGAAGACGTACTTATCTCTTTGTTCTCCTTGTGCATTGAAGTAACATCACAGCCACTAGATGGCATCCAAACCAACAAAATAAATGCCCAATGGTGCTCAAAATTAAAATCTTGCACTGCTGTAGGACTGCTCCTTTATGGGCAAAGTGTCAGATGCTCACTTCTAGTATAGTTATGCAATTTCAGAGATTAGACCAAGGTATTTTTATTATAATGCTGAAGCCCACCTTCTAAAGATTTGCACATTTACATATAAAAATTTCCCCAAGTGTGTAGTGTCTATAAGATACAGAAGAGAAAAAAATAATATAGCCAACATAGCTAACCCTTAGTTACGGCTCAAACTGAACAATGACTTAGAATGCATTAAAATGTTGATGTGTCTTATATACTAAGGAAGTCAACTGTTGGTTCTTCAAGGTCAATACTTACCCCTTGCCTAGGCAACCGACCTTGGGGTTCCAGCAGAGTTCCTTCTCAATTACTAACAAAACTTTAGGGATACTTAAGATTACATTATTAAGCTATTCCTATTGTCTGGGAAGGGGCATCCTATGTTGTTAAAAAAGAACAACTGTTCAGCAAATAGGTGCTCCCTCCCACTGCAGTCAGAACTACATCCATGCCACCTAATAACAAAAGCAACAATGATGCAGTGGGTGTGTGTGGGTGGGTGTGTAAAAAAATTTCATCAAAACTCTTCAACTGGAAAAATGCTTTGCTTTTTAAGGATATACACATCCTGGCAAATGTAGGCCTTAATTGCCAATTGGAGACAAACGCATAAAATAAAGTGTCAGAAACAGAGACAATACTCTAATAGCTTGGTTTTAAAGCTTATTAAGAGTGGAAATAAAATGTGTTCCAGAAGAGTCAGACCCCCAGCCAGGCTGGGGAGAGGGAGGTTTCTGTACTGAGTCATCCACCTTTCCCTATATGGGAGAAGAGGTTGGGGGAAGCAGCTGGCATTCCGCCTGCTGCTCTAAAAGTAGCTCCTTGTGACGGTGGCAAAGGCAGTCCATGCTCCAAAATTATTTCCGTAAATCGTGATCTGGATTTTAGCAACAGCTTGATCAATTTCATATATATGTATATATGTATATATATGTGTATATATATATATATATATATACGAAAACAAAATCTACGAAAACATATATATATATATATATATATTCACCAGACTCTCAAATGTCCAATTGATTTAGATCCCCTTTAACCATTCAACACAACTTTCTCATTTGAAAGTTGAGCTGATTCAACAATGTGACCGAATCCGCTTTGAGCAGAATCACCAAACTATTTGCTCAAGATATTGAATTTACTTCCCCAATGCATTCCTTCACTTTTTTGATATGATATGAAAGGATAGCTGAAATACACAAATAGTGGCTGGATATATTGCACTTACTGCTTGCCTATTGCATTGGTTGGCCAGTTGTTTCCGAATACAATCCAAGGTGCTGATTTTGATCTTTAAAGGCCTATTTACATTTACAAAGTCCTGAATAATCTTGACACCTCCTATCTGCAGGCCTGATTATACCCATGAGCCTGCAGAGAGATAAGAGAAGGCCTCATTCACTGGCTTATCATGTGTCTTACTAGATAATAAAGTTCTCTCAGCAGCAATTCCTTTCCCTTGCAATTTCCTCTCATTGCTTTTAAAGACATGTTTTTTCCCAATCTGCATTTGGCACGCTAAAAAGATGGTAATAAATGAAACCAGCTTTTTAAATATAATTTCAGTATAATTACTTCTGTGTAAGAAGAATCTCATGGGCTATCTTGGAAGGCAATTTTTCCTGCAGCAGATTTCAAATCTCCAAATAATTGATTAAACAAAATGAAATTAGTTAGCAGTTTTGTGCGACACTTCTGCACACAGTATTTCTGCTTGCATCTACAACTGACTGCAAAGAACATTTTTAATGTGCATTTAGATATGTAGATTTGTTCTCTTTCCACTGAGCTAGACACAGCAAGCAACGTATCACTTCGCAACAAATTCATTTCAAGGTATCTTTCTGCTCCCATTGTTTTGCATGTAGGGCTGCTTGCCTCGTCTTGCTACAAAGCAGCTTATTCAAACTGTTTACATATTGTCAACACTTCATGCATCTGCATCAGTCAACTTTCAGTATGTAACTCTTGCAATGTTTACTGAAGGTCATTGACATCAATCCAGTCCTTTGACAGACAGGCACAGCACTGAGAGAGTCCTAAGAGCATGGACTCAGCTGAAGGAATTTGCTTTGCAGAATACAAATAATTAGCATGATGATTTTAATCTCTGTTATGATCTACATGGAATGAGGAAATATATCTCAATTTATAGATTACAATCAAAGGGGGTGTTAAAACACAAGAACCCTGCTGGAACAATTGAAGTTTTTAAAGAAAGCAAAGGATCTTACTGTAGCCAATCAGTTAAAGTACAGCAAACAGAATTTCATTAACTGTTCTTTCTGCTGTTGTTTCCCAATAACTGATACCAAGCAAATATTGTTGTATTGATTATGTCACTGTGATTAATAACTTTGATAGATCCATCTTGTAAAGGGGGATTAAAATAATTCAGATTAGCATTAATCACTATATGTTATCACAGCACATTCCATGACTTTATGCAATTTCTTTCAAAACTTAAAGAGTTTTGTAGAATATTTTAGAGTATTTCAAATGTGCTACATACAATATATACACCTATATACGCCTATATACACCTATCCAACAAAGGTAATTAGTATATATATTTCCTGATTAGTCATTGCCAACACTAACCCTCCATCCGTTATTATTAAATTCTTCCTGGATTTTAATTATTCTGGATCAATATGGTCCATGTTAAAGAAATGAACATAAGAATTAATTTGCTCCATAAGGCAATGTTAATTTTGATCTAATGCAATTAAATCAATCTTATTTATAGTCTCTCATTGGCCAAATAAAGTCTTTTATAATAACAGGAATCACTTCCCCTGGCAATAAATTTTATGCTAATTATGTATAGTAGATAACACCTTGCGTCTGTCCTGTACCACTTCTAATCAATACTGCAGAGAAATTTCTCTATTCATTTTGATTATTTCTAAATTTCTAAACTTTTTAAATTATATGTACTATTTCTGTAAAAAAAATCATTAGGGAAAATGTCATTTTTACTGTTATTTTTCCATATTTTCCCTCCTTTGTTATTAATTTTGTGATTAAGTTATAAATAAAATTAATTTGGTATTCAGATTGCTTTACATGTTTATATAACTGCACCATATTTAACTTTTGTTTATAGTTCTATTCTTAGCACTAAGCAATGGAGACAGCATAGAGGTAAGTCAGACACTTTTGGCTGCAGAAAATTTTCCTTTGCAGAATTACCATTATTCAATACCTGAATCCCCAAATTCTACTTTCCACAAATTCATGGCTAAAGTTATATTGATAGATCTAATTTTCTACATCCCCAGATATTTTGATTACGCAGGAAGCTGTATGTTGTTTGTAACAGAATATTTTCAGCAAAATAAGAAATACAACTCTTGTTAATCATTTTCCTGTAACACAGTAACCCTTCTCATGATATTTACAAAACAGTCAAAAATTCCCAGAAGAACCTGAAAGAATGCCTACCTGCAGCAAATCCAGTGCCAACAATCTACTATAGTTTCATTACTGGAATGGAAATCTAAAACACCAATTAAACTAGGGTTATACTTTTGGATCTAGTGTTAGAAAGAAAGCTACAATCCTTATAAAAATGTGCACTAATTAGGAGTTTAACTGAGATTTAATTATACATTTAATAATTTTGGCCCTCCTTGCTTACCATCTGTGGGAGACAGGCAAGCTGTGTGTCTCAGAATGAAGGAAAGGAGGGCATATGACAGAAGCAAACCAACCAAGCAGGCGCTATTGTTACGGATCAAAAGAAGAAAGGAGAAATTAAATGTTCTTTTTGTACTTATAAAAAGTAGGTGTATCATCTGACCATTGTTTAGAACTACTGTACTAACAGATTTCAGTAGAGCTTCATGCTTATATATGTGATTCTGTGTGTGATGGAGAAGATACAAAAAAGAGAGAATACAAAAAAGAAAAGAAAAGAAAGGGTTTTTTTTTGTGTCTTTCCTTTTCTATGAAAAATAATTAGTAGTTTGTATTAAATAGTTCTCATGACTCTTTCACATTGTTTTAATTGGCAAAGTAAAAGGCATGGAAGACATGCATGTGGCTTTTGGTTTGGAAGGGTTGCTGTTTTAACCAGGGCCTCTTGAGTTATATGTTGTTTAATCTTCATATACTGCTGAAAATCAATGCAATTAGATAGGAGACTCTATAAATAATATAAATAAATGTATGCACTGCATATTAAGCAACAGTGCAATGTCTTGATTGCTGATTGTAGGCATCTATATTACCACACGAAAATGACCAAACATGTGCTATAACATAACCCCCGTAATTTGTGTACTTGCTTGATACTGGACATAAGTGTATTAGTGATGGACTTTTTACATCATGACTCAAATTTCCTTATTTGCCCCTTTGCTTCCCCTATGGATGCTTACATTGCTAACATCACATAATTGTATTAAAATTATATCCATGCCATATACCGGAGAACATAATGCCACAGTGGGATGTAGGCAATAGGTCTGTGAAATGATTCTGATTCAGGAAGAAAAGGTTACTTGTTACGTGCTTGGATGCACACATCACACCTGCTGGCAATTCATTATAGAAGAGACACGTTTCAGGAGATGCCAACTAGCATAATTTGTGTCCACGTGTGCTTTAAATCGCCTTCTCCCATTTGGATCTAGGACCCTCCCGATGGCTCCTAAAAGATAAAACTAAACTGTTCATGTAGTTAATGCTGGCATTTTCACAGGCCTTGACTTGTTCTGCTTGGAAGAGTTTCCTTTCTCCACCCACTTCTTCAGTGACATAATTAAAAGCTGCTTAACTCCATTGCAATCTTAGGGGAAAATGAGGGAGATGGTTCATCAACATTTAGAGTTAGATAAGCCAGTGCCCTCAAGATGTTCTAGATGGTTTTACTAAACCTTACAACCTAGTGATGAGGGCTGAAGAGAAAAACGTATGGGTGTTTCGAGCTTATTTGCTATTTCATTAGAGCAACATTTCTTGTCTTAGGAAGCTGAAACCACTTGATGAAACCACTTAATTGCAATTCGACTTTTAAAGCCTGAATTTTCCCCAAATGAGGTAGAGAAAGTGTTTTCAAAGTTCCAAAATTCGTACTAAGTCAGGAGAACTCAGTGTGTTCAACATGACAAGACTTTCACTGAAACAGACTTTAGTGCAAAGAATGGCAATGAACTATTATCACTTAGATATATTTCTGCCTTATTTCAGTAAAAACTAAATTTAATGGAACTTTTGGGGGAAAGAATGTCTGTTAAAACTGAGTATCCCTTAAATCTAAATTTACATCACTGACATAATTTCTGTCGTTCATTTGATTACCCAATTAAGGTTTTCATTCATTTGTCTCCTATTTAATTATATAAATGAGGCAAACTACATCAAAACGTTAATCATGTAATTTATTCAAAATGAAACAAATGGAGACGAATGACATAACTTGCACCAGTGGTCCAGACTGCTAAGGTAACAAGAAAAACATCTGATCCATTCAAAATAAAAAAATTATCTGCTTTGTTCAAAATCTGCTGAATGAATGTCTGTCTAGAAAACTGAGGATTTATTCCATGACAAATTAAATTGGCACCTGTCTTTGCAACAACATATACCTTTGCCCTAAGTTGTCAATTTGAAGCTTTTTGTTTGTTAGTGGAGGGAGGGAGATGTAAATCTGTGCCTTTACTGAAACAACAAACTGAGGAAATACATTTTTTTTTGGCAGAGCAAAGAGGAACAGCTTAACCAAAGCCACCTGAGAGCTTTTGTGAAGGGTTTCTGAATATGAAGGGAAAAAATAAAGAAATAATGCTTTCAGAACAATTTTCTTCCACTGGAACATGTACAGAATGGCAAGATTTCAGAGGAGGATAATGTTCAAGCTCCCAGCTCTGTTTTTCATCTGGCTAACTAGAGGAGAAATAATGAAGTCCTTGGCAGTCACAAAACATACAGCAAAGGATGCCATTCAAGCCACTGAATGTATCTTGTTTTGGAAAGCTATTTCTTAAGGTAAAGGTTAACAGCAGAGACAAAGCTGTATGAAGGAAAGAAGAACATGCTTGATGTTTAATTTTGTTCCAAAGGCACTCTTGTTGCATAAAATAAAATTCAACAACCCCTTTACGTCGAGCACAAAGTAATACTCGCAGAAATGAAAATGACTTCATGAGTTTGATATAAATCTCTGATATTAGACTGTTATTGTTTTTTTCCATGCAAATCAAGACCTTGGGAAAAGTCATTTGCACCTGGAGTATTTATGCATTTTAATTTCTTAAATTATTAATATTGTCACGTTAAAAACGTTAAACATGACTGAATCTTGGATAGCAACTTACCTAGCAATGCAACTCAGAGACTAATTCAGTGTTTCATTGTTCAGTTTTATGTACTTAAGAGCAGCAATAAGCAACAAATTACCATTTGTTCAATTAACACTTTATTGATATTCATTTTTTTCTTATGAAGCAACATGATGTATTTTATCTCATGCATAGCCTGGAAAATACCTATCCTAATTGAAACCTGCACTGGAGGAAAGAACTTCCACTAGAAATAAGAGCTCACACAGAGATCTACTTTGCATACAACTACTAGTTAATACTACAACTTAGCTTGGATCCTTTTAAATATTGCTGCAGTGCACTTTTTACACTGATCCTGTTTTAATTCTGAATCTACAGCTATAATGGATTTTTTGAAAATATATTCTCAATGTGTATTGCACAAGAAGCTGTTTAGACAAGATCTCTTCTTTGGAAATCATGGTATGGTTGGTCAGTTAATTCTATTTCATTCCTCTTAGTCTCCCTACCATTTTTAAAAAGTAAAGTATTGAATTACGAAAAATTCAAAATTAGTTTTCAATATAGTTGATCAGTTCAAGATTGGCATTTACCTACTGTAGTAGTATATGGTATCTACCTAGCCAGTTTTACTCAACCTTGACAAGTTGAAGTTATGTGGACTTCAACTTCCACAATTCCCCAGTGAATGGAAGTCCACACAGTTGCGACCCTTCCTGGACCGGGGGGGCTCTACACACGGTTGCTCATGCCCTTATCGCCTCTCGATTGGATTACTGCAATGCGCTCTACGTGGGGCTGCCCTTGAAGAGCACTCGGAGACTTCAGCTGGTGCAAAATGCGGCCGCGCGAGTGATTATGGGCGCACCTAGGTGCACCCATATAACATCTATCCTCCGCGAGCTGCATTGGTTACCGGTGGTCTTCCAGGTGCAATTCAAGGTGCTAGTGACAACTTTTAAAGCCCTTCATGGCTTAGGAGCGGGATACCTGCGAGACCGCCTACTGCTACCTTATGCCTCCCAGCGCCCGGTTAGATCTCACAGGGAGGGCTTGCTCCAGATACCGTCAGCCAGGCAATGTCGGCTGGCAAGTCCACGGGCTAGGGCCTTCTCTGTAGCGGCACCATCCCTTTGGAATATGCTCCCCGCGATTAGAACTATCCCTAATCTACTTGCCTTCCGCAAAGCCGTTAAGACCTGGCTTTGTCGGAGGGCATGGCATTGAGACCTTGTTCTTCCCCCGTGTATGTCTGAATTGATATGAATGAGTTTTTGTTTTTATACTGTATAGGAAATGCTTTTATCTTGTATGCTGCCTCGAGTTCCCCATTGGGGGAAGTGAGGTGGGATATAAATTTAATAAATAAAATAAATAAATAAATCTTCAACTTCCCAAGGCTGAAAAACACTGGCTAGGGCTACAGCCATCATATGGTTGCTCTCCCCCCTGATATTAGTGAGGCACATATTATTTCATCTGTTGAAAAGCCACCTCTTCACCCAGACTGTCTCTCTGTGAATGTTTATTTTCTTTCCTTCCTCCACTGTTGTTTTTAAAGTAAACAGGCTTTCTTTAATATTATTTTTAATTACCACTTTTTATTGGTATGTTTATTTTGTAAATCACTTTGAGATGTTTTTGTATACAAAACAATATAAAATACAGTGCATTGAGAAAAATACTACTACACATTTCCTCTCCTCATAAAATTAAATTCCTCTGTAAGTATAGCAAATATTTATGCCTACTATTTTCTTTGTTGATTAGCATTCTAGCACTTGCCACATAACTCTGCATGTAGTGTTTGCTTTGCCCGCTTTCTTCTTTTCGTACTGCAGCCATGGAAAAGAAAAATCTCCATTGAAGATGCATTAATTCCTAAACATAGAAAATGAGCATCACATGAATAATGAATTAGAAATTTTTGCTACATGCCAGCAGCTTTGTAGGAGGAAGCAATATTTATGAGGTCCCTTAGGACAATAAGAAGTTAAAAATGGAGAAGAAACACACACTAACATTAATGCCGCTAGAAAAAAAAAGTTTGGGAATAACATACCAGGGAGAGAGAGAAATATATTATACAGGCACATTTAGAAACAAACTACAGATGTTGTGTAATCAATATAGCTTAAAATACTTCACCCTCACTAAATGAAGCTCCAGAAGATACAATCTATAACAGGAGAGTGGGGATAGGGCAACATATGGTTTTACTCAGTGCTTTGGGGGAAAATCCATTACAAGACGGGTCCTATCTATTTCCCCTACGCACTTGTTGCAGCTACTGTCAGTTCTGCCTCTGCAGAAGCTGGGGAACTAAATCTTCTTATACACAGAAGGACAATATGGTCACCATGCTCTGCAGAAAGAAAAACTTGAATGAAAATTGAAGGCTAACAACTGCAAGTATAGCAGGGAGGAAGAGGGCAAGCAAGGAATGGAATTGAGGGGTGGGAGGGCTTTCAATCTTCCTTCGCCTGCAATTTCAAATGCATCAAAATAGCCAAGTGATAAAAATTTGCTTGCTTCTTCTTTCCAACAATATTGGTGAGGTAGAGAATACTGGGATGAGGTTGGGTATGATGGAGGGAGGGGACAAGGTAGCCTTCATAGAGAAAAAGATGTCTATTCTTGATCTACATGACACAGGCACATCGATCAAGGGATGATAGCCTGGAACAGGAGAAAAAGGGGCCATCAAAACAGCACAACTAACAAATTCCAAGCCTTCAAAGTTAGAAAGCTAGGCCATCCGTCATCACAGTCATAATGCTGAAATGGCAGTTCCCGACGGGTGGAGTAAATGAGATGGTATGAAGAAATCAATACTAACATAATTCCTTCATCCCATAATTATTTTTGCAATCCCTATGAAAACATTTCCAAGCGCTGAACAACATTCAGATAAACAAGAAAAACTGAAACACTAAATTTGTTCTTTCAGTACCGTAAAGAATAATTTGCAGCACTATGAAATCCAGGAACTTTGGCTTAATTTACCAGCAAGTATTTTATAACTTGCCAATGAATCAAAGCCTTTTCACAATGGGTATTTCCACTCCACATGCATCCAATTAGGCTTAAAAAAAGTTCAACAAAAAGTTGTTTGACCTAAAATTATGACGTAATTGCTTCCAAACTGACCCAAAGATTTTAGTAACAATAGCTACTGAACTCAAATAAACTTTGCCTTTGTATTTCCAAAAAATGATTGTGCTTGTCTGGGAAAGGATTTTCTTTTGCCATTAATTCTATCAGGAGACATGTGGGCAGTTACTACCAAGATTCTAAAGAAACATGCAGTACTCAGAAAACCCTGAAATCACATCAACAATAAATGAAGAAGCAGTTTCCTATTGATGTTCTACAGTAGACAAATGGGGGGGAGGAAGATGGGTAAATCATAAAATAGACAGGATATACCTATAAGTATAGAAGATCTTTTAAAGTCCGGTTGTCCCTGTGGAACAACTATAGTCTTTTAAAAGTCTATGGAGATTTTCAGTGACATCCAGGTCATGGTTGTCCCAAAGGTGTTTTTTTCAAGAGGTAACTGAGCTTTCTGGTTTTTCTTTGAAGAAGTTCCCCTTCTCATCCCATATCTTTTAAAAGCTCCTATAAGAGCTGAGGTTTGTTTGAGGAACTGACTCTTCCCAATTATGTCAACTTCTCCCATAAGGTCTAGCAGGAAAGGTCAAGACTCCAGGTCTTGACTTTAGGGAGAGCCATCTGGTGGGCCCCAGGAATACAGCCTCTTTTGGAGTTGCATCCACTCCTTGGAGCTTCGTTCCCTGAAAATTAGATTGGAACCCACCAGCCTTTCACAAGACCTCAAAGGCATGGCTGTGGGACCAGTCTTGGGATCCAGATTTGTATGTGAACATCTGCAAGGGCTGTGCTGAGTTCTGTTGTATTTCTAATCTCAGCTATGGGTTTCTTGATTGTTTTATGTTTTTAATTATTGTTAGCCTCTCAGAGTCATGAATCGAGGGAGGGAGGGAGGGAGGGAGGAAGGAAGGAAGGAAGGAAGGAAGGAAGGAAGGAAGGAAGGAAGGAAAGATTTCTCTTCCAAGTTAAACTCTTACAACTGTGGGGGAGGGGAAATTGTAATATGCATGCATGTTTTGCTGACAAGTAAACTATTTTGATTGATTAAAATCAAAAGGGTCAGAATTGCTTATAACAAATAGTTACAAAATAGGGTGGCATTAAAGAGGTATCAATAGGACATGATAATCTTGCTGCATGGTGTTGGTGCTTCCTTAATTGAAATGCCCATTCTTTCTAGGGCTATATGGCTACTATGCAACTTCAGGAAAAAGTGCAGCTTTTAAGGAGCCACTAACAGATACAATGAATGAAATTATATTTAAGTTATAATACTTCTAGGAATTCACTTGTTAGCATTTTAGCTAAACATACTGATAACTAAATATAAGTAGGACTGTCCAAATAAGGTGCTTGTCTTCTAAATGTCAACTTATGATTAAAACAATTTATAAACAATATATATACAAACAAGGGAGCCATTCCATTCAAAGCTGTTTAGGAGCACTGCATGCCAACAATCAATCTCTATTCAAATGATAATTAAAAGACTAATAAAGTTCTGAAGTCAAAGTCACCGTAGAAAAAGGCTCTCATAATAATCAATCAATCCAAAATTATGGGTTTCTTTTTTTACACAGCAGTATTTGCCAGAGAAACCTTGTGCCCTTTTCATAAAGACAAAGCAAAAGCAGAAATCCTCATTTCCTAATTATTTCCTAGTCATTTTACAATTACTTCCTTTCAGGAAGCTTATGCAGTCTGACTAGCTCCAACACTAATAATCTTCTTCAGAACTAAGCTATCCAAATAGCCTAGGAACTCCTAGAGCAGAAACAATGACAAATACGGAGTTCTGTGTTGAACAGCACAGCTTTCATTTTGGGAAAATAGCTTTACCGGGAATCCTATGAATCTCATCCCTACAAATCCAGATCTACACAAGTACAAGTAATAACCTAAAAAGTATTTGACATCTCCATTGAAAATTATAACTGCAAAGGGCTAGGAAGCACAAAGAGATTTCCCAAGCAGGAATGTACAAGCAAATGACCCCGTTTATCTGTAAAGTACTTGTTTGTGTTTAAGCATACTTGACTACTAGATTCAGCTTCTACCCAATCAATGCTCAGAGGGCATATGTAGATTGTGGCAGTTATTGTAGCCAATGAGGTTTATCCAAGGCACGATTATAGCTAATTGAAACCTTGAGAATGTGGTGAATTGGTAGTGGCTGATTGCAAAAGGCAGAAAACCAAGAAAGTCCAGCTGCCTTTTGGGAAAAGCACCTTTGGGACAATCATGACCTGGACGAGAATCATAAGCAAAAAGACAGAATTTTCCATTCCTCTTTTGCATCTTTTTACCTCTCTGAAGAGAGATGAAGCTTCAGCTCTTTCAATGTTACATCCCTGGAGGAAGGAGGGAACTGCAGCGTAAGGGTAGACAAAGAGAGGCTAAGAGAGAACTTAGCTAATTGAAGTGAACTCAAGACTCCTGGGTTAGGTGCATGACCCTGTCTCTAAGGGTCCTAAAGAAGCAGTGGAGCTAATCACAGAACCATTCTTGGAAATTTTGAAACCTTCTGGACAACTGCTGAAGCTTCAGAAGACTAGACAAGAACAAATCCCATCCCACTTTCAAGAGGAGGAAGATTTCTTGACTGCTGGTTCCTTTACTTAAAAGGCAGGACCTATCCATTACTTCAGTATCTTAACAGGTAGCCCTCGACTTACACCCGTTCATTTAGTGAACGTCTGAAGTTGCAACAGCACTGAAACAGTGACTTATGACTGTTTTTCACACGGCTGTTGCAGCATCTCCATGGTCACATGATCAAAATTCAGGTGCTTGGCAACTGACGCATATTTTTGATAGGTGCAGTTTCTCAGGCACTGGTGGTATTCTACTGGTTCTGCCAAGCCGGTAGCGGCGATGAGCAGCCGAGACCGAACTGGTTCTCTCTGCCGCTCTGCTGTTGCGCCCACCTGCCGCCTGGGCCCCCACACTCACCTTTATCCTCTGCTTTTGAAGCGCAACTGCTTTGCGCGGCACAGAAGAGTGCTGCGCGGCAGCTGCTGAAGTGACTGGGAGAGTGCAGCCTTGCAGGAAGTGAGTTGGAATGCCTCTGCACCTGCGCAAATACCTCTGTGCCTGTGCAAAGTGCTCATTTGGTGCACGTGCGCAAAGCACGCCCACCAAGCCACGCCCACCGAACCGGTGGCAAAACATTTTGAATCCCACTACTGATCCCAGGGTCATGTGATCCCCTTTTGCAACCTTCTGACCAGCAAAGTCAATGGGGAAGCCAGATTTATTTAACAACTACATTACTACTTTAATAACTGCAGTGATCCCCTTAATAACTATGACAAGAAAGGTCATAAAATGGGGCAAAATTCACTTAACTGTCTTGCTTAGCAACAGAAATGTTGGGTTCAATTGAGGTTGTACTGTAAGTTGAGGGTTACCTGTACTGTGAATTCTAAGGCTGACTCTTATCCTTGTTGCTACTAGTTTGTTGTTCTGTATTTTTAACTTAAGTCCCATTTTTTTCTCCACTATGATCCCTGGTTATATATTAGCTGGATTAGCAAGAATGAAAGAGGTGGATATAAATATCACTGTAAAACATTAATAAATGGTGACCTAGAAACCTGCCCTATTATTACCATCCCTATTTTGACAAATATACTTCAGCAGTATATTTTATGTATAGGATTAATTGAAATAAGCTGACTTTCTAAAAATTGCACAAGTTAATTAGATTTGTATTGCACTCTTTGAACATGTTCATATGTTATCATGGAAGCTTCTTGTCACAGCAGTTTTTTTCTTTTAAGGCAACTTCCTAAGCTATTATTATCATCATCACCATAATCAAATATGGGAAATGAAGATTACTGATTAATTAAGTACTAAGAGAACAAGGATCCACCACTTATAGCTTGGTTTAATAACCAGCATTTACTTATGTTTATCATTGTTTGCTTTTTGTTAAGTCTCTACAAAGGGGAACTCTGTTTCTAACAATTTTATTTCTTAAAACAGTTTTATCCCACATTTTCTCTAAGGTGTTTAGAGCAGCATACAATCTCCACTCTTTTTCCCTCTTACTGACATACATGAAGCAGAAATACAGTGACTGATCCAGTGTCCCACATCAACTTCATGATGGAAGAAATTCAATCAAAGTGTACATGTTTTAATCACAATATTTAGCCATTGTCATGCACTAGTGTGTAGAATACTATGGTCCCTCTGCAAATTAAAGTGGCAAGCCACTACAGCTCTTAGATCCCAATTGTCTTATTAACACAGGATGCTATTTACAATAAAATAGCTGCACATTTCCATTTAGTTTTGCATACAACCACTGTTTTCTGTCCCCTGCTGTGGATACAGATCCTTAAATACTGTTCAACAAGAAGGCAAAAGTACCCAAGCATTACTTGGGTGGATTTTCCATTTTATACATATGGGCAGACACACATTAGGATTGTAATTCTGTGTTCACTTCTTGGAAAGACTTACAGAACCCAGAATCCTAATTTTAAAGTCTTATTATAAAAGAATAAGCAAGCATTCATAGAAATAATAGAAAAAGTCTAGTAACAAAAAGAAGATTATTTAGACAAGGTAACATTTTACAAATATTTCATTTAATAGGTTTTTTTTTAAAGGACCGTTTTAAGGAATACTTTTTCTAAACTGAGAGAACACTAACTGTTTTGTTTGAGCCTGCCAAGAGCCATACACCAAAATCAGACTTTCTCCCCTAAAGTACACAATCTTAGTTCGCATCACACAAGCTTCCTTGTTCCTGCTTAAGTGCTCTCTTCTGTGAAGCAAGGCTTCATATGCCTGTGGTGGAAAAAGCCCACTAGTTTATTTCTCTTTCAAAATGTATGCAGTTAATTAAAGTGTAAAGTAATACCTGTTTTGAAAGTTTGGCACGGAGGAGTGACGTGTTCTTTTAAACTGAGAATGTGTCAAAAGGAGGTCAATTTGTGCTCAGGAGTCATGTAAACGTTTCATTTTAGAATTCCTGCACATTTTTAAAAGGCTAGGAGAATTAGCTTGGTTATTGTAAGTTCATAAATTTCTTTCTTCAGTTTTAAACTATTAGTCTAATGATCCAAAAATACAATGACTGGATTTTCCCTTCCATTTATTTTTCCCCTTAAGAGAATGCCCTCTTTATTTCTACTCAGACAATCTGAGAAAGATTCAAACAGTAACAGAATTCATTAAAAAAAAAAACAAATCCAGGGTGCAAATAGAAATTGTACAGCCTCTACTGAGATTCTCAAGTGTCATTTAGGAAAAAGTAACTTTTTGGAGCTTCCCAATGACACTCACCTCATGTAATTTTCCTGAGACTACAGCACTGCTGCATATTTTGCCTACTTGAACCTAAGAAACGGGTAACCCAGGGTGAGCAATCTGTGGCCTTCACCCCTTAAGTAATCCTTGGTCTAATCTTTTATGACCCTCAATTACTTTCAAGAGCCCTTTGAAGAAAATCAATTCACCTTGGATAGGAGCAATCTGTCAAGGAAGGATGGACAAAGGTATCAGAAAGAGAGAGGGGAATATTGTAACTTCACTGTCACACTCCAGCCTTATTTATTGCTGGTTGAACTCCCCATTCATTACTGACATGCAGTTCCTACAGATTATTTCCAAATAAATATGAACCTTGACAGAAAAAAAGTTTTCCATTGCATACATTTTCCTACAGAACTTACAGTCATAAGGTTGTATTCAGCAAAAGCAATACTATATGTTAATAGTCACTTTCGTTTCCTAAAGTATGCTGAGGAAAAACATCTCAGCACACTCCCTTTAAAAAATTAAATGTATTATGAAAGGTGTGCATCAAATAAATATTTTTATTTCATTTTCTAGATTATCTCCCTCAAAAAAGGATATATTATTTCTAACAACTGTTATGACATGTATATTATTAATACATTAAACACATTTCCAACTGTATTACACTACACAATGGGCTCCAGTGATGATTAATGTATTCATTATTTTTTATGCAAATGAAGAAAGTTTCCCTCATAAGTGCAAGTTTGCTTAAACATTTGTTGATCAATATTCTGGGGAAGGACTATAGAGCAGCAATAGAGCTTGTGCTTCTTATATATATATACAAGCACATTAAATAAAGAACTTACATTATTCTTACATTCAGCCTAAGAGGTTTTTTTTTCAAATGATTATTTTAAATCATTACAAGATGTTTCAAAATTATACTTACAAAGTGCACTATTTACACAAGGTATAGACTGTAAAACTATATTCCATAATGAATTATTTTCCAAACTATACTTTGCCTTGTTATATCCTTATAAGTGAATTATAAAAATTCCATAAGTAAACTCTAGCCAAGACACTAAATCCATTAAAGAAATTCAAACATCTAATCTACAGACAATTTCAAAATTGTATGTAGTGTAGAAATTTACAGAAATTTACAACACTGCATTTGGCATAAATATCACAGATCAAGTACATTTTTCCAAAGGAAAAAGTGGTTGAAATACAATCATACCAACAAGAACCACCAATTGTCCTCAGATGCATTATCAGCTGATAATAGCATATCCAAGTTATCTACTGAAATTCCTCACAGACAAGCAGCAAAGCTTAGTACAACTTTTGGCAATTTGTATTTAAGTAGCAGCATAGATCTCAGCCTTCCATATTATATTAACATATGTGACACTATAGCTGGATTCACACATTCTAAATAAACCAACACTGGCTAGACTGAAAGAAAAAAATTGAAGACTCAGTCAGAAGTACAATATTTGGAATCATACAGGATGCTGGGATATTTTGCCCATCACATCAATGCTTTTTTTAAAAAAGAAATCTGTTTTATATTTACCTAACTTGCCATTGCTAGTGATTTTACCACTCTTCTGAGATAAGAAAAAGTAATCATACAAAATCATCTTTGGGCTTTGAAGGACCTGACCAAGTTCCTGCTTATTGCGCAAGTCAGAGGGAGTTCTCTAGGAAGTCATAGCAAAATACATGAACAAAGAAGATGCAAAAGCTAGAAAGATAATGGCATACCAAGTAAAAATGAAGAGCTATTAAATAGATAAATAAGCGCTATTTTAATTAGGACTTTGAAGTCTCATAATGAGACGCATCATACTGCAATTCAATTAAATCACATTGTGTGTTTTCAAATAATCTACAAGCCACTTTGACTTGATTAGTTTACTAAAAATACAATGTAAACATTTTATTTTTATTTTTATTTTTTTAATTACATTTATATGCCGCCCTTCTCCGAAGACTCAGGGCGGCTTACAATTTTGGGGATACAACCCAGTGTGCGCAGCAATAGCCTTCATTCCATTGTATATGCCTGCTTATTGCTAAGCGGCATCTTTACAAAGTCAGCTTATTGCCCCCAACAATCTTGGGTCCTCAGTTTACCTACCCCGAGAGGATGGAAGGCTGAGTCAACCTTGAGCCTGGTGGGATTCGATCCTACAGTAATTGTAGGCAGCTGGAACTTAAATGTAGGCATTTAACAGCCTGAGCCACCAAGGCTAACACGCTCACTCAAAAATGCACAGGATGCTAGGTAGATTTCCATTAGCTTGCAAGCCATATTATAAGCATTACTAATGTTATCTTCGCAAAGTAAAGCTTGGGAGCAGTATCTCCATCTCCATCTCTAAGCAGCGCAATGTACAATAAATAAGCATAAAGATACTAGCCTTCCAACCCCATTCTTCTCTTCAGAGAATCCTGCGTCAAGTATTACTGAGCCTCTTGCCAATGTGTGACTGTACACTAATCATAAAATCATTAATGAATAATCTGTTTCAAGGAGATTAAAGAAGACATCTTCTTGTGCTACGCATTATTCATATTTTGATGTTATAGCATGTATATCTACATATATATTCTACTATTGTAAAGTAAAGCCAATCAAATTAGTATGGTCATAAAAAAGCGTGATAATGAATTCTTTGAATGTGTAATCAATGTTCAAGCAGTAGTACAGCTGAAAAAGTTTAGGTAGCACATGACTTTTAATCAATAAGTAGAAACCAAGGATCACTGTTATTATTATTCACTCATAATTACTGTAATTATTGATTCCTAATATTTTAATTATATGATTGCTTATACTGTATTGTTGCAAACTGCTGTGACCCTATTGGCTGATTGATATACAAATACAATGAATGAACTGATAAACTCCTGATGAAATCTGCCATCACATTTTGGACATTTTCAGTTATTATCTCTGTCCATAATTTCCTCCTTTAGTAAACCATAGGCATCAAGTTCTGTTTCCTCTGTTCTCCATCAGAATCACAAAGGAACAAATCTCAGTATATAATTGGCAATTGCCTTCCTAAAACTCATACATTATATCTCTGCTTTGATAGCTGGGAAAGCTGGAGCCTTCTCCCCCATAGAGTATATTCGTCTTCCCTGGCAGTTCAACAGTGCTGCATCAGGCATCTTGACTGTGGAACCATTAACACAGGGAACCCTCGAGTGTCTGCAATCCCATCCCTAATTATGCATGTGTAAAATACCATAATTCTGGGAGACCTGGAGGAAAAGAGGACCTGGTGTGTTGTGGTCCATGGGGTCACAAAGAGTTGGACCCAATTTAGTGACTAACAACAGCAACAAAATATGCATGCTGAAAATCCATTCCTATGCATGCATAAAATTACATTTATATTTAATAGGATTCTGCTTTAATGCATAACTCGTCATACCTTGTTAAATCAAAAGATTACTATGTAATCTGGATACCAAGTTCTACCACAGCCAAATGCTGTGCATACTTTTTAAGCTTTTCTCAGTAGGGATCAATGGGTGGAGAGACACAGGTGTCACCATCAAGCAAATGATGCAAAGTCATCATGCAAAATAATTCAGATATGTAATTCATGATCAGTAAGCTCGTAATGGAGCAGATGGTTGGGAACCAGTTCAATGAGAGACTAGCTAAGTGTCAATCTGACACCATGGAATAATGGAGAATTCTCACATTTTCTCCAAAGAAAGCATTATGTAAAAATAGGTCATTGACTCAAAATAATCAAATCTGAATTTGAATTACATGTTATCTGAAACAACATAATTTGAATTATGTTAAATAGATCACTGAGCTGCACAGACTAGTTCCTCCAACTAACATAGCATTTACAAATTTCTGAAGAAATACATTGCCCTTCTTAATCAAGCTACACTAACTTTCCATATACCCATTGTTTTGCTAATGGATATACAGGTAGTCTTCAGTTTACAACGGTTCATTTAGTGACCATTCAAAGTTACAATGGCACTGAAAAAAGTGACATATGACCATATTTTACAGTTACCACTTTTGTTGCATCCCCATGGTCATGTGATGAAAATTCAGATGTTTGGCAACTGGTTCATACTTATGACCATTGCTCTAGCCCAAAGTCACGTGATCCCCTTTTGTGACCTTCTGACAAGCAAAGTCAATGAGGAAACCAGAGTTACTTAACAACCATTTGACTAACTTATCAACGGCAGTGACTCACTTAACAACTGTGGCAAGAATGGTTGTAAAACAGGGCAAAACTCATTTAATAAATGTCTCATTTAACAACAGAAATTTTGGGGTCAACAGTGGTCAAAAGTCGAGGACTACATGTATAGAAAGCCAGGTTTTGCAACAGATTATGAAGAAACAGCAAAACCTGGAGCTTTTTTCCTCTTTTTTCATAAAGTTCTGAGCCATTCATCACAACAATGGCCTCAAGAGAAGGAAGTGGCTCCTTTCCATGTAGGAATGGATGCCTCTACTGACCCCAATTTCTGTTCCTTTATCTACATAGTTTCATCCAGCATTGGGAACCAGCACTGTGAAACTGATTTGCAGAATCAGAAATGCTCTAGTTGTTCACTTCAGCTCTATTCCATAATTCCATCTATCTTAGTCCCTATATGTCTTATTTCAGCTATCACAATGGCAACGATCACAGCAATAGTGAGGTGTAGGTATTATTTCACATATTCCTCACCTTCATCTATTGAGACTACAACAGTTTAGTGGAGGGAAGGGAGGAGTCAGGATTCCCTTTCATTCAAGGAAACTCCATACTACTACAGTATAATTTCCCCATCTTGCTCTTTGATGATAGCAGCAATTTGAACATGAAGGAACATTATAAAAATCAGTAACCTTGTTGAAAAACACAATGTTCCAATAATGTATAGTGGTAGGATTTTTTGTTGGAGTGAAAGGTGTTTTTATACTACTTCACCATCTCACAAATTTTGTCTTATGACAGTTTCCTTGTGAGATGCTACAGAATCATGGTTGTCTGTTTTGAGTATCTCATTGGCAATTCTCAAAGGAAACAATTTGGAGATGAAGCCGTTGTACTCCACTCTGTTAGTTGCTACTATTCACTACCTCTATCCTAGAGAATTTTTTTGCATAGGATCACTGAGACAGTTGCACTATACCACATTCTGCATAACATGGCCATTTTCAAAGACAGAATTGGTTTATTATCTATTTAACTTTATACCTATTGATCATGTTGATATACTACTGCAATCCAGGGACTTTGGGCAGCTTCCATTATAAAAAAAACTGAAATACCCACAGTACATAAAACATAAAAAGTTAAATAAACCATAAAATCATAAACCAATATTTTTTGTCAAGTATTACAAAAACAAAGGCAAAACACAAACATGAGAATAAAAGATGGCGTAAGTCATGAACCCGACTGGAAAGCTCTCCAACTTCCTTCTAAAAATCATCAGGGTAGAAGGCTGGTCTGATCTCCCTTGGGAAAAGTCCTTGACTTACAACCATCCATTTAGCGACTGTCTGAAGTTACAATGGCCCTGAAAAAAATGACTTACAACCAGTCCCTGCACTTATGATAATTGTACCATCCCCTGGCTGCATGACCAAAATTTGGGCACTTGGCAACCGGCATGTATTTATGATGGGTCTCAGGGCCACAAGTTCGCCATTTGGGCCTTCCCCAACCTCCTTCTGACAAGCAAAGTCAATATGGGAATCTGGATTCTCTTAATGGCTTTGTGATTCACTTAACAATGGTTCGCTTAACAATCATGGTAAAAAGGTCCTAAAAACAGGCACAACTCACTTAACAACCACCTTACTTAGCAATGGAAATTCTGATCCCAATTGTGGTTGTAGGTCGAGGACTACCTGAATTCAAAAACACTTAAAAAGTAACGCTTCCTGACTTCAGCTTCTTTCACACCTCCTTGGAAGTGCAGGAGCCCAAGGAGCTTCTCCTTAGATGCTCTGGTGTATTGGGCCAATTCAGATTGGTGGAGACTGCACTATAGGCACTAAATCTGGAGCTACTAGTTCTAAATCTACCATGAGTACTTATTACCAGAAGCCCTTCCTGGAATACCAGAGATGGGAACTATCAATGCGCAGTTACAACCGAAAAGGGTTGTTTTCAGCAGCAGCAGCAGCAGCCTCCTAATAGTAATTCCTTTCCTCAAAAACTACCTGACATTTATTTAGTTGATTACCACTTTAGCACCTTTTATCTTTCTAAGTCTTTTAAACTGTGCAGCGATTTTAATGCCATTTTTGGATTTTGCTTTTATCCCTCTGCTCTTTATTTTAATTGTCTGGTGTTTTTTTCTTTACAATATCCCTTCTTACAATGATTGTTAGTTTTAAGTTGTCAGCCACACAAAGAAATTTAGTTGCAGAATAGCACATAAACAAAATTTTAAAATGAAACATTTCAAGTACTAAGTCACTCTCCAAAGATGTAAACATTCAAAGAACACACCCAAACATTTGCGTCTGACTTTTCAAACTGTAGTATCAGTAGCCACAACTACTGCCATGTCAGGACTTTTACATGTTAGTCATCTAAACTCACCTCAAGGGTGAAAATGCACAAGGATGCTAAGCTCAAATATCTACTTGAAAACTGTGAGTAAGGTAAAGATCATAAGGCATAAACTAAAGCCAGCACATAATTTTAACAGATACCATTTATTACCATTCAGAATTTCAGCCTTCTCCAACGTGTTGCCCTCTAAATGTTTTGGACTACAACTGGCATCATACTCAGGCAGCATGTTTAGAGTGGTAATTAAACCAACTGGAAGGTATGAAATAGCTGGAATAAGAGCCATTTGCAGTTTACGTGCCTTTTCTCAGCATTATTCTGGTTTCAATTTGAGGTCATTTCCCGGCTAAATGATAAAGAAAATGTACTCCAATCAACATTCCCTTTGTGTGTGCACATTTACCCCCAAAAACATACACTGCCAACTCATTTTTTTCAGCTACACCAGAAATACTACAGGTACCGAAAAGCTGAGATCACTACAGATATAATACACTGAAAAACCAAACCCATGCCAGGTATAGTAAGTACCTTGATGTGTAATGTCAAAAAGACAAGCATAACCATTTGAGGCTGTTTTAGACATTCCTGACCAGATCGAATCTGCTTTTATCCGTTTTAGTATCAGCTCTCCTTAACTGCATTATAAGAACCCAGCCTTATAGTGCAGGATAAAGGTGCGCACATTTTTAATTTCAAGCATTTCAAATCTGAGGTGTTGCAGGTTCCAAACATGTTGCACCTCCCTAATGCGGGGCTGCAACTTACACATTCCTCCAGCAGTTAATTAACTTTACTTTCCGTCTGTGACACAAAACGCCATATACGTGGGCAGCTCGCTAATTGCTAACACCAGCTTCCCATCCTGCCCAGGTTTGTAGAAGTAAACAAGCCCAGGATCACACTACACACCCACAAGATTGAAGGCTAGGTCTGCACTCCACTGCACCTGACATAACTTAGGGATAATGCCCGCATCACACACCAGCTCTTTTCCACCAGTAAAAAAACATACTGGCTGCAAAAAGCCAAGCAGGTGAAGGGGAGGGGGATTCCCCCCCTGAAGAATACCACCAGGTTTTTCCCCCCTACCCTTTTTGCCTGCCACCTCAAAAGAGCTGCACTCATCCAATGCGCTGGCGAGTGGGGAGAGGAGGGGTATTCGCTGATGAATGACCAACCAAAGACGCACTTCTGCAGGGGCTCTCCCTCCTTCCTCCTTCTTCCACAGCTCCATAGTAGTACCGTAGTAGTCACCCTAGTAAATGGCACGAGCAACTGTCTATTATGGAGAGGCGCAGTGGCCTCTGCTGGCACAGCAAACCCTTGTGAAACACAGCAAACCCTTGTGAAACACCTCTGGATGCGACTCTTACAAGTGGAGGCAACCTGTGCGGGCTTTTTTTTTTTCCTGGGGGAGGAAAACTGGGCAGAAGGAGGGAATGCCAAAAGAGAGAAAGAGAAAAGAAGGGCTGGAGAGAGGGAAGGAGGGGGGGAAGCACCCCTTTCCATCCTTTTCTGTCCATCTTTCTATCCTTTCCTGACCATTTTTTCCGGGCTGGAGGTGGGGGGCGAGAAAGAGACACACACCCCCTTTTCTCAGCCCACCTCAACCACACATCCCCACCACTGGCACAAGTCTTTCTGGTGGGGGCTGACAAAAGACCCACACCAGCCCCCCCCCTCCGTCTCACACACACACACACACACACACACACACTCTCCAGAGAAGCACAAACACCCCACACGCGCGGGGGGAGGAGAGGGGGACAGAGTCCTCTACCTTGGGGGAGAAGGAGGAGAGAGGGAAAGAGAAAGGGAAAAGAAAGGAGGAGAGAGAAAGAGAGAGAGAAAGGAGGGATCCCCGCCTGCTGTTGCTTCTTGCGGCTTCCGCAGCCGAGACCGGCGCCTGCGGGGCTCCTGTGCGGCATCCCCGCTCCGGGGTCAGCAGACCCGCCGAGACCCTCCCCGGCCGGGGAGGGGGGGGATTCCGCGCGGGGCATATATGTGCGTGTGTGTGTGTAAAGGATGCCAAGGAGACCCTCCGCTTCCCCCCGCCGCCCTCTCCCCTCCACAAACGACCCCCTCCCGGCTGCAGCAGGGAGGCGACGGCGGCGAAACCCCTCCCCAACCGGCCAGGGACTCACCTGCGGGCGGGAGGTGCTGCTGAGGCGGCGTGGCGGCGGCGGAGGAACAACCGGGGCGCTGCCCGCCGAGCAGCGCGACCCACAGCGAGCCCAGGAGTAGCAGCCGCCGCCGCCAGGCGCCCCGCGCCGCCATGGCTCGCTCTCCCCCTCACGCCGGCGGCCGGGCACGCAGAGGGGCGCGCGGCGGCGGCGGCGGCGGCGGCAGCGAGGGCAGCCGAGCGGGGTCAGCGCTTTTCTGGGTCCCCCTCCGCGCTGAGGGAGGGAAGAAGAGCCGAGCGGCGGGGGAAAGCTCTGCCGGGGGCGCGGGACGGGGGGGAGGCGGTCACTCCATGGCGGGCCGGTCCCGCCGCCGCGGAGCCCCCCCCTTTTTTTTCCCCCTCCCCTCACGAGAGTCTCGCCTCACGACAGCGGCGGCGGCAGGAGCAACAGCCTGGCGCGCGCCCCCGCTCCGGCCTGCGTGCGTGTGTGCGTGCGTGCGTGAGGCGCGCGCTCCGGTCCTTCTTTCACTCTCCCTTCTCTTCCCCCCCCCCCCGCCTCCTTTTTTCTCTCCTCAGGCTCCCAACCGCCGTCCTTCGCCCATTGGCCGGCCGCGCAGGCGCGCCAGCCTTTCCATTGATCTTCTCTGGCGCGCGCGCGAGACTGAGTGAGTGAGTGAATGTGTGTGCGTGTGTGTGATTTTTCTGTCAGGGGAGGAGGGAGGGAGGGAGGGGGCGCGCGCTGAGCTGACAGAATTCCAAAGGAAGGGGGAGGGCCCCCCCGCGGCCCGGCAGGAGCCGAGGAAGCCCCAAGGAGGCGTGTCCGCCTGCGCGCACGCGCGCGGGCTCGCCCCAGCCGCGGCAGGCGATGCTCGGCCCCCGCCTCCTCTCTCTCTCTCTCTCTCTCCCCCCTCCCGCGCGCGGTTCGTGTCTCACGGACATTCCCGAACTCCGCCCCGAGGAGTGACGGAGGGCAGCGGCAAGGAAAACCCGGCGAGCGGGAGAATTCCAATGAGGAGGAGGAGCAGCGGAGGAATCGAGTGCATTTAAAGAGACGGGACGGGGACGGGGAGCGGGACGGTGGGTGGGAGGGACGGAAAACCCGTCCTGGATCTTCGGGTGCGGGAAGGAAGGGGTCCCTCGGGGCTACGGAAGGGAGTTTGGGGGGTGAAAAGCTGCACCTTGTAACTATTCTTATAGGACCGACCTCCCCCCTCACACCCACTCAATGACTGGACCCGTTGCATGGTACAGGGGTCTCCAACCTTGGCCACTTTAAGACTTGTGGACTTCAACTCCCAGAATTCAATTCAATTCTGGGAGTTGAAGTCCACAAGACTTAAAGTGGCCAAGGTTGGAGACCCCTGGCATGGTAGATAGGTGCGCAGGGTGCAGGCATTCCTTGGTTTGCAACCAGAAATGGGAGCAGCATTTCTGTTGATGAGTCAGTGGTACCCAATTTTTGCCAACTTTTTTATTTCTACAGCTATTCAGTAAAACCTGCGGCTGTTAAATGAATCGTGCTGTTGTTAAGAGTGAACTGTGAACTTTGCTGGTTGGAAGCCCACTTGGGAAGGTTGCAACCAGGTATCCCACAACCCCAGGATGCTGCGAACGTCCTACTATGGTTTCCAAATGCCTAGATTTTAATCACGTGACTGTGGGAATGGCTAGGATGGTTGCAAGGGTGTGGAACGGTTGCAGGTTGCTTTTTGGGGGGCGGTTTTGACTTTGGTCACTAAAAGGATGGTTATAAGTCAAGAACTACCTGTACTGATAGGTTGGAGGGGGGTCTAAACAAAGATACTGCAAGGATTTAAACTTGTCCCTTGGAGGACAAGTTGAAGGAACGATCTGTCTGCAGAAAAAAAGGCTCAAGAAACACCATCTCCTGTTATACGGTACCTAAAAGGATGCCACGGAGAAGTTGGCCATTAATTTTCCAGATTAAACCCAAAAATAATGACTAAAAGTTGCAGTTACTAGATGTCACATAAACATAAGGAAAATCTTCTTGATGGTAAGATCTGCATACAGCAGATCAGTGTGTACCTACACAAATTTGTAGGGTATGGCTAGTCTAGAAAATAGTACGACTGGGGTGACATGACAGCAGTCTTCCAGTATTTGAGGGGCTTCCACAAAGAGGAGGGGGTCAACTTATCTTCCAGAGCACCAAAAGGCAAGACAAGAAGCAATGGATGGAAACTAATCAAGGAGAGAAGCAACTTAGAACTAAGGAGAAATTTCCTAACAGTTAGAACAATTAATGAGTGGAGAAGCTTGGCTTCAGAAGTTGTGGGCACTCCATCACTGGAGGCTTTTAAGAAGAGATTGGACAGCTATTGGTCTGAAATGGTAGAGGCTCCTTCTTGAGCAAGGGGTTAGACTAGAAGACCTCCAAGGACCCTTCCAGCTTTATTCCAATTGATTGATCTGGTTCTCCATTTCTGGATGCTCTCACGAAACAAAGCAATTTGAGGCAATTTAAGTTTTAAGTAGTTTTCTAGCAGACTGTTGAGGCTTGGATGACAGGATGCTGAGGCCCTCCTCTTTCAATTACACAACTTGATTCCTGGTGGCCTCCCAGATCCCACCCAAACATTTATCCCAAGTGCACACTGAATGTTCCCGCAGAAGACAGGGAGCTAAAATTACACCCACACCCTAGAAAAAGCCTGGAGGAAATCTGTTATGTCGGCTTGCAGAAAGTTTGGCGTACGAAAAACAAATCTTATCAACACACGGTTACAATCCAGAACCACTGCTCCCTCTAAGCAAACTGGAACCGTTCTATGCATTTTACCTGCAACTCGCAGAGACAGCACTGGGTACCTGTGTTATAATCTTTATTCTGATGAATATTCATTGAGGGGAGAAAAAATACTATCCAAATAAAAACTGCAAATGCCCAGGCATACCAAATAAGGTTGGGCTCTTTTATTTATAGGATATCAGCAATGGGTCAGCATGCAAAAAAAAACCCAAAAAAACCCAAGGACCATTCCATTCATTACTTCGGCGTAGTTTGGCACAAAAACCTTGCATTTGGCCCCAAAACGCCTATCGCTCATAACAGGCCCAGATTTTGAATTATTTAAAAACTCGTTTCCCTGGTTATCTTGGCAGGCGACCACTTTATCCAAGTGCACGCCATGAATATTTTAAGGTTCTCTTTCTGAAATGTTTTGAAATGTCTGCTTTGTGTATTTTTTTATTTTTATATATTTTTTTAAAATCCACACATTCAAGAGCTCCCTTGTTTTCAGAGCGTTTATACTGCCTTAACGAATCTGGAAGGAGTTCTCCCTTCCTCCTCCCCCCCCGGCTCTGTTTTTGAGGGGAGAGGGTGGGGGTGAGGGGGTGTCTCTTTTGCTTGAGCCCAGACCGGTTGTGGTGCCCCCAATTCAACTTGGGCCAGAGAGCTCAGAGCCATATTGCTTTCAAAGGCTGAACTTTGCCAAGCTCCAATCAGTTTCCCACAGCTATTTAAAAACTATGGGCATATCTCCACGGTTAAAACTGAAGGGCTTCCCACCCAGCTCCATCTGGCAGAACACTCAAAATTCCCCCCCTTTTTTAAAAAAAATTAGTTTGTAATATAAAATACAACAACACAAAGGAATAGAAGAATAATGGGGGTGGGGAGAGAAGGGAAGTGAACAGTGTAGGGAAAAAGGGAGAAGCCAAATTCGCTAAACAAGTGCAGGGATTCGCTTTAAGAATGGCAGGGATTCGCTTAAGCAAGGCAAAAACAACCATCAAATTGGTTAGTCATAAGCAGGCATATACAATGGAAGGAAGGCTATTGGGTTGTGCTCCAAAAATTGTAAGCCGCCCTGAGTCTCCGGAGAAGAGCGGCATATAAATGTGAATAAATTTTTTTTAAAAAAACTTGTGGTTTGAAAGCTGCCTGTTCTTGTAGGGCAGGAGAGCCAGGAGGGAATCTGTTGGGAGAATCTTATGTCTTCTCCCGTCCCATGGAAAGACTTCCTGGTTTCCCAAGTGAAGATCCGCATCCCCATTTTCCCTGCCCTCTTTTTCTTGCCATGGGAAGAAGATGAGAGAAGAGAAACCCATGGACTGAAGATCAGATGACTCCCTTCCTCTCTTCCTTCTTTCCCTTCCCTCTCCCCCTTTCCTATCTCCCTCCCTCTTTCCTTTCCTTCCTTCCTTCCCCACTCCTCCCCTCTCCACCCCTTCCTATCTCTTTTCCTTCCTTCCTTCTTCCCTCCCCCCTCTTCCTTTCCCTTCCCTCTTTCCTATCTCCCTCCCTCTTTTCCTTCCTTCCCCTCCCATCCCCCTTTCCTATCTCTCCCTTTTCCTTCTTTCCTTCCTTCCTTCATTCTTTCTCCTTCCTTCTTTTCTTTCCTTCCTTCCTTCCCCTCCCATCCTCCTTTCCTATCTCTCTCTTTTCCTTCCTTCCTTCATTCTTTCTCCTTCCTTCTTTCCTTCCTTCCTTCCTCTCCCATCCCCCTTTCCTATCTCTCCCCTTCCTTCCTTCCTTCCTTCCTTCCTTCCTTCCTTCTTTCTCCTTCCCTCTTTTCTTTCCTTCCTTCCCCTCCCCTCCCCCTTTCCAATCTCTCCCTTTTCCTTCCATCCATCCTTCCTTCATTTATTCTCTCTCGTTCCCTCTTTTCTTCCTCCCTCCCTTCCAATTCCTACCATGGCCCAAACCCTCTTCTCCCTCGTTGTCCACCCTGAACAAGGATTAGAGGCCCAGCCGTCTCTTTTTTTATGGGAAACCGGCTTGCTTCCAGCTATCCCTCCACTCCCCCCACCACTGATTTAAAGGAGGACTCAGAGCGCCCGATACCCAAATCCACTCCTGTGTTGTTGTTTTTTCCCCTGCCAGATGCTTTCATCCCAGTGGCTTCATTCAGAAGAGATGCTGCTAAACGGAGAGGCTGCCTTGTTGATTCTGTGCAAATTAGCTTTCAGTAAGTCCCTTCCTTTTTTTTCTTTAAGAAGTTTTATTATTTTTTTTCCAGGACAAACAAGACAAACATAACATAAAAAACATAAACCAACATCAATTTCAAGTGTGTCGGTCGGTCACAAATCTCGGTGCCATCCCCTTACCATCAATACTCTCCATTGTGGAAGAAAGAAAAAGAAATATGCAGAACAGACAAGAAATTTTTTTTAAATATACAACCGCTTATTATCTATTTGAAGAAGTCTCAAAAACTTATACATTTTAGTTCATACATTACCTAAACCATCTCCTCTATTATCTAACATTATTATTATCAACTCTCTACAATATTATAGTCTCTATATTATATTCTCATTCAACAATTATATTTATCTCCATCATGTCCATATATTACCAAGTTTTTTATATCTAGCCATTGATAAAACATACTGCATATCTTAAAAAACTGTTTCTCTTCTTGATCTCTAATTTCGAACGTTAATCTACTCATTTCGGCACAGTCCAAAATTTTCTTGATCACTTCCTCCTGCGAGTAAGTCCCTTCTGATTGAGGCCAGTCCCGTGGTTATTTTTATTTATTTTTTTCAAAAAAATCTGGCTGCGACCAAGTGCTTCAAGACAAAAGGGAACTTCTGTTCCCCCACCATCAAAAAAAGGAAGACTAGTAATGAGAAAGCTACTAGTCAAGGTGAGCGGAGTTAATTCTAGTGACCAGCTAAACCAGCGATCTCCAAAGTTGGCAACTTTAAGACTTGTGGACTTCAACTCCCAGAAATTCCCCAGCCAGCATTCTGGGAGTTGAAGTCCGCAAGCCTTGAAGTTGCCAACTTTGGAGACCCCCCCTGAGCTAAACAAAGGATCCTTGTGCCGTGGAAGCGAAGGCAAGACGGGAACCTTAGCAAAACAAACAGGCTTGTGAGAACTTGTTTCGCTAAAGTGGGTGGAATGGATTTATGTCCAAACGGATTGGCAGCTTCTCAAAGAGCAAACTTGTTGTGTGCCCAGGGAGTCTGAAGGCGTCCATATGTACACAGTCAGGAAATGCAGAATGGGTCTCCTGGAAAAAAAAGGAAAAGAAGGAAGAGAAGTAGACACCGAGAAAGGAGGCGGAGGATGAGCAGAATGCTGCCTTTCTTGTTTTGCAATTACATAGATTTCCTACACCATCAAAATCGCTCCAGAGCTGTGCTGCTCACCACATTTGGATTCCCAGTGCTGAATCTCGTTTTGCATTGTTTTGCAAAAAAAAATAAAACAGAATCCAAGGAAAAGCTACCAAGATATTTTCTTCCTTTATACAAAACCTCGGAGATGAGATTGGGTTGATTATGAAGACAAAATGCAGCTAAATAACTCTGTCAGCATTCTTCTAGGCGCTTTCTTGCATATTCAGTTTCCCTGATTATTTCCAATTCATTCTTTTAGAAACGGTGGTTGTTTAATTTAGGTTTCTCTCTCTCTCTCTCTCTCTTTCCCCCCCACCTCTCCTTTAGATCATGAATTATATCGCCCCGAGGCCCAGATGGTCTGTTATTAGTAGTTGTGAGATATCCACTCCCCCAGGGCATTCAGATATGGAAGGGAGATAGATGGGCTGGTGTGAGATGATACCACTGACTCTTCTATGCAGCTAGCCAGGAAAATATTTTGCTGTAATAAGAAATGTCGGAGCAAAAGAAAATAATTCCTTCCCTTTCTCTTTCCTCCAAGCAGAGGTGAGTATTCAGCCAGTTCTGTAGCAGAAATTTTGAGTGGTTCAGAGAACCGGCCAATCCCACCTCTGACTGGCCCGCCAACCCCATCTCTTCTCTGCCTCCCATTGAGTCCCAGCTGATCGGCTGGGTCTCCTTTGGTTGCCCTGCACAGGAGAACAGAGCTGGAAAGCAGGTTAGTGGGGTGGGGAGGGAATGGGGATTTTGCAGGATCTTTCCCCTGCCACGCCCACCAAGCCACGCCCACAGAACCAGTAGTAAAAAAAAATTCGAATCCCACCACTGGTGTGGCCCTAGAATGGCTCCAAATTTGGACCCATGTTATAATTTACAACTTGGGAGTGGCCGCAGAGCAATTCAGTGCTGATTGGCTGGGTCTTCTTTGGTTGCCCTGCACAGGAGAATGGAGCTGGAAAGCAGGTTAGTGGGGTGGGGGCAGAATGGGGATTTTGCAGTATCCTTCCCCTTGCTATGCCCACCAAGCCACGCCCACCAAGCCTCGCCCACAGAACCGGTAGTAAAAAAAAAATTTTTGAATCCCACCACTTCCTCCAAAGTTCCATCTCTACAGGGAGCCGTCGGCTTATGGCTACAACCGAGCCCCAATATATCTGTCGCTAAGCCAGACAGTTGTGAAGGGAGTTTTGTCCCATTTTACAACCTTCCTTGCCACCGTTGTTAAGGGAACCCTTGGGGTTAAGTTAGTCACACGGTTGTTCGGTGAGGCTGGCTTCCCCGTGGACTTTGCTTCCCAACAAAGGGATCACGTGACACCCCCTGTCATGCCCTAGTGGAGGAAGAGGAGGAACAGCCAACAGGGAGTGGGAATGTGCCTCCAGAGGTGGTGGAGGAGGCTAGGGAAGGGCAGAGGCCGGCTGAGCAATCAGAGGAGGATCCAGGCCCATCCCCTATCCATCCCAGGGCACGCAGGGAGGAGAGGATCAGGGAAAATTGTGGTCTACTTGGGTGGAGAGGGCCATGATCCTCCTCAGGGCTTACAGCTGGGAGCTCTGTATATAAGTTTGTAACTGCATATGCAGAATTGCTGGAGTCAAAGTTAGTGTTTCCTTTGAAGGAGGTTTCTATTTGTTGGCGTGCTTCCCAAGGACTTTCCCCGGTTATCTGCTTGGAACGTATGATTACTTATCTTGGTTTGCTTCGGAACTCTCGCCAAGACGGCTTGTTTTTGTTTTCCTTTTGCCTCATTAGTTATTAGTTACTTTCGGGACTTTAAACTGTGACTAATAAAACAGTTAAGTTGAAGGCATTTCCGGACTTTAATTCATGTTTTGGGTTTCGGGTTATTTTGAGAGACTACGCGTCATCACACACCCCCTCCCAAGGACACTGTGACCGTCATAAATATGACCCAGTTGCCAGATGGCTGGATTTTGATCAGGCCACCATCGGGATGCTGCAACGGTCGTTAAGTGTGAAAAGCGGTCATGAGTCCACTTTCTCCAGGGCTGTCGATACTTTCCCACGGCCACTAAATGAACCCTTTGTAAGTCGATGACTGCCTGTAACAGTTCCACTTCACCAATCAAACGTACTTCGCAACCCAGATTATTCTTCTGCTAGGATTTGGGGCCCTTGCTCCAATTTTTTTTAAATTTGTTCTCCCCTTTCCAGGCTAACCCACAGAGGTTAATCTGCAAGCTTTTCATCATGCTGCATTCCGTGCCGTTGTGACTTCAGACGGTCAGTAAACGAACTGTGGTAAGTCAGGACCTACCAGAGGTGGGATTCAAATTTTGTAACAACCGGTTCTGTGGGCGTGGCTGGGTGGGTGTGGCCAGGTGACTGGGTGGGCATGGTTTCTGGGGGGGGCAGCACCCCCACCCCATTTTTGGGCCTTCTGGGCCTCAGGAAAAGGGGGGAGTTTTTGCTCCCAGGAAGCCGCCTGGGCAAAGCAGTAAGTAAGCGAGGGGAATCCCAGCACAGCTGATCATAGGAACAGCTGATCGTCGGGAGGGAGCAAAAAAAGAAATACCTTAAGGAATGACTGGGCAGGAAGAACCCAGTCAGTGATGGCGGGCATGCGCACAATGTTGTGCATGCGTGATAAGGACTGACTAGGTGGGGAGGGGAGGGGAGGACGGAGAGGGGCGGGGCCAGCCAGGGGCACGATTTGCCGGTTCTCCGAACTGCGCAGAATCATAACAACCGGTTCTATAGAACCGGTCTGAACCGGTAGAATCCCACCCCTGGACCTACCTGTATAGCAAGCCAAGGAGTCTGCGAATCAATGGAAAGGCAATTGTAGAGTGGAAGTCAGAACGTTCCCCTGATACTTGCAAAAAAAAAAACCAACCCACACCATCAAATACATTTAAAACTCTTCACTCCTTAAAATTTCACCAAAATTCTCTTCTCTTACATTCAGTTCTTCTGAGAATTGAATGTAAGTTGACGGGGGGGGGAAATCAGAATAAAATTTCTACCCAGTGCTGTTTAGGAAGTGACATCTGTGATGCTCCCTAGGCCCCTGGCCTTTTGTATCAGTGTCTCCCTTTAAAAACTTCACCTTACCCTACCTGGCCCACCTTGCTTTCACACTCCCACATATACAGTTTCTCTTGCCATCCGGTTTATGCTCCTTCCTGGATTTTCTGCAGCCATTGTCATCCTTGTCATGTCTCATCACAACCTTGCAAGGCGAGGTGTCAATTCTGCATGGTGAATTATTATTATTATGTGAGTGTGTGTGTGTGTGTGTGTGTGCGCATGCGCGTGCGCGCACACACGTGAAAGATCTCACTCGCTGACTATTTTCAGAGCTGGCCTTGTTGGAACTGCTCCAGTATTTCCTTTTCACAAATCTACAGTGAAGCTGTCATTAAACATACAGGCATATGTGCGTCTGTTGTTTGAAATTAATGCCGATTCAGCCAAAGACATTTTATTATCTCGTTGCCCATACGCAGACACCCACGTACACACACACACACACACATACACACAAAAAGACACCATCGCTGAAACAATTTACACTGTTTGTCCTGGAAAACAATAGACTCCAAAATTAAAATTAGATTTCATTGTAGTAGATTTGTAACACAGCAGCTTGCTTATCCGCTGAATGGTCCTGCTAAGTGTCCAATCTGTTTAGCAACTAGAGACTTGCAAAGTGCAACCAGGTGTTCCCACCTGCTGGGTGAAGACAAGGTGCAACTTCATCATTTCTTACAAAGGATGGAAGAAATTCCCCCTACCCAGTCACATAGATGCAGCCATAGACCAGCCGTAAGTTCCGCTGATTCTCCAGTTTCCTCTTATTTCCAATTGTTGGAAGAAATATCCATCTGGTCCAGTTCCAAGCCGGGAGAAAGGCATTGGAGACAAAATGGAGGCTGATTGGAAAGATGGTTTAATGATGAAGCAGAACCACCACGCACATGTGACTCTGGGCAGCTGACCACATAGAGTTGAGAGTGAGGGGTTTTTATACCTTCCCTTAGGCTTTGAACTTGAGCTTCCTGTTCCTGGGCAAGAATATGTAATTTATTGGCTGTTATCAGACTCCCATCGGGCCATGTAGGGGTCATGTTTGTCTGAGCTAAGTTTGGTTGAAGTTTGGACTGCTGATGCAATGAAGGGGCGCTGGGCAATTCCTATTGTGGTTGAGGGCTAATCCTACCTTTGTTCAGACTTTGCTGCAGGGAATTTTTGCCTATCTATAGAGCTACCTAGATACTTGGCTTCTTTCAATAAGCTCTTTATCTCTTAAGTGCTGACATCTGCTGTGGGCTATTAAGAAAGGTGGAGGCTGCTTTCTGTCTCCAAGAGCATGTTTCTCCACTCCTCCTTTAGGGAAATATAATATTCTGCCTTTTTAATGTTTCCTAAAATATTTCACTCTTCTAGGAGAGGGATGGGTGACAACTTTCTACACAATGTGTGCAAAAGGAGAGGAATAAAATGAAGAACAGATTGTCAGAATGCTTCCCATTTAAAAACGGAAAAAGACCCCAGATCTAATAAGATACAGATAATCCTCAATGTATGATCCCAATTGAGCCATGGAGTCACTTCTTTCAATGCAGTTGTAACTTCAGTCGCTAAATGAACTACTGTAAATCACCACGCTAACCCCCTGCCTACGGTTTAGAAATCAACGCGGGAGGCTCAAACGCTATGCCTTTAAGTCAAAATCAAGCAACTACACGACAGTTGAACGCCAGATGTGAATCCAGCAGTGTCAAAAACCTCATTTATTCACATTTTAGCATTCCTTAGTCCACACCTTCTGCTTCTTCTTTGAGTCCCACCACCATCCCCTAAATGGCTCTAAAACATCAAAGAAGAAAGACAGATTTGCCATGATCAGGGCAGCCATAACCTCATTCTCTTCTGGGATTTTCTAAGAGGAATTTTATGAGCCAATATGTCAGATGTTCCCCCCCTTCCCTTCCCACTTCAATATTTAAACCAGAGGTCTCCAAACTTGGCAACTTTAAGACTTGTGGACTTCAACTCCCAGAATTATCCAGCCAGTATAGCTGAGAGAAAGACCAGGGGAGACATGATAGCAGTCTTCCAATATTTGAGGGGCTACCCCAGAGAGGAGGAGGGGGTCAAGCTATTTTCTAAAGCACCTGAAAGCCAGACAAGGAATAATGGATGGAAACTGAACAAGAAGAGATTCAACCTGGAAAATAAGGAAAAACTTTCTGACAGTGAGAACAATCAACCAATGAAACAGAAGTTGCCTTCAGAAGTTGTGGGAGCTTCATCCCTGGAAGCTTTCAAGAAGAGACTGGACTGCCCTCTGTCAGAAATGGTGTAGGGTCTCCACTTGGGCTGGGGGTTGGACTAGATGACCTACAAGTCCCTTCCAACTCTGATTATCTGTTAAGTCTTAAAGTTGCCAAGTTTGGGGACCACTGATTTAAACTTTAGCAGATCTGCACATGCTTGAGTTTTTCTTCCATCCCCTGCCCTTCTCTCCTTTCCCATCATCTCCACCTCTGCACGGTCTCCTGGGAGAACTTGAGGCCTTCAGCCCCAAAGCTGTGGCAAGACACATGTGCCAAAGAGCCGACACGCAAAGTGCTTCTGGGCCCTGGGGCCAGCTTGTTGTGACCCTCAGCATGTCAGATAAGGCCTCCGGGAAACACCGTGACAGCAGCACTTACAGTATCCTTAATGGTCAAGAAAGCCACGATTAACTTTGATTTAAATACTAGGGTAGACGTCTTGCTCAAGCAAAGACTTGGGTGGATTCCCTTGTTGGTCTTTGCAGCCAACCAGGCTCCAAACTAAAGCAGGTATTTGTTTGTTTGTTTATTTGTTTCTTCATTTGTTCATTTGTTCATTTGTTTATTTGTCCAGCTCTTCCTCCTAGGAACAATATAGGTCTTCTCCGTTTCCTGCGTTCATTGCTTTGTTATTAATATAGAAAAACCATTCAATTTCCCATTTCAAGAAACCAAAGGCAAAAGCAATGGCTTTTAGCATTGGGGGGGTTGGAAGAATTATCCTTTTGGGTTCAGTTCGAAGTGGGGAAGAAAGACACTGGAAACATGGTGACCATGCCACGCCCACCAAGCCACGCCCACAGAACCGATAGTAAAAAAATTTTTGAATCCCACCACTGTTAAGGATGGATTTCATTCTTGAGCGGGGTCAAGAAAAGATTGACTGAGCTTTCCTTGCAAAAGTATCCTTTTGGAAAATATGTATAATCTTTTTTTTCCCCAAACCCCCACCCCACCCCTTGCTCTCTCTGCACTTCCAAACCCATTTTTAAAACCATCGATCTCAAAAAAAAAACTATTATAATCACCGGGGTTGGAAATTCATCCTTCCTTTGCAATCACCCGAGCGATTCACTAAGGAATTCTCTCCCCCTTTTACACTCCCAGAACAAGCGGGGGGGGAACGTAGGGGACCCTACTTGCCAGCGCTTACATCTCCCTGATAGATGATGTGCTAAGTGCATCCCTCCATATCCGGGGCCCTGCTGTAACATGTTGAGCACCCTTGTCCTCCAGTGACAGGTGCTTTCGAATTAAACAACAGGCAGCCTCACAGCCTTTGAGCCCTTGAGTTGAGCTCCCAAGCAGGAGAATTGGGGAAAAAATTCAGTCTGATGTTTTTTGGGTGCATGTGTGCGCACAAACTCTGGCTCTACGCTCTCCAAATGAAAGGGAGTTGTTGGGTGGGTTTGCTTCAGGAGGTCCTGATGTTGCTTTGCTTTCGGCTCAAGTTCCGGAAGACATTTCTATGTCTGGAGCATCCATGCGGAGAAGCTTCTTCCGACCGAGCGCAAGGAAACTGGATCCTGGAGTTAATAGAAAGCTCTCTGAGAAGGACGGGGTCACTGTTCGAGGCAGTGATGCAAATCTCATTATTGCTGTGGCAGGGAAACTCCTCAAAGACATGAAGCATGTATGCACATTTGACACCCAAATTATCTTGCTACCTTGACACACAGACTCTGTATTCTCTGTCTCTCTCTGTCTCTCTCTCTCTGTCGTCTGTCTGTCTCTGTCTC